>VWZS01005054.1:675625-738475 GCA_013397075.1 Rhabdornis inornatus
ATCTTGCAGATGCCATCTTATTATGAGCAAGGCTGTATCTTGTGCCAGGATTTTCTTTTTAATCTGCATGTCTGTTAAATAGTAAAGTGTTGCATACACATTAATTGTTTTTTTAAAAAAGAGTAGGGGGCGTTTCCATAATGCCTCTCAAGTCATTTTGCTGAAAGCTCTAGCGTTAATTTTGTTCCAGATCGCTATCCATCCATTTATATGGATTGATATATCCAAATATCCATGTATTTGCTGCAAATATGAGGTATTTAGAAAGTTCATGTGAGGTTAGTAATAATTAAAATTAATTGTGGAATCTAATTACAATGTAAGAGAATAAACAACAATAGTAATATCTGAATTGAAGTACACTTTAAAATAGCTACATGTGCTTAAGGGCTCATAAACAGACTCAGATATTTCTTGTAGCTGTGTATGGATTTACCACATAAGCAAGTCACAGGACATGTGAATTCATGGTAAACTATTTTAAAAGTGCAGCAGTTAATGCCACTAGATAATTGCACAGCACAAAGGGCAATATAGACAGTGCTCATGTAGGCACTGAAGGGAAAGAAAAAGATCATAAGTATCAGTATTGTTTCAGAGCCATATCAGATTAATTCAGAAGGGAGATTTAAATTGTTATGCCTTATTTGTGATTTAGATATAAAATTCACAAAACAAATGAATGCTTATCCTTGGGATTCATTCTACTCAATATTCTGCTTTTCATAAAGCCCACAGTTTGTCTTCATTCACAAACTATCCATTATAAATCAGATGACACTTGACAGAGCATTTTTGTATTTCATCTTTTTAGCAAAGCAGAGCAGCAAGTGCCAATAGAGAACGCACATAAATGAGACCAAGTGTATCCACAGAAAATGCAGTCAACTGCTTCTACTGTTATTTCAAGCACATAAGAAGACGGGCCTGTATCTCACTTAACCCATTTACAGTCCATTTTATACTTATAAAAATGAGCTGATGGGTGCAGATGGCTGCAGAGTGATTTGTGGTTACAAGAGCAAGAAAGGGCCCAGAGTCTGGACTGGCAGTGGTTTTCATGGACTGGGGGTACTCATACCTCTGTTTATAGTTGGGCAAAGATACTGCCTCATATTTAAAAATACTTCTGTGACAAGCAATTGTGCACTGACTGAAATAAAGTAGCAGTAAAATGTAAAAATTCCTCTGGTTGTACTCTTTTTGGGTAGGAAACAGCATAACAAAGTCAGCCAAGGTTTAGATCATCATGTTACTTACTCAGGTAGTCCCACACACTCGTGGGTTGGAAATATCCCACCATAGAGACTGAACAAGTTGAAGCAATGGTACAAAAATGCTTGGAAAGCGTTACCAGGAGCTGGAAGATAAGAAATTGGGTCAAATTTGGTTTTTCCCCAGTTCATTTTTGTTTATTGAAAACTACTGAACGATTTTATTTTTATCTATCAAAAGAAGACATAAGAGATCTGGAAGTCCCTCTGCCCACTGACAATAGATAATTCTGGATATGCTTGCTCCACCTCTATGAGACCACTGCAAGGTAGTTTGGTAGGGAAAACCAAAGTAAACAACTGTACTGTCAGATGCAGAGAGCTGGCTAAATACTGACCCACGAGAGCAGGCTCAAGGTAAGCCATCCTGAGCTGCCTGATGCTGGACTTCCCCAAGAGCAGCCTGGGAACATCACAGTGAACCTAGAAAACCTCATTTTGAGCAGAAGTCTTCTCTTCAGCAATGTCAGTCATCCATGGACTTCCCAGAGCAAGCTGACTCCCAGCACCCTCCAAGGAGATTAAAAAAATAAATTAAAACTGCATCTTTATCACATCAGACTTCCCCAGGGCTCTCCCAGAGACCAAGCTTGGAGACTGTACAACAGCTCTGCCTCAAGCATGACCCCTGGCATAGCCAGAGGCTGTCCCTCAGATCCCCAGCAACCCGAGGCACCTTGAAAGAGATGCAGACAGACACTGGCACTCAGACTGCCAGCACAAGGTGCTGGGAGGCTGCAAGGGAGTCCTCTGGATGGGAGGAGGTTGGACACACAAGATGCAAGTCTACAGCATTTCTTGCTTCTTCCTGTAATCACTGTACCCACACATGGGTAATTCTAAAAACGCCCATTAGCAATGTTTACAGAAGCGTAAGTTTTTGTTTGCTTTACAGAAACCATGTTTGCATTAGAGACCAAAGCTGGGAGGAGTGGTTTTGGATGGTGCTTTATGTCTGCAACTGAGATGCATAGGACAGGGAAGAACTGGGTTTGTAAGAAATGCTTGGATCCAGTGGGAAGCTGCTTCATCAGTGGGATCTGTGCTGTGCTTGAGATAATTCTCTGCTGCAGGAAACCCCATCAAAAAGGAAGTGCTCTAGGCACCTGCTACATCCCTTCTGCCAAAGTACACTCAGCTTCTTCCCAAGCCTGCTCCAGCCTATCACACAGGAATAGGCACTTTTTTCCAGCTCTCACTGAATATGCATTTAGATGGCTTGGATTTATTTCACCTGATACATTCAGAAATTAGTCTACCAGTCAATAAAGAATCATGTCAGCTCTAACTACAGATGCTATCAGCTAAACATGTGATAAACCAAAAATTTCCTTAATACAGTTCATTCAGCAGAAGATGGTATTCAGTACAGAAAAGAAGCACAAAAATAATCACCCTGAGCCTGACTGCATTGCTGGATATTGTACATTTTGTCTACACAAAAGAAAACTAAATCGTTTTCACATCCTGTAGCTCAAGACCTACTCCCCAAGTCCTCCCTCTCCACAAGGCTGTCACAGCACTGGCACAGACCAAAGGATGTGGGGAATTTCAACACTGACTGTTCTCTGCCCGCTCTCAGAGAGGTCAACAGCACTTGAAATAGTGTAGTGACAATGTGACACACAGTCATGCTGACAAAACACAAAGGAGATCTTTTTGCATCTCATTCCACAGGGACAAACACCAAATATCTTTAAAATGCCCATCACCCCATCTTAGCCATCAGATACTCACTGAAACTCATTTCATAACAATTAATAAAAAACAAACAAGCAAACAATCCCCCCCCAAAAGAAAAAAATTAAAAAATAAACACCAAAAAAACAAACAAACAAACAAACAAAAACAACAAAAAAAAACCCCAAAACACTGCCCAGATAAGGCTCAGAAATGGTAGAGTATTTCAACTAGGCAACTTTCTGAACTGCAAAGCATCAGTGTTTGTTACAAAGCCTTTAGTTCCCAAACTCAGGAAAGCCTCCTGAGTTAGCCAAAGCCATCTCACATGATACTTTTCCCTGTTCCATCTTGAGTACAGATAATTGTTTTTTATGAGTTTTTACTGACCACAGCAGATGACTACACCTTTCTGACTACTATTTCCATTAGAACAGGAAACAGCATTTAATTCTCCTCTATGAGTACAATCTGGTGGTTACCTTCACTGATCAAAGAGCAAAATGTTAGCATTGACAGGTCTAAATTCACTACCTAAGAGGTGTTATCATAAATGCCTTGTATGAGCTCACCTACTTCACTAGACTAGATTAAAATCTAATCTAGGCATGTCTACATTAAAATTAGCTTTTGCTTGAACAGTAAAACATATATCCAGGTCTAAAGATGTCAAATGAAGGAAAATCAATTTTTTTCCTCCAGGCATTTTTGTTCTAATGATTAATTGCTCTTAAAAGTAAATACTAAAGTTCATAATTAGCTTTCTTGATTACTCAGAATACTTTGACCTTGATACTATTCATTTTCATGCTGCATTTAATAAGCAATAGGCAGGGGGCTAGGAAGAAAAAGCAATCTATGTTTTCTGCAGGAGAAAGGAGACGAAAATGAGAAAACCCCAGGAAAACACAGATCCATCACCACATGGAAAAATTTTCACACTGTAAAAATCTAGCAAACTCCACTGAGCTCATTAAATGTACCAATTAAGTCTAGTTGATAACAAGATCCTATTTTTAATGCTTAAATCTTTCTGTGTTGACTTATCAAGTCAAAGGACAAAATATTGAAGCAGAGTCTAAAGAAAAGGTTTAACCTATTCCATTGATGTTTTCATAGATGGCAGAGAGCATCTCCCAAGAATCACTTACATTCACTCCAGGTCAAAATTTTACTTTAAGTTGGCAAAAGACTCTTGCTCTTAATGTACAGAATACTCAAAATACATTCATAGCCATAATTCAAGTCAAGCATTTGCTTACACTTCATTTCATTTTTTCCTGTGGCTGCAGAGAAGAATATCTTCTCACATGTTACCTAAACAGATGACTATAATTTGATATTCAATTTTATGAACTATTTATCACCTGAAACAAAGAGCTTTATTTTTAGAGCCAGCATCATCAAAATGCCCAGCCACCAGGTAGGAAAATCTCATGTTCACTGCTTAGCTCCTAGCTAAATTCCCTTCCAGCCTGCAGAAGAGCAACTTGGCACCAGTGGCAATGTCTGTCCCCAGCTTACATTTCCTGTGCTCTGAGGGGGCTGAGAGGAAAGTTTGCTGATATCCGTAACCCCTTGGATTCCTGTGGCAAGCCCTCAATTTTCAGGAATGCTGAAGTAATCACTCCCTCAGTACCTCTCTCATGATATATTGGTTTATTTTTTTGTTTCTGTGGATCCACAGGCTTCAAATGAACGCAATAAAACAACTGGTCTTGTTTTAACTCTATCTTTTCTTTCCAGTGAAGTTGGTCATCTCATTAAAGTCACCTTAAAATAGTGAAACCAAGTAATTATACCCATATGCATATATTTAATTGTCAATCATCAATCTATTAGGCCAAAGATTCTCTTCTTTGGAAAGTAGACTGCAGCACAACAGGTGCAAGTGGGTGACATCATATACAGGAAGTTGCCCAGAATTTTTAGATTAGTTAGTATTTTCTGCAGCAGCTAATAAGCTAAAATTTAAACTGCTGGGAAAAAGAAAATCCAGCTTCCCTGTCTGGTAGAGTCTAGTGCAACCTTGCCTTTGAGCAACAACAGCACAGCAATACAGTAATTCTGAGATCTGAGGACTCCTTGGCAGAATATGGAAAGAAATGCACTGTGACACTTTATTTGCTGACTTCTTGGACCTCATCTATCCTTGGAAAGAGAAAAGTGTCACCTTCCAGTAAACACTAACACAGAGAAACTATTCTCATGTGTTCTGTAAGTTCTGTTTTTGCTTTGGCAATAAGTTACATTTCACTATATCTCTGCAGAAATAATCTTGGAAGAGAGCAATAACTTCCCAAAAAGGCATAATAGATAGTAGTGACCCCTTCATTACGAGAAATGGAATCTGCTAAATAAGAATTTACATCGCTATCATACAATACACATTTCATCAGAAAATACCACTTTTTACCCTAGGTGTGATGTATAGACTTCATTCACTTAATTTTGAGGGATAGGAAGCTTCATTACCCAAAACAATCTTTGAAACAAAGGTGGTAGAATTGCAGATCTGAAATACAGAACAGTAAGGAGGAAGTTTTAGAGAGAGCTAGCAAGCATCCTCTCATTGTCAGTTTTCTGCACAAGCGTGTTCAGAAAGCCATGCACATCCTTCATTTTAGACTTCATCACCCACTGCACACACCCTGGGGAAGGAGAACAAATGAAGCATGGAAAGGAAAAGAAATCCATCAAACCCCTGAATGCTGGGAGAGCTGCTCTGCTGGAAGGAGTGACAAGCTAGGTAAGGAGACCCTGGGGCAAAGACCCTTGCTTGAATATTGTGTCTATTGATGCATACAAATAAACATGAGAATCTACATATATATATATACATTCTGCATAGGAAAGATATTTTGTATAGGTACATAACTGAATCAAAGAATAGCCATCTTCTCATTCCTTTGCATTATAGGATATAAGAACAGTTAAAATACCTGTGATCCAAAACACATGAATTCCCCACTACTTTGTCTTGGGAATATTTGTTTGATCAACAAGGGGCTGCATAGACACAAAGCACTTCTTTTCCTAGGCCTAGACTTTAAAATCTACTATAGCTATATTAATAGTATTAACTTCATGGGAAATGCTTCTAATTGCTTCTGCAGAGCAAGGAGCTTAGACATCTCTTAATGCACAGCTGTTCTCTAAGCTGGCTTTCCAATACCTAGATTTATCTCTTGTATTTCAAAAGCAGTTTGTAGAGCTAGGATGTTAAGGGACACTTCTCACTGGTTCTTTTCTAGTTTGCTTTTGTATTCTTGTTTCAGTCCTCCTAAAAAAGAAGGCATTTTAATTCTGTATTTTCCTAATTAGATGTTATGATAACTGGAATGTGATGGATCAAGTTGAGAATATAGAGTGAAATTTCACATCTCCCCAGTCTACCAATTTAAGGACTAGTCAGAAAGTAAGCACAAGCCTGCATTGCAAGTGTGCAAACAATCCAAACTGAAAACAATTTCATACACATAAATAAATGTAAAGTTTTCTTTCAGAAATGCTGAATATTTGCTGTAGTCATTTTGCTGCACTTACAACTCAGTCCAGGCAAAACAGGGAAACTCTGCATCTCTCCCTTATTCCCTTTCTGCACAGTTAAAGAAGCTATTTTCTCTTCATCACTCTAGACTTACCTTTGCACTGCTGCTTTAGCCTTTGAAAAAAACACTTTGAGAGCAGGGAGACAAAACACTTGACTGCTTGGAGTTGCAGTTCCTGGATGCTGAGAGCAGTCATAGGGAGCCTCTTCCCTGTTCTCTCACATCTCCTTGCACCTCAATTGCAGAGGATATAAACACAAGTACCTGCCCCAACTACCAACCACACAACTCACAAAAGACACCTCTCCTGCACGGGATATGAGGCAATGAAGAAAAGGAACATCTCTTTCAGCTGGCATATATTGTTAATTAAAAACTCATTATGTAGCCACATGTTGCTGGTAAAGACAGTAATCAAAACATCAGAGCCCTTAAAGAAACAATACTCCATTTCCATTGAAAACAACAGAAAATAAATTTAAAAAATAATCTCATTATAAGTTGAAATCAAACTGATCTCCTGACTTTTTCCAGGCATCTCAAGCTGAAAAAAGGTGATGTATTTCTTCCAAGTCTGATCATTCTGTTTCATTTCACCTGAGATTCATTGCAGGACTTAACAAGCACAGGACAATAAATGCCAGAGCTGCTCTACTTAGCCAGAGCTTTTCTCCACAGATTGAATGGAAAAAATAGTACAACTGCACCTGCAGACAAAGAAGAAAATAACAAGCCTTTTCTTGTCCTCCTTTGGTCAGGGCACAGAAGCCCTCAAATGGTAAAATAGAAATTGTTCTATGCCCAAAAAGCAAGCCCCAGAGGCTTATTCTCACCTGAAGCAGGACTCTGTTTATATCTCTTATAATGATTCACAAGGGGATTTTTTTTATTACCAGGTAGGGTTGCCTACTCAGCTGTGACCATTTTTAGCATATTTCAGGTGTGGGGTTTTTTCTCCTGAAGCTGAATTTAACACAATTGGCTGTAAAATAGAAAAGGGGAAGTTTTCTAGAAAACATGGAAGTTTTCAGACTATTCAAAATGGATATAACATGTTCATTCCATTCACAAAAGATGGTTAACTAAACTGAAAGTAGAAATCTTGATTCTGCATAAAAGAATTGTTCAATATTGGACAACACTTCTATTCTTATATTTTTGTGAGGACTTTTGAACAAGTGCCTTTTTTAAAGGGATGTATTCTAAGACCAAAATAGGAATAAGTAAAAGGGAAAGGAATCAGATATTACAGCAAGTTAGGGGTGAGGACTAGAATCTCATTATGGTAACAATCTGGGTGCATTGAAAAAAATTAATTAATTTTCTTTGCACTTTTCGTGAGTTGAGGGGATGATAGTATCTGTTATACAGAAAGGAACTGAAGCACATCGTGGGGATCTGGTTTGATCAATGTAGTACATGATGTTTCAGAGCATATAATATTACATAGCATTTGGTATGATTAAAGTCCAGCATTTCCACATCATTTCTCTTTAAAAAAAATAACTACAACATGATCAGTCAGCTCTTTCAGATCAGTATGTTCTCAGCATTCTCATTCTAGAGTATGAATTGTGAATTAGCAGTTATTAGTAGAGGGTTAAAGAAAAATATCAACAACAATAATAGTTTAAGAATCCCCTCATAGTTTCTGTAACCCTTGAGATGATTAGCATTTTTTAAGATAAATAGTTATAAGAACAGACAGAAACTTTTGCAGATAGCATTGGCTGTATGGGAATTAATGCTGAGCAGTCTATTTTCAGTGTCAGCTACCCTTAATTTCCTGAGACCCATACCTGATGTTAATGATACAACAGGAACTAATTAATGAATAGTCAACAGTGTGCTAGAGAAATCCTGCCTTTTTTCCCTGCTTCTGAAGGTAAAACTCATGGCCGTTCCCTGCTAATTGCATTGCATGGATTACTTAAGTGCCAGCGTAAGGTGCATGAAAAAGATAACACTAAATTGGGAGATAAGCAGAAAGGATCTGACCTTCTTAGTGAAGGTTATTGATAGTGTAGTTATTCTGATAAGCCAGGCATAATGATCTCCTGTGCTATCAAGACACCCAGGCTATTCAGTTCAGCAAATACACGTTGCATTTTCCATATAGTCCATACTTATGCTCTTTAAACTCAAAGGTTAAAGCTACCCATTCTAAACTGCTTGACCACAGGACTGTGAGCCAGGATAAAACTGCCAATGGAGAAAAGAAAGGTGTTGGAAAAGTTTGCTGCATGCAAGGCTACCCTGGGTAACTGTCCTATTAGACAGGGAAAAGCAGGAGGATCCAAGTTTCTTGGTTCTAGACAGGAACTTTTTGCACTGTAAGGTTGGGGCTGTGAGTCGTGTACAGCAGAGCAGCCTCAGCCCTTGGTGCAAAAGAGCCCAGTGTTAGTGTAGAAGGTCTGGGGAGCACCACCAAACTCCCCAGGACTTGCAGCATCCCAAAGGATGCACCAGCAGCAGGACCAAACTTCAGGTTCTTTGCTGTTTCTTGGGAGAGGGCCAAAGGTGATGTCTCACAAGCCACACCAAAAATTCTGGCTAAATCAATTGCTTTTCTTTCCATGAATCCTCACATTATTGTCCCACCAGCACTACTGCGAACTTCAGGCAAACAAAAAAAAAAAGGAAAAGGAGAAGGCATCTACTCTCTGCTCTCTCCCACTAACCTGTGTTTGTAGAATCAGATTAAATGAACCCATGTGGGCTGTACAGCAGGGTGCAAAGTTTGGAGGGAAATGCTCTCACTTTCCCACCAAACAGTGTGTTGAAAGAAATCCCAGCCCTCACAATAATCACTGAATTTGAAAAACCCTTAATCATTATTCAAAAGGTAAATCACTTATGCATGCACAACTGACAGGACAAAATGCAAGTTTCATTGAACTTCAGTCTGGCTGCACTTATGTTTTTTTCATTCCTTACAATCTACAAATTAACTTCAACATATCCAGGAAGAGCAGTGTTATATCATGTGGGTTCCTGTGAAATCAAGGCAAGGATTTTCAGCACGTAGAAAACACACCTGGCCTGTGATTGAAACACTTGAGCAAGACAATACAAAACTGTTTGTATTTAACACATGAACAACCACTGTGGACTGTTCTGTGTGACTGGCAGGAAATTCTGTACCCACCCCACTGGGACAGCTATTCCCCACTGATCAAAAGCAGCTGGGGATAGGCTGGGCAGCTCTTGGGAAGACAGCAAAAGAAAGGCTTCAGAAAGAATCAGCCCTCCAAGGGTGTGCAGAGCCTCCTGCCAGAGCTGGAAGCAGGCCTGTGCCTGCCTGGAGAAACAAGGCTGCAAAGCAATAATCCTTTAGTGTAAAAACTAAATGGAGTTGATTCCACTGAACCACATCAGTGTTTCAAGTTCCTGAAGTTCTATCACAGCTCAGTTGTCTTTTGGAGTACTTTTTGTGCTGCATCAGTGGCTGATTACATATTTATTTGACAAAAGCAATGTCTTTCTGGCCTCAGAGGGAAATATAGTGTTCCCCATTGCAGATATCAGAATTTTATGGTGGTCCATGCCTTCCTCTGTGTATTTACTGCTCAGTAATATATCATCTGCTCAGTAGCTTCTGGGCTGGGGTAAATGTTTGTACTGCCACACAATCTTCTGATCAGTGCATCATCTCTGCTTTTGTTTGTTTCTTCACAGGTCTAATTTAACTGTAAGTAAAGCAACAGAGATTTAAATAATTAATCATGAAAATAATTAAAATCATTACACTGTAGTGATGTGATTTTTCCTTCTGTGCCTTTGCGTGTATTTCATTATCCTACTGGCAAAGCCTATAGTATAACACAAACACAGAAGTTCAAAAGAGGTATAAAATATACAAATTGATGGACAGACACATACAATGGAGAATAACAGAGAACATACCTTCCTGTTCCAGCATAGCTTCTAAATCATTATTTTCTTCTGTTACAGACATTCACACAGAATGTTTTTATTCTTTGTGCAACCACTGAGGTTGGTTTCAGAGTTGAGACTGAACAGCTCAGAGATAACACTGGAGTGGTATTTCTATCTTATTTCTGGATCTAGTTCATCGTGAGTCCAAGGCAAGAAAAGTCAAACAAGCACTGTGAAACAATGTGATTTGAGAAAATAATCTCATTGACCATTTAATTGTCACTTAACTACAGTCCCAAAGGATGAGATGGAATGTTTTTTTTTTTCCTCAGGGCACAGCCACTTTAATCCTTGGCTACAGTCTATCAGCTTTTCTTTTCAGGACTAGGATATTTGTTCTTTGACTCTGCAATTACATATTCTTTCATCTGACTCCACACAGGTACACTCTTTTTTCTTGATTTCAGGTCAGGGAAGGTGCTAACTACACTCTGCACAATAGAAGTCACTGAATTGCTCTGTAAGCTGTTAGGAAAATTAATGTATTCAAGTCTCTGCAAACCTCCTTCTTCCTTAATCCTTATTTCAGGGTTGGCAAATCTTCTTTTCCTTGGTGAATCTACCTCTCCCGTGCAATATGTGTCTTTAATTACATTTTGCTATACATAATCCAAGTGTTATATATGTGACAACACAAAAGCTGGTTTCGAAGCTGGGATGGCAGAGAGGCTGAAGGAAGGCTGTCAGGAATACAAAAAAATACAGTGTGTTGTTTCCTGCATTTTGAAAGATTCAAGGGTCATAGGTAAAAACAAAATAAAAAATCTGAAATGTTTCAGGTTTCACTAATTTCCCATTGTTACATTATCTTGAGACAGAAAAAAGGCAGCAAAAAGCCCTTCAAACTTAAAATTTCTTAAATTCTTTATGTTGTATTCACTGTCTCTCTGGGTTTATACAAATCACTCTTCTCCTGCTTTGATTCTCAAACAGAAAGCTTTCCCTGAAAAAGAAATACCTTTACCTATATGTTTGTACAGCATACTTCACAAGGTTCACAGCAGCTGTGGGAAAAAAATCAGTTAAAAACTAGTGCTTTAACAGGAAAAACACACTTTCATGCACTAGTCATCCAGAGGACTAATTTGAATATATGAGAAAACAAAAGGCTTCTGAGGGCTGCAGTAGTAATCAAAGGAATTGCCTGGGTTGGATAGGGAATCAAAAGCAAGGATGCACAGTACATGGTGGAGCTGCGCCCACGCAGGCCAAGGATGATGTTTGAAAGTTGCTTTTACAGCTGCTGAGATGATGACAGACTGCTGTCCCAGGTGAGATAATGAGATAATGTTTCTTGAGTATCACTGGGGAGCAAGCAGACGCTGGATTTGCCTTGTCCTTCGGCTCATCTTCCTCCAATCAAAGCCAGGAGTGCCTTGATTTTTTGAGTGTGTCTTGCTCTGCCTTGCCATAATTATGTAATTACTGTACAGGGTCACAAACATCATCCCCTGGGTAGGCATTGCAAGTTGGACAGACAGAAAAATCAAGATATTCCTAATAAGTGATCATTTTCAAAACTCTTACCCAAAATGCTTTAAAAAGCAAAACCATGTTACAAGTACTTTAGCAGTGCCAGGCGTTTTTAGAGCTCCCTTGGGTCTTATATGCCATTAAAACATTTGATTGGAGATGCCTTAAATATGGTCCTCCTGTTATACTGTCTGTTGCTGTATTTCTGCCCTTGTTAATTAAGCAAGAAATTCCTTTTTTTCCCCCCCTGCCTTTAGTAAATTAGACTGGTTGCTTTAGTCTGCTCCATATGGTCATTAGTTGAGTTCTATTTCATATGCAGGATAAGAAGATGGGATTTATTGTAGACATCCCACAATTCCAGATGTGGTTGCATGGTCAGGGACTGAAAAAGTCAATTCCCTGCCCTGCCCCCACTCCTTTCCTGTGTCAGATATTGCTTCTTAGTAGTCAAGTAATACACCAATGCCATCTGAGAGGGGGCACAGAAGAATACACACCATAAATGCAAAATTAATAAAAATTCCAGTTTCCTCTGATTAAAAAAAAAAAAAAAAAAGCCTATGAGATTATTCTTAGCTATGGGGAAGCAAATATGTGCAAGTTAACAATAGGCATGGATGGAAGGATTACAGATTCCTCAGTTCCAAACAAATTATCTTCATTAAGCAAGTCTTTCTTCTCTCTTCATCTCTACTTTTTTTCCTGCAATTATTTTACTCAACAATGAATACAGTGCTCAGTCTGCTACACAGTAATGAAAAAGAGCAGCTGCATGTCTGTTTCCACAGCAGTCAAAGAAAGAGGCAAATAATCTTTTTTATTTTCCTTTTTCTTTTTCAATCATGCATTTCTGATATGAGTGGTGGTTTTTAGACATTTAGCCCAGTGGATGTCAAGAATGCTACAGTGATTAAATATTATCTTGTCACATCTGTTCAGAAGCAATGCATAACTCTTAAAATATCTAGGTTGTTATATCTTATCAGCCACCAATCTACACTGGTAAGATATGGTATCTTAGGTCAGATTAAGACCCATGCTGAGATAGAAAGTCAAGGAGCAATGTGGGAGTAGTTAATAGGTCTGAGAGGAAGGCTTGTATTTTCAAATAAATCTCCCTTTAAAAAAAAAAAAAAGAGAGAATGAAACAGGAAACAATTCATGGTGAGAGGATTAAGCAAATAATGATCCTGTTACAATTAGGAGCACTCATGTCATAGTCTATGGTACTCTCCAGAAAAATTAAAAGAGCAGGACACATTTCTGATAAGAGACAACAGAGTGTGGAAGCTATGGATCAAAATATTTCATATGGAGAGTTTCTCCAAAATTATTTTGTATTCTATGGAGTATATTTTCTCTACATTTTTCTCTGTATGGTTGGGGTCTACTGATGAGACTATGCATCTGATTCTGATGGACATAATGTGTTGAAGAGCATAACTAATTATAAAATTTAATTTGCCAGAAATGGGAGATAGAATTATATTTCCCATGACAACTAATGTGCTAACGAGCTGTCTGCGTATTCCAGGTTATCCTGCTGATCATGGTACTCCGTAAATGATGAACACAAGTATTACAGAAACATAACTCCACGGTGTTTTCAAGTTTTGGGAGAGGGGCATTCTTTACTTTGTGCATGTTTTGTTGCAGCATCCTTGAACTGGTGGCGGCAAATGTGCAGTTGTTGCAGTGAATAAAAGTCCAGGTGTAGTTGAGTGTCTTTGGCCTGATTCCAGCCATCAGCATGGAAATATTTAATAAAGACAGAGTATGGAAGATTAGAAGGTTGGAAGATTGCTGCCGTGTTTCCTATGTCTTCTTCCAGGTGTATAGATTTACAGAGAAAAACTGGGTGACTCCTCATTCTCTATAATCCATACACCCACAGATCAGGTAAATCTGTGTTTGCAAATACTTTCCTGGAAATGGGCTTCTGGCACGAGATGCCAGCTACAAATTCATGTAGCATCCTTGCCTCAGTTTAGGCATCCAATCTTTGTATATTTATCATTAATCCCAAGCTCCAAGTTACTTTTTTATCTCAGTTGTCAAAGCCTCTTGCAATCTTGCCTCGGTTTAGGTTACAACCCAATGTGTGTGAAGGTGGAACCTGTGCCTGTCTGGATCTGGATGGAGGGATGGCGTGGCCTCGAGCCAAGGACTGCAAGCTGTGGCTTATTTAATTGTAGAGCACGTTTTGGATTTTCAGGGTCTTGTAATAGAAAGATATTAATTAGCAGAGAAAAAACCAGCACAAAGTAGAGTAAGTGCTTTGAAATGGGTATATTCAAGAGTGAAAGGAACCAGAATTTACCTACTTGGATTTTAGCCAGTAATTTGACTGAGAGTAACTCTCTGAATAAACACAACACTAAGAAATCTTGGCCAGTAATACATATTTAAATAGCAGAAGCTGATCCAGAGCACAAATCCAGTTGATACGGCTGTATGATTGTGGGTTTTTCTTCCATTTCTGTTGTGGGTTTTTTTCTTAGTTGGCTCTTTTATGATCTGTTCTTCCTCAGCTAGTGATTTTAGAGATCGGGAGGTTTTAACATGATGAGAGCTCCTGGGAAAAAAGCAATCAAATTGCTTATGCTATTTCTTTTGGGAATACTTTTGTGTATTTCTCCTAATCCTGGTGTTTTGGCCATGTAAATAGAGATTACATAAAAGAATACAAAAGATGGTAAGCTACAGAATCTCCTCCCTCTTGTAAGCACAGATGGCAGCACCTTGGCTGGAAATCTCTCAGATGCAGGAGATCAGGGGACGGTAAAGGAGATTTCTTTTGAGTGATGTAGGCTGGGCTCCTTTTCCAGGTTTCAGTCTGATCACTCAGGTTAACAGCAAAGAATTAGCAGCACTGAAGGGACCAATCTGCTGGGAAGCTTTGGCAGCTGCAGTTTGTGTTATGCAGCACCTGTCACTGGTACTCAGTTACACATATTTGAGGGCAAAAATTCAAACATGCACTTACAAGAGAAGTGTGTGAAATTACAGGGTGCAGGAGCAGGACAGAACCTTGTACCTATTTGGTGGTGTGGTGGCAGAACTTCAGGAAGAGCACAGTGGTGACTCCAGTAGCAGCAAAGCTCACAAGACCTTCCTGACATGTTGAAACTAATGGCAGTTTTGCAATTTAACTTAAATGAGAAGCAGGTGCACAGAAGAAACTTGTGCAGCAGCATGGAATATGCCACCAAACATGATGTGCCAAAAGTAGTGACAGGATACTGACAGGAATTTCTTCTTTCCTCCTTCTAACATAAACGTACCTCCTCTGAAATCTCATCTTTGCAGTGCTTGATTTATAACATGAACTCATTTTCAGTAGAAATAATGAATTGAGTTCATATTTTGTCAATAGTAGAAACAACTTGGTCCAGAAGCTAAAGTGCCCTGGACCTCTCCAAAGGGAGACAGGTGGAAGAGTGAGGGAGAACTGCAGAGGAGGTGTGTCCAGGGCACATCTCATCTTTTCTCCATACTTTCAGAGCCACCAAAGAAAGGGAAAGAACCACCATACCACAGGTGGGTGTCTGAAAACATACATGTGCCATTGCTTCACAGAGAGCTGCAAGGAAGACAAAGCCCTGAAATGGGAGGGAAAACAAGAACAGAGCAGAAAATAACCAGCAGTGAACAAGAAAAGGTGGAGAAAGGCAATGAGCTATTGCTAGCTAACATAGCTAAGGGTGATTATAAATGCCTGTTTAATGGAGCAGGCATAAAAGAAGAACCAGGGAAAAGTAGGACTCGAAGTATCACTGAAAAATGAGGAGAATAAGCAAATTAACAAGAATTTTATAATGGTGGGGTTAATGACCTGTTGTCTTATATCTGCCACCCAGAAGAGGGAAATGATGAAGAGGTATGAGAGATTATGCATTAATGGGGACCTAGGTAATAGGGAAGAAACAAATTGACAAGTAATGGAATAACATTGTGGAAACTTTAGGAAGACAGTTAAGTGATGGGAATAATAAAAGTGTGTTGAAATCTCCATAATTGTTCAAATTTGAGCTACAAAATTTTCAGTAAAGCTAAAAAAATTGCTGCCATGACAGGGCCCAATTCAAGGGCTGATACAGATAACAGTGTCCATGGACACTCGGATTCTGTTTCCTTGCCTTCAGTGGGCTTGGATTCAGACCTGAATGTGGGGTGCTCAGTCCTGCAAAGTGAAGCCACTCTGGACTTTGCCAAAAAATCACTTCAATGGGCAGTAAAATTAAAAGTATGGAAGGTGCTCTCTTACCTGCTATGTGATTCTGAAGTTGCTCGTAGTTAAGCATGTGCTTTGCTCAGCCTGGACTGGATCACTTTGCATTTTTTAGGACCGACCCCCTCTGGATTTGGTGTTTCCACCTTCCCAAGCCTTGTAGTTGGAACTTGGTGGCACCTAATGCGCAGGAGCTGCTGCATTCTGCAACGCACATTTCCCAAAAGGGACGAATGAACTAGATCCATAAATACGTTATTACAACAGAAGAAATAAAATGAGTGTTATTTGTTTTGAAGAGGATTTATCCTCCCCTGTGTCTGCAGCAGAAGCCATTAGCTTCTGATCAAGGTAAAACACAGTAAAAGAAGTAGAAAGTGACTGGTAATTGTTTCTTTTAGTAATACTCTGCAAAACAGCTGCAGTTCTTGACACACATCATCAGTGAATTCCAAACCTGCAGTTTTGGTGGGCATAGGTTTATACTGTGTAAAAAAGAAAATATGTTGATATCGGTTTTAGGGATTTTCACACAAAGGGATTTCTGCATTGAAACTAGAAATGCATAAATGAAAGTGGGAATGACAAGACTGCTTTCTAGCTTGATACTTACATGTGGAATTGATAGACAGATTTGTGATTGCTAATTAGAAATGGAACGATTCCTTAGCGAGGAAGACACTTCTATTCAAATTCATGTATTTCCACATTAAAAGAGGATTAAAAAATTAGTAACTTTTTCAATGTTCCAATTAGCAATCATATTTCTTCACATCTCAATATATAAATTTAAAAGATTTTTATGTAGTACATGGAAAAATATCTGTATAAATGCTTTTCTTTTATAAGCTTTATTAAAAATAAGGCAGCAAGACATTCTGCTGTTGGCAAGAGGCAAATCAAATCATCAGCCTCACAGTCCTCCTAATCCAGTTCTGTGTTTACAGAGAAGAAAGTGTATGTAGGTACCATGTGTCCCCGGCAGGATAAGGCTGCTAGAACTGGAGGGTGGTTTGACTTTGGATTTTGGCTTTTCTTAAAGTGTGGATTTTCCTTTAATGCAGGAGGGTGTTTACGAAAACAGATTGCATCCTCCTAGAAGTCTCAGATTAGTTTAATCTTAGCTTTATGTGAAATATGAACTTTCTGGGATCAGACAAGTGGATAAAAGATATGTAGTTCTTTTTATTTGAGCCTTCTTAAAAAATAATCTAATAATTTCATTCTGTATGTGTTAAAATGTTACAAAGCACAAACTCATTTCTTATCAGACTAAGAGAAGTGTGCTCATTTAAGCCTGTAATATTTCAAATGAATGACTGCTCTTTAAAAAAATCTGTTCATCTAAGGAGTTATCCCTTCCTTCCCAACATGCCTTCTATTTTTCAAACAGTCTCCTGATAAAATGATTGTATTGTTTCTCTGTTGAAATACTAACTCATTTCAACTGACCTGTCTTCTGTTTTGTCAGAAGTGCTGTCAAACACAATCTCAGAAATTACTTTTCTCACTAGAGGGGTGAAAAAAAAAAGAGCTTTCACTGACATATGCTACCTGATCTGAAAGCAAAGTGTCACTAGACATTTTTAAAATAAAATTTAAAGAGGATTTATGTATTAGATTCTTCTCAGCATTGTTGTGGTTTAACCCCAGATGGCAATTGAGCTCCAGATAGCCACTTGCTCACTGTCCCACTGGTGGGATGGAGGAAAAAACTGTAAAAGTGAGAAAACTCATGGGTTAACATAAAGAAAATTAAATAGGTAAAGCAAAAGCTGTGTGCACAAGCCAAGCAAAACAAGGCATTCAGTCACCACTTCCCATGGGCAGGCAGGTGTTCAGTCATCTCCTGGAAGGTAGGGCCCCATCACATCCAATGGTGACTTGGGTAGACAAAAGTCATCACTCCAAACATCCCCTCTTCCTCCTTCTTCCCCCAGCTTTATATACTGGGATGACACCATATGGAATGGAACATCCCTCGGGTCAGTTTGGATCAGCTGTCCTGGCTGTGTCCCCTCCCAGCTTCTGTGCATCCCAACCCCTCACTGATGGGGTGGTACAAGGAGCAGAAAAGACCTTGACACTGTGTGAGCACCACTCAACAATAACTAAAACACTCCTGAACATGGTGCATTGAATGCATCCACTAAAACTTCCATTTATGTTTCGAAAAGTCCCTACATCCAGGCATTGCTTCTGTCCTGATTCTGAAATATTTGAGTCCTCCTTCCTTGCAACATATTCAGGATATTCAAACATCAAAATTTCTATAAGGAATACAAAATTTAAAGCAGTATTCCTAATACATAAAAAAAAAAGTACTATGTCCTATACATCTAGTTTTCCATCTTCATCATTATAATAATGCTTATGAAAATAATTTTGGCAATCTTGGTTGGGCAGCTTACAATTTCATAAGGAGTCCTAAATGAAGTGGAGTAGAGAATACAAAGGCGTGACCTCAGGGGGGACACTAATAAGACAGTATGTGTAAAATGTTCACTAGAGACTGTATTGGTCATGAACAATCATCTTAATCATAGATGAAAGAATGCCAATACTAGTTAAATACAAAGAATGATTGGGGTTATGTGTCTGCTTATATTCATATATTGCATAGATGTACAAATCATGTCTGGAAATTTTGCATTAGTATGATGATAATTACAGAGCAGTGTGATCAAGCATTTCCAAAAGTACCTACCATAAGAATTGCAGAATTGTGATATTGTGCTGCTTCTGTGTGCTTTTTATGCCTCTAGGGGAAGAGAAAAAGCAGGGCTGGGATAATAATGCAACAAAAATAAACTAAACCATCAGTGAAATGGAGATACAGGCCAAGATGAGGACACACACTCGTGTTTACAAGTCTTGTGTAAGAGTGATAGGGAGGAATGTATAATACAAGGTCTGTCCTGTTGTTGTCTTGCTACAAGTCTATGCCAGACCTGGCAAAAGGATGAAAATATTATTTGGCAAAGGCTTAACATAACTCAAAATCTGGCTTGGCTTCAAGGTAAGTTACAATGAAACATGGTGGTTTTGAAATCCCTGGGAAAGAAACATTTTGGGAAGATAATTACTGTGTTTGGAAGTTGTTGTTTGGTTTTTTTTTGAAAACCAAAGAGCATTTTATGCTGAAAATATTAGAAGATACAATAATAAAGAACTGAAAACGGAAAGAAGTCATTGCAGCTATAAGCAATCCATTTTGCAACGTCGAAATGGCACCAAGCTCTGCTCATTTTAGTATCAGTATTGGAGAGCAGGAGGGTAGCAGAGGTTTGAGAAAGGGAGAGAGAACCTCTGCTCTAGATGGTGAACATATCAAGAGGTATAAAAGCATCAGAGGGCTTCTGACTATGCCATGAGATGGGTGCTGCTTTCGTGGAAGGGCAGGGTTGCAGTATCAGAAATATCAGCAGACAAGCTGTGTTTTGTCTTTTTCCCTGAGTGTCTCCCCCCACCCTCCCCCTGCTGTGGGTTTAGTGTGCGAGGTGGGCTGCTTTCCCTCACATGCCCTCATTACCACATCTTCAGTTCCTGCTTCCATCTCTCACTTAGTACACTTGCTGTCACCAATAATATATTCCCTTTGATTCCCTTCCTCACTTTCTTCTCTCCACAGCCCTCCAGAAGACATCAGGAAATTTGCATTTCCCTCTCAACAGTGCGAGGCTGAGGAACAGGGAAGATAACTCCTGACACACGCAATGGGGAGCAGCATCACAGACAAGTGTTATTTGACACAGAGGCAGGCGTGCCCTACATTGCTCCTTTGGCACAGCTCTGCTCCCCAGCCACAGCCAGACAGATTCCTCTTGTGATAAGAGCCATCCAGCTCACATTTTCAAAGCTCTCTCTCTGCACATCTCTAGCAAAATGGGAGATATCGGTGCTCCTATCCTCCACCCTTTTCCCATCCCCCAGCAGAGAAATTTACAAGGAAATAGATTTTTTTCAAAATAAGAATTCGGGCAAAAAGTGCTGGGAATGTCAACATATCTCCATCACACATGTTATCGTACACTTTATGTCAAGAGTGGTTTCAGCCACATCTGTATTATTCTACATGAGATGCTTGTTAGGTGGAAAGCTACTCTTTGGTCTCCTTTGTGTCCCTTATTTTTTCAAGGGGAAACAGATGGGTTTGTTTCAACATTTAGTTTTAAAATGCTGCATGAGTGATTGTTTTATCTTGATACATGATTTGCTTTAGAAGATTTTCCAGACTTCACTGGTTGTATCCAAAGGTCTCCTTGGTCTGCCAACACACAGCTAAAGCAACCAAAGCATTTAGTCACTCCAGAAGAATTGCAGGTGTGCCTAAAATTAGACTTGTGCTTCATATTTTGTGCCTAAGCTGTTGACAGGGCACAGAGCACCTCTCAAGATTAAAGGCACAAATTCATTGTTCAGTCTTAACAGCTGTTTCTTTTCAGATTGCTCAGTAAAATAACAGACTTAGCCACTCTGTTTCTGTGGCGTTCTCTGATGAATTTTTAAAATAAAAAGATTACTGGAACAATTTCATTGTAGTTCTCAAACTCACATTAATATAATGGATTTATTGTTAGCAGAAAGGAGCAGTGAGTCCCAACCAGTCTGACAATGGGGAAAACACGCCAGCTTTATAACCAGGGGATTAAATCTGCGGTGTGATTGTCTTGGCCATGAAAAAGGATTTTACTGTAGGTACCACTCAGATTAAAAACACAACCCTGTAAGAAAACTAAAGCCAAAACTGTGGTTAATACAACCTAGACTTACATGTAGCTATCCAGTGTTCTAAAGGTAAAAATCTAGTTCAAACGCTGTAGATGAATGCACTTGAGTTCAGTGCAAGTGTAAAATGCAATTACATCAACACACATAGATCCCTAAAGGACGACAAGAAGAGAACTTCTTTCTGATCACAAACAATTAGCAGCTGGCTGACATCCCACAGCAGGAAGACTGACATCCTTTCCTACATTTCGTTCTAATGAGTGTGGCTGTGGAAACAGCATTATTATTTATGTAGGCCCCAATCCAAGACAGCGCTTAATCTTATCAGCAGGAATTTTAACCCCAGCATACGGCTGAGGCAAAGAGGTTAGTAGGATTAAAGAAAGATTAGTTGTTTGCAGCCATAGTTCAAGAAAGTGTTGGTGTGTGCAAAGAACACTTCACCATCCAGGTCCTGGAGACAGCCAGCCCAAGCTTTTTTGTTGACTTCCCCCTGGGAAGGGTGAAGGAGTAGAGACAGCAGGTGACAAAGGGGGCAGCTTCCCTGGGACACTACGGGCTCCTGGGAGCAGCTGGAGTAGAAACAGGCTAAACCAGAGCTGCCCAAAGCAGCAATACACAGCAATGGCACGATAATCACTTTCTATTCCTCTCCCTTTGCTTGCCCTGCCGAGTCCAGCTTGGCCACACTGACAGCTTTCAATGCCTTAAGAAGTTGTAGTTCATGCTACAGAGACTTTACAACTTCCTTATTGTTTGGAAGCCTTGCAGCAATGCAAAGAAATCACCAAGAAAAAATAATCAGGTCTTTACACTTTGGATATGGAGAGTATATATTGATATTAAAAAGAAACCTGATGGGAAATAAATGAGAAATGCAAGTAAAGCTACACACTACATAAATTCTCAATTGGTTTTGGGGGTTCCACATCCCCCCCCTCTTTTTTTTTAATTTTTAAAAGCTTCATTTTCCCTTCTGTGTATCAGTATTTCCCAAAGCATAGCATCTACCTGTAGCTTCAGAAAGCTTCAGAAATAGCTGTGCTTTCCAGGCTGTGTTACAGGTTTCTTCTTTTCTTCCTTGAAACTGGAATCCTTCATATCCACTGTTTTTTAATTTGCTACACGGCTGCTTTTGCTGAAACAATATTAAAAAGGGTGTATCATGAACTCCTTATGTTTTAAAATTTTTACCCAGATATCTTCTGTTTCTATGTGTATTTTGTAACAGTAATATTATACTTTTGCATGACTTTTAAAGTCCTTAATTTTGACCTTGGAAAATTCTTAGCCTTTTTTTTAAAGTTTTTTTTTTCCATTTTTTATGCAAGAAAGAAAAAAGTAGTGCAAATAGAGGGAAAGTCTTAAACAAATCATGTGTCTTGTTACTTTAGCCTTTGATACAGCTTGGCTGTACTACTTGGAGTACTTTATTTGCTTTATGAACATTCATGATTATTTTAGAACAGTGCTTTCTTGCAACCTCCCAGCTAAGCAGCTTTTCTAGGCTGTGTGAAGGCTTTGAGGCCACCTAGAAAAGTTTGCCAGGTTGTTCCAAAATGCCTTCAGTGGTGATTCAACTTAATTTGTCCCATTATCTTGAAACGGGCCAAATTCCTGTAGTCCATCAGGCCATGCTGCCTCTGGGAAGAGTGGTGACAGAGAGTGGCAGAACAAACTTCAGTTCATCTACACCATCACAGAAAGACAAGTTAAATTACTTTCACGAAACCATCAATATTCCTATTCACCAGTCCACCCTGAAATGGATTTCTACTGCCATCTTAGTTCCTTTTCTCATCAGAGAATCTATTCTGTATGTTGTCATATGTATGTGTGTGTGGCATATTTTAAAGCGTTTGTATTGGGTTCTATTTCTCTCAAGCAAAAGAATAATAGTAAATAACCTGTGCAGTTATGCCTAGGTCAAAGCAATATCTCCTAATATAATTACAAGCCCATAAAAGCCTGAGGCACACATTCAGGTCCATAACACAGCATTCACCACCACAATAACTAATTCAGAGCTCCTTGTTGATTCTGCCTTTTTCTCCCCCTTACAATACATACAATCTGTCTTTATTTTCCCTATTAGATGCCTACGAAATCCATAGACCTGCTCTGGGCTGGTGCCTTCTGCATTACTAGCACACAAGTAGAAGGTCATATTTGTGGGATCCTAAGTACTCAGTGTGTATTACTTAAGGCTGATGTGACTTTAAGGCAAGCATGGTTTTAAGCTACACATACTGAAATATTACTTCTTGCAGAACCAATATTACTTAGACCTTAAAGAAATGGTATATCAGGCAGGTTAAATCTCCTCACTGATAAGAAAAATCAAATCAGCCAGGTTTGGTAGATGAAGTGCTCACCCTTCCCCCCACTCACCACCCACAGATCCAATTCATAATCCTCAACTCCAAAATACAACATGTTATCTTATCTTTTTGCCCAAGACTTGAATGGCACGTGCTGTTCTGTGCTCTGCAAAGGCTAAATTGCCATTTTTAAGTCATCACCTTGAGAACAGCTGAAGGTGCACAGAAGCCTTGGCACACCTTCCCATATCCTTGCAGCATTTAAACAACAAATGTTCTTGACATAGAAAGAGCTGGAGTCACGTGCTGTGATTGCTTAAAAGATATAATAAGGTGTGCCAGTCATTTGGCATTTCTCACAACAACTCAGACCAGCCCAAAGCTATTATTTATTGCTTTCACACCCTATAATCCCTCCACCCTCCTTTTGCAGAGAGATTATAATTGTTTTAAAAACACCCCGTTCAAAACTCCTGTGTTAGACGCAAGTTCAGCTCAGGTAAAATTTTGATTTAGTCTTCTAAAAGCAGAATTTGGACTGGAATCAAAAACACATTACAAACTGTTGCCTACCAACTTTACTAATCAAGACACACTTTACCTGTTCTGTTCACAATACAGACCTAAGTCACCTGCACTTTTCACGCCAACATTATCAGCCCAGCCTTGATATTTATTGCTGGTGATGTAAAAAAATTATGAACACCCCAAAGCATTTTTTTTCTGTCTCAAACTCAATTTGCAACATCGGCTGCAAAGCTGACAAAAAACGAATGTGTTCTTCCCTATGGCAAATTGAGCTCCCACTGGATTTCTGGCACTTTCTTTCCTCTGTTTCAGAGAAGAATTGGGGTCTCCCATACAGATAATTTGTGTAGAGGTTTTCATCTCTGTCAGAGCCCCTTCACTTGGGTAAATTTTCCTTGATTTCCATCTGGGGGTCCATGGAGGAAGCCTTACCCCAAGCTGAATTATCTTCTCACGGGGTCTTCAAAGGGACACAAAGGAACCCCTTTAAGAGCCTGTGTCTGAAAATTTGTGTGTACACTCTCCCAAGCGCCTGTCCTAGGTGATGTTGAAAGCCATTTATGGCTCAAGAGGTAGCAGAGCCTTGTGAAAGGAGATGTGTGGTATCACCATAGCTGGCCATTGTGGTCCATGGAGCAAGAGTTTAATCCCAACTAGAGATATGAGTTACTGCAGTCTGGACTGAAGTGTCTGGGGTGATTTTGTAAGATTCTTCTGTTCCCTAAGTATTAGTCTGCAAAATACATCGCAGGACTAAGAGTGTTTTCAGCCTTAGTCTGAAAGTTACTGAATGAAATGTATGTAGTATTACCATTATTTTTTCCCCACATAGTTCAGATGCCCCCTTTTCCTTTTTTTTTCTTTTGCTAAGAACATGCTTTACTGCTAATACACATATTGCTGATGTTATAGAAATAACTCAGTCCTCAGATTCCTAAAAAAATAAATTTTATATTGATCAAAGCACTGCAAATATTCTAAGAAGGATTCATTTTAAATTATGCAGCACAGAATCAACTTGGAAATTTCAAAGTGCATCATGAGATGCTTTGAAAATGCTTCAATCAACCCTCACATAGCTCAAAAAATCCCTCTGTTCTGATTTTGCATAAACAAGCATGCCCTGTCCTTACTGATGCTGTGAGCACTACCAACAAGGTGCTAATGAGGATTTTTGTGTGTGAGTGTGAGAGTAGGGATATATCTCTTAACAAAGAATTTTACTAATCTGACAAGGTCACTTCTATATAAGCAGCCAAACATCTGTCAGCCTGTAATGACTTCTTCTGATCAATAGTGACATGGCCAGATTTGAAACTGGCAACCTGGGGGCAAAAGGCTTTGTACCCAGTTACTAATCTCCTGAGCTCTCTAGTCCCTTCCGAGGTGCTGCTTTCTAATGAATACATTCCACATTCAAAATGACAAATGGCTTCAATTAAATGGGGAAAACATTCCCGTCGTTGAATGGAAGACCCCACAGTATTACTCATTTATTCTTTTAGGCCACTGGAGTTAATATGTCAGTTCTGCAAATTAAAAGTTTCTGTTTGAATCATGAAGAAAGATGCCTGGGAGCTGCATCGCCGTGAGACACGAGCCATTCCTCCTGTGCTCACCAGGAGGTGGGAAGCACAGGCTGGGATCAAGAGAGATGCACCCCTGAGAATGTCACTGGTGTCCACAGAATTGAAGCCCTGCCTCTCTTAGGACTTTGTAGTTGTTAGAGGTTCTGCTTTTAGAGTACAGCAAGGATTGCAGACACTGCAACAGGGAGGAAACTGGGTGAGCTCAGTTATCAGGGGAGGAAGAGCTCACTGTTTCCCTCATTACTGTGGAGCTGCGTGGATGAGGTAGAAAGGCCAGCTTCTGCAAGACTGAACTTTAACAAGAGTGATTATTTTTCATGCCATTACCTGCAACACAAGCACTTTCTTTCATCCTTGGCTGCTGGCAACAGAAGGAAGGCTAACGCAGGGGTCTAAGTGCACAATGGCCTGCTTTGTGCACCCCACAGACCTTCTGACCACTCTGACAGTGCGCTTTTCAAAGTTAAGCCTTTAATTCAGATATTCAGAGTCTGATCCTGACGTTCCTCCTGAAGCCTGGGGTCAAGTGAAAGCTGTGCAGTTCATGATGTTCCTCACAGACGTGCGCACCGGGCAGTCCAGAGTCCACCTGAGCTGCAGAGCAGCAAGTTCAGGAGGTGAAGCTGAGAGACTGTGCTAGAAGAAATCTGTAAAAAAAACTCGCCTTGATTTTAAGCAAAATATTTTAGAAGCATGTAACTGTGGTAGGGCAATAAGAAATGCAGTGAAGTTTATTGGCTCACATAACTCGATTAAGCTTAAGCTTTGCTGCTTAAGCATTCTTGTGGGAGCTGAATGAGGACAGAGGCAGAGACGACACAGCAGCCCCAAAGCTTTTTGGCCTGAGCTCTTCACTGCTGAGTCTTACAGAGGATTTGCATGCACCCTGCAGCACCCAAATCCCCTGAGCTAGTCAGTCTTGGATCAGCTATCCCAGCATGTCTTGGAGCAGCTCCACCGATTCACATCCCGCTCTTGTCTCACAGCTGGATGCCTCAGGAGTGGCTTCACATGGCCTGTGCTGCCCTGAGCTCTGTTGTGCAAAGAGGTCCTTATCTTGCCCTCTGCTGCAGCTGCTCCTCTGGAATCCCTCTGTCAGGTCAATATTTGAAACTCTGATGGTTTGTTCCCTGTTGCCTCAAGATTAAATTCCACCAGAGGCAAACTGGCCATGAAGTGTGATCATGTGAGCTCTTCTAAAATGTCTCACAACTACTTCTACTGGCATGAAGGGACAAAGCAGGAGGCAACAGGAAATTAGATCAGGAGTTTTAAAGTGGTTAGAAGCTGCTCCAGAGGATTATATTGTCTGTAAAAAAGGACTCGGAGGCAGGAAATCCCACTACCGCTTGGGAACCCCTTCTATTCATGACACTACTGTGAAATATGAACATTCTCTTCCTCTCCCCAAACTGTTCAGAGAGTTTTCTCTGACTTGGCTGAAAGGTCATCTGGGTGGTTGGGTCCAGGAATTCCAATCTGTCCTTTTTCAGGTTCAGGGGTTACCAACTCTACTTGTCTCAGCAATTTGAAAAGCCTTCAGATACTATTATCTTCAATTCAGACCAGTGGAGGTTTTTGCTAATGAGTTCCAAGAAAAAAATTTTTGTCTCATAAGGAAATACCAAAATTACAAAGATGATTCTTGTTGTCAACTGGATAGCTAAAAAAAAGCCCAAAATAGCTGAACTGCTGCAGTTCTGGATCATGTCTATGCTCATTTCTGTAACACTCCAGAGTGTAAAAGTACCTGGCAGTTCAAATGAGACCCTGATGAACTGAAATCCTCTAGAGCTGATTACACAAAAAGTTCAGGAAAATTATCATCTACAGGCCTTGTTCATTAGCAGTGATGCCACTGTCAAAGAAATTGCGTAAGGGGGGCAGCACATGCAAGGTTGAGTGCCTGGAATGATAGAAAATCAGATGTTGTCGCAGCATATCCTAAACACTTAGGCAGTACCATACAGTTTTCACAAATATGAAATTACCTACCTTCCCTTTCACAATAAAAGCCATTGCTGCCTTATCATCAAATTGCAAAAGTGGTTAGTACAAAAAAAGCAGTGAACTAATAGTAAAAGACCACTCACCATAACTCCATCTTAAGTGCATCTTGCTCTGTGGCTTGAAACTTCAGCAAAGTCAAAGCCACAAAGAAGTTTTCCATTAATGATCTAAGATGCAACACAGCTGGGGAATATCTGGTTTGGCATTTGGCTAAATTCTGAACACATTTCTGGGCACACCATTAGTCTGATATGCCTTATACATACACAAATGTTCTGTTTTGTTCACACACACGGTGATTCTACCCTCTGCCATCATCTGAGTCCAGGATACACAACCGACTAAACATCACTCTACATTTACAGGAATCCATCTAAATGAGACTTTCACAGGTCCATTCAGCAATCCAGTGTATCACTCCATTTAAAGTCTATTACAGAAAGCATAGCAGCAGGCAGATAGAAAACTTGGCCTTAACTTTTTTTGGCTCTGATGTTGAAGATCTGGAACTTGAAATCCATCTGAGCAAGATATCTGTGCGATAATTTATTTTAGCTTTGTAACAAATGTGAATTCTCTGGTGCTTCTCTCCTACTGTATGAAATGCTGAGGAATCTGTTCAGATGTACAGTTCACTGATCTGTGCTTAAAGTATCTATTACAATAAGCAGAGGAATGAATGGAAGGGAAAATTGTCTATCTGCACTCTCAGAGAGGTGAAGTTTTCAAGAACAGCAATCACGAAAGTTATAAAACAGCTCCATTTTGCAAGTGTAGCTCTGAGAACATTTCCCCATCAGCTCCAGTAAATTGCAACATGGCTGGGTGTATATGTCAGTATATTAATGTCACTATTAAACACCTGAGAGAAACAGGATGTCTGCAGAATTGGAGAGTGAGAGAAATGAACACCAGCAGTCAAAAAGCAATTCAGTGGTAAATGCCTGTGTTTTCACTGGGAAGCAGCTACACAGAGCAATCTGAACTGCAGTTCAGGGCTGTTGGGAGCATTCAAAGGGCTTTAACCTGAAGAAGCACCAAATGTCACTACAGTTACTTACATAACAGTCCAAACTGCTTTGTAATAAGTCATTTAAAAGCTTAAGGTAGTTTAAGGATTTCCTTGATAGTTACATTGATGTTGCCATGGCACCTACTTTAGAGTTTGCTAATATTTTTTATATATTTTTTTATAAAGAAGATTTAAAACTCTAAACAATAATCTAAATGCAAAAAAACCCCACAAACCAAAAGCAAACAACCAGATAAAACCCCATGCAATTAATGTTAGAAATATCAAGACAAACTTTTGTATATGCTTCAGTATTGTAGTTGTTTCCACTTCATGTAACTGATTTGAAGCACTAAGAGGAAAAAACTCACCTTGCTAGCTGGCTTGCCTATCTTCCTGAATACATTTTTAGTGTGGATCCAAAAGGCTGACACTTTGAAATTGTACTTGATTTTTAGAGGTTCTGCAGAAATATTATTATTAGTAGTAGTAGTATTGGTATTATCAAAGACAAGAGGGACTCTCCTATCCCCTACATCCCATCAACACTAACCAGGCACTATCTGTAGGATCTTCATCAAGCCCAAATCTGTAACACAGCTGCACCTTAACACCTGGGGATGAGGATTATTGGTAATAACTGCTGATTCATTTGATTGTTATCACACTAGGGGGTGGCACTGCCTCCTTTTATGTCTGTCAGCACTTAACAGACAATAACAGCTCATTGTAATTAGTAACCATCACTAAACCTGTGCCAAACCCCAATTTGGTTTCAGATTCCTGGCTGAAATACTAGCAGCCTATATAAACTGCACACATTTCACTATGCCTTAGTCCCCAAAGCAGCCAGGCTTTCTGCTTTTCTGGGCAGGATCAGCTGGAGGATCCTTAGTGCTCATGGGATGTGAGGACAGTAAGATGTAAGATCTTATCCCCCCTTTCTCTCTTTCCTTGTGTGCTGTAAGCTGAGCCTCAGCACCATCCACGGCAGCTCATAGAGGTGGCAACTTTTTAAGTGCTCTCCTTTATCACTGGCTCAGGATTTTTTGGCTCCTCCAAGCTACAGCAGAAACTTCAACCCAGTTTCCCAAGAATAAATTCATTGTCGTGTGTTATCTCAACTAGCATAGAGGATTTTCAACACCCTACAAAAAAAAACAACTCAGGGATCTGCAGTGCAGGATTTAAAGTGAATCTGCCCTGTGCAATGACTTAAGTGTTGAAATGTCTCAGGATGTTAGCTCAGACAGCCAATACAATATCATCACCCTGCTGAAAAGCAGGGGTGGCCACCACGGGAAAAGCAGGGAAGAGCAGGATAATACTCCAACTCTCATGCATCATGCTGAAGGGCAGCAGCCTGTAGGAGGCATGGACAACACCTGCTGTCAGCAGCCTGTGCTTGAGACACCCTGGAGTTAGAGGAGTACCTCTGCCATCACATAATTAATGCTTCCCTTCTTTCTTCTGTTTGCTTACAAAATATCTTGGGAAAGACAAAGTGATGCAGCTGAAGTGGGAATACTGCTGCTGAGGTGAGCGGGCACACCAGCTGTTTCAAACAAAGAGCTGGACCAAAAGGAAATGAAAAGTGGCAAGAACAAAAATTTTACAAACTGTTTGGACTTCAAAGTGCACAACAAACCACCATAGGGGACTCAGTAAATGCTGCCTATCCAAATCTGTATTGTAGCTCAGGCATCAGTACCCCACAGATTCACAGCTCAATCAGAGGTGACTGGTTTTACTCAGGGTTTCAAAATCTCAGTGGGAAATCAACGGTTGTGAGTGGATTCCTGTCCAAAATAACAACTGGGTAGCAATTGAACTGAAAGTCCACGCAGGTGGAAGCTGGATCACTGGAGATATCCCTAAATGGTATTGCAACTAGTTGCCAGGGTGAGGAGCGCTACAGTCATGTAAGATGCCAAATGACTAGTTTTCCTAAAAAACAGACCTACAGTATATACAGCCAGCAGGGAATGTGGAGGTGCCTATTGTTTTATTTAATCATAAAGCAGCCTCTTATTTCTTGCTGCTTCTGGCCAGGTGTGTGCAGCACATCACCTGGAGTTCTGGTAGCTCCTGTTGGAATGTCTCACGCCCTCCAACGCCCAGCTCCTTGTGACCACTGCTGTCTGTCTGGGCAGGCATCAAGTGCTGATTGCCCAGTATCATGCCACTCCCCCTCTCTTTAGCCTCATTGAGAGTGTAAAAGAGAGAGAACTCCCATCCACAGCCTCCTCATTACAACCCACAGTGTGGTGCCCTTAAATAACACCTTTTTTGGGTAGGTCTAATTGGCCAATATATAGTGGCTGCCATTGGCTCCTCTGGGTGGTGCACAGTGCACTGGGCGTGCATGCATGTAATTTATCATGTCAAACTCATTTTCTTCTACATGGTATTGTTCCTGCCTTTCTTCTTGCAGAGAGTTATTATTCTGCATGAATTTCCTTTGTAATTAAGTGGCTTGGTTGCCATTCCCAGCTCTGGAAAAATGACAAAGGGAAAACACGAAAAGCCGCAGCCTCAAATTGGTTTGCATTCAGCAGGGTTGCCTGCCATTTGCAAAGACCAGCAGATGTCAGCCTAAATTGAAAAAATGGAAAAGAAATAACTGTATCATAATGTTAGCATCTCTCATGCCAGATGGGAGCCTTACAGAACATGGCAGGAGCAGTTAGCCAGCAGTGGTTAAAATTCAGTGTTGGAACAAGTATGGTTACACTGCATGCACCAATAGTGTATTTTGATTATAGAACTTAATTGTATCATAGATCAATGATAGTTTAATTTATGAGGATTGATTTTGTTAATTCAAGCAGTTCAAGAGGCACTGTTAAAGCTTCAGTTCATTTAACTGCATCTGACTTCAGCTTTGCTCATGCTATCAGAAGATAAATGACTGTATATAAACTAATACCCTCACCTCACTGTTTGTATATTTATTTCAGCATCTGTCACTAACTGTGAGTTAAATTTAAATGTAAAGTGTTAGCTGGGTGGGATACAGTACTGGGCTTTGAGTACTTAAAATCCAGTAACAAAAGTGGCAGATGATTATTTGCACATGCACACTTACTGATTCCTCTGATGGTTTATTGTTGCTGTATCCCTGAATTTCATAATAGATAATTGTTGCACTCATACTAAATAGCAACAGGACAATTATGAATGCTGTGTCAGAAGAAAAGAAGCATGGGAAAGCCTATTTGAGACATGAGTTGTATTGATCATAACTCACCAGATGTGAAACATGAACCTGGCATCCAGAAAAAGTAAACATACTGCTAAGTTTCCACCAGTCTCACAGGACTCTTTCTTGAAGATCCAGATCATAAAATCAGGGTTTACGCATGAAAACCTTAACATTTACTCAAAATTGACATTTCCCATCAAACCACTCCACAAGCTTTTCTATTCCTGATTTTTTGGACCAAAAGAACTGGGAGTTAGAAAATCAGGCAAATAAAATCCCCATGAAAAAAACCCCAAGTTAATGATTTTTATGCAAGTGCAATGCATTTTCCAACCCCTGAGAATTCTCACCTGCATATGAAAGCAATTTCCTGAAATGAGTCAAATCACAGGCAGGAACTGGTTTGTCAGCTTTAAATCAAGTATTGACAAAGAAAAGCATTCATACCTGCACCTTAACTTCACACTGACTTTTGCATCTTCCTCTGCTTTTGGCTTAATCTGATAAAATCAGACGATATTTACTCCACCCTTGTGCTACCCATAACAAGCCAAATCTGGAGTGCATGGACCTTGCTGCCACCCCTGCACTTTAGAATGAGTCTGAGAAGATTTTTGTCACCACAACCAGGCAATCAATAAACATGTGTTTTGTTTGTTTTAATCCTTAATCCCATGCTTATCCTGTATTGCTTGCACTGGAGTGGAGAGAAGGAATAGAATCATAGAATATGTCAAATTGGAAGGAACCCATGTATTGATCTTATGAAAAACAAGAAAAGGAGATGCATATTTCTACAGAGACCCAATGAATCAGGAAGGCTTCTCACCATGTGAAAAGCATAAACTGTGCAGAGATACTCGAAAAGCAAATAAATTATCTTTCTGTCAACAAAGTGCCATATCACAAAAGACTGCAAAATGGAAAGCTTTTATAATATCTATCTTCATTCTACAGCATTGGTCAAAAAAAAAAAAAAAAAGAGAAATAGAATCATATCGATCACTACTAATTTTGTGTGGTAATGTTAGGGGGAAATTCCTCTTCCCTTTGCTGCACTGTAATATCAGCCCTTCAAGCCAGCTTTGTTTCACCTGTTTAGAATTCAGTGGAACAGTGCTGACTCAGACCATCTGATGCTTTCTTGATGTTTTGGGAAGAACAGCAGAAAAGGATTCATTATATTGTTGACAATCATAGCATCAATAAAAATACAAATTACAGAATTAAATTGAGAGAACAAAGAGAAAATTGCACACAGGAAAAGATTAGGCCACAAATTGCAGGTGGCAACAGCAGTGTCAACCAACAAAAAGCATAAAAACCAAAATGCAAAAAATGGTCCAAAATACATTTTGTGTTCATCTCTGTGCCCTGTCTTTTCCTTCCATATCTTTAACAATTAAAGTCAACACACCTATAGCCAAGTAATTTTGGCTCCAGGGGTCTCTCAACAATAACACACTAACAGCAGGTGCTTTCCCACAGTATGTCAGTCACTGGCTTTTTCCCAGGCCAAACACTCCCAAACCTCCTGTGCAGGGACTTTCCTGTCCCTTTGGAGCAGGGAGCAGGACATGCTCTAACTAGATCTTCACATTTCCTTTGCTGGTTTCAGGGTTTCTCAGACAGATTTGCATTTTACAGCAAGGGTGGAGAGAGATCAGACAGCTCTATGGTCCAAAAGGGATGTCATCTCTTCCTTTCAAAACACCAAGAAAAAGTGTTATTGCTTCCTGATAAAGAACCAGTCTCTCCCACATCTCCCAAGCAGAGGGATGTTCTTTCCTTGAGAGTGGCAAATTGGAGGGGACAAAGCAGAGCAGGTGGGGCTACCCTCTTACCAAGTTTTCCCATTTGAGTCAAGACACTTTTTCAGAACAACTGTCGTGGGGCCCAAGGTGTTTCATCTCTTTTCAAGCTTTACTTTAAAGAAAGCTCATCGTTTTTCCACTCTGAACCCTTCAAGACTTACTTTGTCTCTCCCACTCCTATTTAATGTAACACGAGCTATAATAACATATATTGGTGGGGAAGAAACCAAGCAGTAGCAATTTGTAATAGATTTCTTCAGAATAGCACAAACACAAATAGATCCAGCTTAAAAGAATCAGCAGCGTATGAAAATAAACTCTGCTCATCATAAACATCTTTCTGTTCTTCCCCATGTGGCATTTGGCATTAAACCATCAAAACTTTTATAAATGCTTAATTTTGGTCAAGGGGCCATGCTCACTGCCTACCTGAAGTGCAGCTTGAGTCACACAGAAAAAAAATCAGCATTAGGACAAAAATACTTTCTCATTGTCTCTCCTGCTCTTTGTTTTATCTTGTTCACCAGATGGATTCATTCTGCCTTCCTTGAGAAGACCTGAATCTGTTCTGAAGCATACCTTGAGTAGAGCTTTAGCCCTCTGGAAATCACAGAGACCCCATCAATGTTAACTAATGAATCACTGCCTACAATCATTTTACTCTTGTATTTTCTTTTGTTCTTAATCCTGCTGTCTTTTCTGTACGTTTCTCCTCTGTTTCAATATCTCTCTTCTCAAATACCAGGGTTCTTTTATTTCTTGCTGCTTTCCAGTTTTGAATGCTCTTCAGCAGCATGGCAGCCTTCAGGCCACAGTACATGGATTTTGGATTCAGTACATGGACAAGAGATGTCTTCTTTCTCTGTGAGGTTTTTCCCCTAATGCTGACTTCTCTCACTCCAGGAATATAATCCCTGTCATTGTTATCAGGACTCGTCTCACACCTAGACTTTTCAGGGTTGCATATTCTCAACACAGTTCCTCCTTTTCTCCCTCTCCCACTTTCATTTTTTTGGGTGACATTCCCAGGACTGGATCCTGTTGTGCAGCCAGTTGTTGGGAAGCAGAAAACAGGAGCCTCTGGGGACTGGACTATGATATTTCTCTGCTCAGTGCTGTTATGACTGTGGGCAGGTGGTGTGCAGCTCACCACGGCACAAGCACAAATGTGTTGGCCTCATACAGCATTAAAATCCTTCAAGGGGCATAGATCCTGTAGGAGAGAGAAATTGGAAATCTGAAACAGAGCCACATGGCTACCAGCAGAACAGAAGTGAACTCTTGACAGTGTAATTATACTCACCAGAGCACTCAAAAATAATTGCTATCCTTAAGAATCAAGCTGCTTGTTTTAATCTTAATGAGGAAAACTGTTTTAGAGGGTATTGGTACAAAGGAAGGATAGGCCAGACAAAGCAAGATGCTTTCCTTTTGTTTTCATTGGGTTTGTCTTTAAGACTTGAATTTTTACCCTTCTGTACATCTGCACAATACAATAATTATCAAATTAGTTGCTGTCAATACTCATTCTATATGGTCAGATAAAAGGATTGTGAGGGCACATGAGCAACAAAGACATTTAATTTGGAGGATTTTAGGTTAGGAGGAATATCTGGTAATTCATATAATACTGACAACATACAAGTAAATGAGAGCAACCTTCCAAAACCAAATGTCATTATTTTCTGAAAGATTATAGCAGTTCAACAGTCTGGATAGTTCTGTGGAGAAATCAGGTTCTCAGCTCCTAGAAGAATATGGGGAAGCTTTGTTACTTCAAACTGTGCTATTTTGATCTGCCAGCTGAAAGGAGAGTTAGTCTCATAATGAAACAGGGCATGAAAACAGAGGGGATTTTTAAAAAGGGTTGCAAGAGATTATGTGAAAGCATTTTTGTATCTACATGCTTCAGCAAATTCTCTTTGAATTCTGAAGTGTTTAGCTTCAAGTGTTTTGGGGACCCTAGAAGAACACATAATTTCAAGCTAACTGTTTGAAATGCTGTGACAAATAGTCCCTCTCCAAGAAGAAAGTATTTGACATCAAAGTCATCCCAAGAGGAGGGTAAAACAGAATCAATCAGTATATTTTACATTACTTTTCACCATCAAAATGCATAAAGTCATGTATGGTGCCAAATAAGGAGCTAGAGCCTCTGCGGTTACCAGAAAGTGTAGTTTTTATTGAAGTACATTTTTTATGCTGAGAGACACAGCACTCACTCATTTATTCTCAGCTGTGGGTGTTTGTGGTATTTTTTGGTTCCATGTGAAACCCTGCTCTCAAGTCAGGTGTCCCCAAGCCAGGCAGGAGAGCCTGAAATTTTCAGTTGCAACCTGTGTCACAGAAAGAGACACAACTGCCTGAGAAATAGGGAAAGGAAATTTATTGAGGTGCAGCCTTGAAGGGAAGCCACCTCTAAAGGAGAATTTAATTTTTTAAGGCCCACCTGAATAATCAGCTTTCTGGGAGCAACTGGAGTGGTATGTGCCCAGACCAGCCCCCAAAGAGTAGCATTGGAACCAGCCACGTTTTTAAAGTTCATAAGACAAAGCAGATCAGAGATCGCACAACACACCTCCTTAAAGCCAAACACAGAGGTGTACTGAGGTGGGAGACAAAGGTGCTGCTCCCAAGGCAATTTCTTCAACACTCCTGGATTATGGAAGCAATCGGATTTGAATGCAAATTCCTAAAGCAAGTACTTGATAGATATAACAGTGAGTCTTCAGCATAACAATGATGGTGGAAAATATATTACATGCTACCTGCTCCAAAGAAATGTGAAAACTCAAAACAGCAGAGATGTAAAAAGTGGGCCCCTGTGAGTCTCCAGTGTGTCTGGAGTCAACTGGCAGGAAATAAAAGCAAGTTAAAAGCATGAAACTGGATGGGATTCACCACAGAAAGATTGAAATGTTGCAGAAGTATTGACCACTTGAGAGGTGAATTGCTGTGATCAATCCTGTCAGGTTCAAGAGACAGGCCCAACATCATCACCACTTGCAGAATGCTGTTCTCAGCACACAGAAGCACACGGCTGCTGCTGTAACTGCAGAGGGAGCCACCATGCTGAGGGAAGATCAAAAGGCAAACAAAAATTCCTCATTAAAGATGTTAGCTGGAAAGGGGTTGTCATTGGAAAATAATTGTGTAAAGAAAAGTAGTAAACCAGATGGTGATGAAAGACTACTCCAAGAAAGTCCTTTTCCCACCAGACATCATTATTTTAGTCAGTAGTTGTGAAGCAAGATCTATCCATTTTACAAAGGCACCTTTTTAAATGGCTATAGACTTCAATTGATCCTGACATGAGTGACCCACTCTTAACACTCTCAGTGCCTTTGACAAGGTACCAGCACTCACTGGTTTGGTGATACTCTCCAGAGATGGCAAACAGACTTTGCTGTTCTTAAAATGTGCTCTGGTTGCAGGCTGTGAGGCTCACAAGCACACCTTAGAATGGCCTGAGGGCCAAAAGGTACAGACACAGCAGGAGACTGGCAAAAAGGCTTGACTTGAGCAGGAGCCTGGCTCTTAATCTGTTAATGCTGTCAGGCACTACTTCTTCTCTGCTAGTTCAACTTTTTCTATGCCTGTGCTAAGTGTTAATTTACTTCTGTCAAACTGCTCTTTTCGACATCCTTGCGATAGAGTACCTGCTGTGCACGTGTTTCTCCATGTAGCTCTATTCCATCAGGTAGGAGGAGTGACACACATGCAGTTTGGTATTTATTCATTGCTATAACCACCCAAGCCTCAGACTTAAAAAAAATTGCCACACTAAAACCGCTAATAGCACTGCTCTCTGTATGGAGGAGGAATTGCTCACCTCCCTTCTGCAAGTTTAGTGCTGTTAGCAGAACTTGAGGGCTGCAAAACCAAATCTGCATTTTTAGCTTCCCACAATTTACACTGAAAAACCTGTACAGAAAAAGATGATGCACATCTTTTGCTGTAGTATTTAAGTCTGTCTTGGGATTTTCAAATGCAAAATGTAATCTCATTATTTTCTTAAACAAATATTTTGTAATTACTTGGCTTAAATTCGACTGAGTGGTTCTCATTGAGATAAGGATTCAGGCTTTTTCCACAGTAAGTTATTGCAAGAGTATTCAGAATTGCAGGCGGTTGACATCCAGGTAATTGGACATGAGATAGACACTTCAGTCAATGAGTTTATTTTTATCAGTGCTCATAAACCAAGGTGAGCTCTATACATACACATCAAAGCACAAGGTGGGGTAGGCTGGTTACATACCCATACCCAGTTTCGATCTAATACTTGGAGGTGGCACAATAAGAGCTGAGATGGCCCAAGGTGCCCCAGGTGCCCCCAGCTTAACCATGTTCTTCCCAGTAAGAAAGCCAGCACACTGTTCAGACCCACTCAGCCTCAGTTTTGCTGCTCCTGTTGATGGCTTTCCTGCCAAGTTTCAGAAGTTGCATGATTCTTCATTCTGTATCTCCCTTCTTATTTCAGGTGGACTTCAAGACCTTCCTTGTGTTTAAATGCTTCAATGAAATCTCCTTTTACAGATCTATGTCTTGCCACATATCCCCTGTCTTGTGTAAACAGGAAGTTTCTCTGATCAGCACAGAAGAGAATTTTTCATCTCTCTCTGAGCAATGTTAAAAAATCTTACAAGTCTATCCTATGCACTGAGAAACAAATTCATACACCAATCCTTGACTACCTGTTTCTGCAATGTTTTTAGCTATTCTCTGGTTTTAACTGTCCTCCTCTACCTTAGTATCTTTGGACCTGCTTCTAATCCTGTTTCAAAAGATAGATCAAGGTCTGCCTGCTGGCTACAATCTTCTGCTGGGCAGCATTGCTGGGTGACCAGCTGTGTACCTTCACCTGAAAGGATCTCCACGAATTTTTATAGCAGATGGATTGTTTTTCACTGCTGATACAGGGCCTTTGACATACATGTGTTTTCACAGTCACTGGAAAAATGACCTGAGGTAGTGCAACCTGCAGGCAGAGTGGTGAAACTGGCTACCAAATGAGTGGAGAGATTGTAATTGCCCCTGTAAAAAATGAAAAGCATGGCATGGAGTGAAAAATGGGCCACTAGACAGCTTTTCACCCATGTGCACTTTTTTCTGTAACTGAAATGTATATTACCTGGTTGAAAATAATTTCCCCTCACCCACTTTTCCTGTTATTGCCTGAAAAAAAAAAAAAAAGGATATACACACAAACAGCAACAATGAAATACTGTGTTTGTGTAGAAATGGTTTGTAAGAATGCTCTATCCTTTTTTCCAAACTCCAAGCTTTTTGGAGTTTTGTGCTGTACTCTAACAAAACCAAAATGGCAGTTATTGGGGTGCCCATAGGAGTTAGCAAACTGAAAATAATAGAGGGAAAGAAAAATCTATCCTTATTTTATGGCTCAGAAGAAATGTGGAGCAAGGATATTGCATCATAACCAATTTCCTAAGTCATTGCAGTCTGGTTGTTCACACAAACAGCAGGGAAACAGAAAGAAATGCAGGGTAGGAGATAGGGAAGGCAGAGAAAAGGCAGGGCTGTAGTTGAGTCCTAGCAAGTGCACATGGGTGCTGTGAGAGCTGCGAGAACAATCGTTTTCAGTTGGGTGTTTTAACTGTTGACAAACAGTCTCCCATCTCTTACTTTTAATTTCTTTTCCTTTTCATTCTTGTTTAATAAGGCAGAACTATTGTTATTTATGCATTTTGTTTAACACTTGAAAGTATGTCCTGTGTTATTTTCCTGATTTGTACCTTTCTCCCACAATCATTTAAGCATCTGACTTTCCTTTGGGGCCATAATGTCCATATATATTAGTTAAGTCAAAGTCCAAACCTATACAAACAAGGTAGCCCACAGACAAATTTGAAGGGTGGTCTTAGACCTGTATCTTCTCTGCTCTTGAAGCTCTGAGTTCTTCCTAGCTGTCATCATACTTCTATTTAGTCCACACAAATAATATCACATATAAAGGAATGACATTTAGCAATTTTTGCCCATGATGGGCTGTATTTAATGCACGTTTGACCTCTCCTCCCAGGCAGCTGGCGACAGGATGAGAGGACATGGCCTCAAGCCTTGACATGGGAGGTTCAGATGGAACATCAGAAAGAATTTCTTCATGGAACATTAGAATGGACTACCCAGGGAGGTAGTGGGGTCACCATCTCTGGAAGTGTTCATGAAATGACTGGACATGGCACTCAGTGCCATGGTCTGGTTGACAAGGTGGTCATCAAAGGTTGGACACAGTGACCCCAGAGGTCTTTTCCAACCTAAATGATTCTGTCATTCATTGCTGATGGCATTCCAGTTTCCTTTGCTACATTTTAGCTCAGTCAATCTCTCTCCTTTTTTTGTAAGCATAGTTCCTGTTTTTCCAGAATTAAATGTTTTATGATAGTGTATACCTATTAAGAAGCTGTAATAATGCCAGGTGTTGGGGCCAAGGTAACAGCAATCAACTTAGACCCTGGAAGTTATTGATGAAAACTACACTTGAAGTCTACTATGTCCTTCTAGAATGTGTCTAAATGCTGAGCCTGAAAACTGTCTCTTGCTTGAGTAAGCTGGTAATGGACCTTTCTTTGGAAGGAAATAGTAGTACACAATTTTCTCATGTACATTTTTTCCCTTCAGTAAGTAGCAATAAGTAGCCTAGCAATGGATGGCTGAACCCTTTTTTTCCCTTCGAAGGCAATTTGCAGAGAATTCAGAGACATCAGATAGAGCTGAAGATAATTCTTTATCTAAATTAGTCCGTCATTTGAGGATTTTCTTTTAGTTGCCACCATTCTTGACTTTGTCATTCATCACGCTAAATCTGTGTGGATGTGAGATACACTGGTTTCCAATGGCTCAAAAAGCATTTAGAAAGCTTATAGTATTTATAAAGGACTTCTGGGCACTTCAGATCATTTTTATGGCATCCCCCAACCCCTGCAGATTTGAATAGCAAGCTTTCTGGAAGTACTTGCTCACTGTTTGTAAACAGCCATGGTCTGTTTTGTTTGCAACTTGCTTTTTCTAGGTTAAGAGTTTTCAACAGCAGCCACGGCAATCAGTGTTTTCAGAAACACTTGGGTTTGTTTACATGGAACATGTGAGTGCAGAAGACTGTTCTCAGCTCACAGCCACCACAGACTTCTGAGGGTGGGGAAGCAGGGCAAGGAAGTTCATTGCAAGCCAGTGTGCTGGTTGTAACATATCTATAGCAACTTCAACTAGGAAGCAGATTGCTGATAAAGCTTTCTTACCATGCACTCTTGACTGGAGTCCCATCTGAACAGAGTGTTTTATTTTATTTCACCCTTGAGAACTCTCCTGCCATTGGGGCCATCAAACAAAGGGGGAAGAATGGCAGCCTTGCAAAGGGCAAATTACTGCAATTGAACTACTGTATATTTTAAAAACAAGGTTGTGATAAATATTTGTACTTCTCATAAAACTGCTGAAAATATGATTACACCAGAATGCTTTAGTAAGTACAAAAACTTCTTCCACAACAATTAAAGGTTTTCATCTTCTGCTGTTGATAATGCTCTAGTATGGGAACAGGAGTATTTGGCTCAGGCTTTCCAGCAGTCAGCTAAGAATAGGAGGAAGTATGGATTAATAAAATTAAAACTGAATGAAAAAACTAGACATTGTTAATTGTGTCATACATCTGATGGCCTGAAGGGGTTATTGAAAGGCAGTTGTTTCTGCAGCCAGGTAGCAGCCACCAGTGACAGATGTGCAAAGCCGTGGTGTACACTTTTGTTCTTTGGAAATGTCCAAACTGTGTGTTGCCTTATTTTGTTTTGCACTCTCCTGCTCACGTGCCCAGTTGAGCTGCTAGTGGGATTGCAATTGAGATTGCTAGGGAGATTGCAAGTTTTGCAATTGCTTCAATGCACTTATTATCCCACTGTCAAAGGTACTTAATCACCAGGTACCCACTGATTTTGGTGGGATTTAGCTGCAGTGTTGCTCCTAATAGCTACTTTCAGTCACTGACTGAATTCAGAAATAATGGTTTCTTTCCTGCTTGCTGCCAATATTGATGCTATTATTGTAGAGAAAAAAAAATAATCAAACAAAAACATCCCAGATATAAGGACAGAGACCAATACCCACAAGACAGACCCAGGCAGGCCTGGGTTAGCAGGGGAGCTTGGCAGGAACTGTGATGGCTGTGCAGCTAGAAATGGTGTGTGAGGAAAACCAGCCACTGGTCTCAGTGGGAATTCCAAGTGTATGAGGGGCTGGGTTCAGCTGTAACTTGCTGGTGTAGGTGAGGAAATGATAATACAAACTCTGGAGCAAATTGGATGGGCTTGTCAGAGCCAGACCAGACAAAATGTTGCCATGGTTATTGAGTCACCCAAATAAAGAGAACACTGTTCACTCTGAAGCACAAAGGCTCAGGATGGCTTTGTGGTCTCTCACAAGGGCTGTGGACAGAGATGAGCGTTCAGATTTGCTGCCTGCTGTCATTGGGGAATGCAAATCAGAGCATGAAGATGAAAGCAGAGGGGTGACAAAGTGCCTCAGGAACCACCTATCCTGGTTGATGCCTAAAATGTTTTCCTGGGATTTCAGGCTGATTGTTTCCTATTCTGCATAATGGGTAGGCTGACTGATTTTATTGATCCTCACTTATTTTTCAGTGGTTTGCATTGTGAGCCCAACCAGCTCAGGTACAGTCACAAGCCCATAAATAAGCTTCAGTGACTGATACAAAACTATCTTCACAGTGAACGATCTGCATTTTAGTTTTTAAAGATAAAGTCAACTATAATTAGTTTCAAGACATCTGAAGAAAGATTCGAATGGATTGATAAACAGTATAAAAAAGGGAGCATACGTTTATTATAATTTTAAAGTATTATTTTTTCCCATATTTTAAATAGTAAAATGAGAATTAGTTTCAGCACTATTTCTATTAGGGAAATTAGTCTTCTAAGTGTTACTCATACATATGTGGTGTTAATCAGAATTCTTACTTTACCCCAATCAATCTGTTGTTTTGTGAGAGGAGAAAAAAAGAAGGGGGACAAAAGAGGAAAGAAAGCCAATACAATGATGCAGAAATTATCTGATTGCTAGGGGGAAATAGTGCCTGTGAAGATGAGGACCCAGCTTGAAGGACTTAGGGGGAAGGGCAGCAAGGGCAAACAAAGTCACATTAAAACAGAGAGGTAGCCTCTGGTGGGTCATTTGAATTTCATCTTGAGGGTAATTTTCATGCCATTTAGCCATAACCACAGCAGGAATAAAGAGGACTAAATACATTAAAATGATTAAATCATAAAAGGAGGGATGGTGGCTTGTGTTCATTATATTTGATAACATTCAATGATACAGTAGGCTGAGTTAGTGCCATATCAAATATTTTGAGTGTTTACAGAAAAAATGTGGTATGCAACATGCGAAAGGTCTGTAGCACACTCATTCAGGATCCATGGTACATTGAGAACCCATTAATTACAGAGAAGAAATTATTTCTGGCTTGAGAAAAACCTCAAAAAAAGTGAGCTCGAATTGAAAACTCTAATAAATTCTTAACTGCTGTCCTTAACCACAAGCTGTGATAAGATGGCCCCTGGAGCTGACGGGATGCCATTCAGTGCTGCACGTTCTTGTAGTTCAGGCAGCCAGCACCCAGAGGCATATGCCCATGGACACACTTCAGCACCACTGCTTCTGGTGGGGAATCCTCATTTCTGTTTGGAACAAGAAAATTTACCTTTATGCATCTGAGAGAAGATATTGTGGATTATCTTATCCATGTGATGACAAGAATTCAGCCATTTCATGGACATTCATCTTAAGATCCTGTAAGGTACATCAAGTAACACTAAGAAGAGAACTCAAGATTCCCATGTGTTTTCAAGAAAAGCTCCTGATAGTGGAAAACAAAATAATTCAAGGAGCTCCAAAACATTCTGTGCTTCAATAGATTGACATAGATCATAGTTAGATTTATTTTTTTTTAAAGGGAATGAGACAAACACAGAGACACAGAAAAACCTGGCCAAATATCATTACAAAGGCAATAACCAGAAACGAACCTGGCCAGTCACACCAGGCGATAGGATATCAAGAACTGGAGCAGCATGGGACTTTGTAAAGAATAAGAATGAAAACCTGAGGGTTTGTTTTTTTCAGGTAGTCAGGCATCAATTAAAAATATTTCTTTATTGGATTGTTGCTTGAAAAATCACATACAGACTGAAGTTAATTTTATTTTGCCTCAGTAGCTAGTGACTCTAATGCAGAAACAAACATAATAATAGAATTACAGGACTCACACTAAGAAAATACTTTGGTTATATCATTTAATCTTGTGTACTTTATAGGTCAAATGCTAAAATCTGTGTGAAGCCAATATAACAGTGCTTGCTTGAAACATATCACCCAAGGAGAAACCAGCTGTGGTTTAAATATTTCAAGCAGCAGAGAGAATCCACCAAATTCATTAAGGTGTTTATCCTATGACTAATTAAACTCCTAAAAATACCTTATTTCTAATCTGTATGTGTTCCTCTTTGTTTTTTTGCTGCCAGATTCAAAAAACCTAGTTTACCATCATACCGGTTACATAAAAAAATCATGAATCCATTAAATACCACCATATCAAAGTATGCAGTGGATAATGGTAGGCAAAAAGAAAAAGAAATATATTTTTTCCAAACAGAATATATACACATGATTATCAATTGATACAATGAGCTAAGTAGTAATCCAGCATCTGAGTCATCAAGATCTATCCATCCCATTTTATTTGCAGTCAGGGTGTAAAGGAATGATCAAAATGAGCTTTCTCTTGAGAAGTGATTCTCAGCAACCTTGTGTAAGTATGTTTATGCAATGTAACAGCAGAACAGAATTAGATTTGTGCTTCCCAGTCATATCAATATGAGGAAGATGCTTTGTTTTCTCCATCTCCAACTGGGGACTCCTTGGGGTTGTGCACATGGCTACAACCAAAGATCATCTTGGAGGATCAGCACTAGATAAAGCCATTACATTGGGAAGCTTAGTGCTGTTAAAGAAGCTAAGTATTTAAATGCAAAGCTAAATTCACCTGCAGGTTGCTTCCTTTGACTAACAGCTCACATTTAGGACTGACTTAGGTACGATACAACAAGTAACCACTAAATGTAGTTACTGGTGGATACTTGGCTGCTATAGAGCCAGTTGCCAGTCTGAGCCAGACTTCCTGACCATAATTTAACTCTAATAAAGCATTTCCAGTAATTACTCTGTCGGTGTACTTGTTGTTATTAATATTTTCAGCCTGAAAAGTGAGTTTGTCAATTCCATCAATGACCAGGTAGCCAGAGGCACGTGGACTAAATGATTCAATGGTGTATTCAAAAACATAGACCCCCAGGTATGGAACATGGAACTTCCCAGTTGCTGGGGCAAATGAGGCGCCGTAGTTGACATCCAGATTGTTAAATCTGATGGGTCCTGGAGTTGTCATTCCATATGTATGAGAAGCAAAAAAAGCCACCATAGGTGCATATCTGTACGATCCTTTTGAAAAATCTGTAAAGGAATAAAGGACAATTTCAAGTGATGCTACATTGTAAAAAGGCAACTTAGACCAGCCAGAAGACCAAAAGCAGATTTTCTGACGTCACATCATCCTGTGGATGACAGACCTTGAGCAACTGAAACATAGTATTCCTGTATAAACACATCTTTTTATATTGTATAGAAAGTAATTTTCTTCACAATTAGTCTAGGTGTATTCACCTGAGAAAAATTTAGCAACAGTGAGGGAACTTAATGTCTGTCTCTACTATGTTATCATTAAGGGAGCATTCTTTCCACCCTACATCCCCTTCTAGTTTTCCCACTCCAAGATCTCTTGCATTGTTCATGTGAGTGAGCTGAAGCCAAGAATTTTGGCACAAATCTTAGACAAACAGTGAGGAGGTTTAGCACTCATGATGTTAAATGAGGGGATAAAAGTATATGGGTTTCTCTTCAAGCTGAGCCTGTACACTATCATTCCCTGCTTCTGTACAAATTATTTTGTTCACTATTTACGTTCTGTCATGAATGAAAATCAGCCAACTGACTGCTGAAAGATGCATAAAATTCACATTCCACGTGGCCTGGGTGTAAATTATTTATTGTATTTATTATGCTGAATAAGCATAATTTTCACTTTTTTTTTTTCTTTTGAAATCTTTCAAGGGCTGCATCCTTTATTGATGAAAGCCAGAGGCAGGCGTAAAATGACTCCTTGAGGGCACAGTCCCACACATCCTGGTAGCTACTGATATTTGTAGAACATTTATGGCTGCATTGAGGCTAGTATTTCCCAGGGATGTGATTTTACCTCCCCCTTCAAAATCCATGACGTCGTGTTTGAATACATCTACTGCACACACTCCCACTCTGCACATTTCAGCAGGGAGCTTTCCAGCTATTATGGCAGGTCCCAAACCAATTTAATCCCATCATCTGGTCATATTAAAAAAAGAGATCACAAGCCACCCGTGGGGATTGATGTCTTCGGCACCAAAACACAGGGCTCTGCTGCTTGAGTTGTCACTCATTAAAGTGAAACGTGTGACCTCTGACCAGCAAATGCTCTGTAATTAGGCCCTGGGGCAGAGGCCTGGACTGATCCTGTATTGCTAAATTCTGTACTTGCCAACACTCAGGGAATTGTCGTTCACCAGCTTCACGCTACAGTTGACTCCTCCAAAGGGGTGGCGACAGGCACAGACAAAACCCAGTCTGTCATTGACACAGGTTCCTCCATTCTGGCATGGGGAGCTGGCACATGCTGAAAACTGCCCTGTGAAAGAGACAGGAAAACCAACAGCCTCATCTGTAATATCATGACAGTGACACTTGCTAAGTATGCAGTCTTTTTGGAAAGGCTCTTTGTCAATTCACAATTTCTGCTCGAGTTCTTTGTGAACTTCAGATCCTGTCCAGCCTCCCTCTTTACCTGAACACAGCATACCCTTAGCTATCCTCCAAGATACTCAAAATTACCTGTAAGTTCTGAGTTCTGCTGGTCTCAGAGGGTCAGGTACATGCAGTAAGAACATCCTCCAAAGAAGATAGATCAGGCTGCTCTTTCTGGTTTGAGCTGTCTTATCCTTGGGTGCACCAGAAGAGATTTTGTGCTGCTGGTGTACAGCCTGGACTGTTTTGTCTATGATATTTTTCACCCAGGCATGTAACAAACACTGCAGGAGAGTCAGGCTCCTGGTGATGAAAGGTCCTAAATGCCATCCCAGCCACTTCAAGTACTTGTCCATAAATAAGCCCTTAATTCCAGTATATCTATCCAAGTTGTTGTAGAAGTTTTGTATTGCAAGCAAGAAAAATTATACCAAACAAGTGGATTTGCAGAGCACTCTCACTGAGGATGTCTATGCCTCTGCTCCCAATTAGATATGAGCTGGCCAAATTACACTCAGCCAATACAGACAAATCTGTCAGGCCAGTGCTGCTGAATTCTGAGACAGTAATTACTGAGTGTAATTGAATAATGGATTGTCATAGCAGTTTTTTGGGGGGAGAAAATTCAGGTCACATTAAAAATTAAATATTGCTATGAAAAATTCTGAACACAAAGCATTCCCAAAAGACATATTTTTGCTTTCTCTTGGTTTGGTCAAATAAAAGTCAGATATTTTAGAAAACAAGCCTTTTCTTTGCCAGGAATTACCAGCAGAACTCTGGAAAGAGAACTCCACACAATCCTGTTATGGTAAATCTAGGTTGGTAGGTCAGAACTGAAAAAGTCTTGCACAAAAGTATCTAGTTATTGCCAGGAAAATGCTGACCTGGATTTCACACACATATTTCAGCAATTCCAGTGTTATCTTCATTTTCCCAACCAGATACTTCACAGACTGCAGCACTAAGGCAAACTGTTTCTGTGTGATATTTTAGTTCACCAAGCAGAATGCTGAGGCACATTGTACAGTGACACTTGAATTTGCTCTGATACAGTATATGGATTTATAAACACAACAGTCATTCTTTTCACAGAAAATAATGTCTATTCTGTAATGCCTGAAATAAAGCAATTTAAGACTGTCATGACTGGGGTCACAGCACAAGCAACTGGACATGAGAAAATAATGGTTTTCTTCTCAGATAATTGTTTGCTACATCCGTCATTGAAGTTATTTTTCACTCACATTTACCAAGCACCCACAACATATCAATGATATTTACCAAGCATCCACATATTTACCAAGTGTCAAAGGAAAGCAGAAAAGGAAGGAAAAGAGCTGATTGTGCTGAGTGTATCATACTCCCCCAAAAATACAAAAGCTTCCTGTAGGAACACAGCAGTCCGTCTGCTAATTGGCCTCTACTTAACATAAACAAGAAGCAAACCCAAGAAACAGGAAAAAGATCACTAAAAGGAAATGATAATGAGATTGAGACTAGCATTTTGGAAGTCTGCTGGGGAGTGATTTTACCCAAACTTAACCTTGGAGTTAATTCAGATTCAGACATAGCTCTATCTACATTAAATTAACCCTCCCAGTGAAGCACTGCTTAACAGCCACAGGAAAGCTCCTCCATTTGCTAGAATAGGAGAAGTTGTGTGGGTGTTTGAGTTGAATTCGGATTTTCAGAGCAAGAGGCAAATACTGTAGATCTCCACTGTGCCAATAATCTCTATGTAACTATGCTACAATAGCATCTTTCTGCTGTTATTTCTGACTGAGGCTGCTCCTCTGCCCAGTATTTTCTCTTTTCTTGCTAAAGGGTGTCCTGAGACTCTGAGTTATCTCTTTGGGGCAAAGATGTCAGAAGGTTCCGATTAGGAAAGGATCTCCTACTAAAGCAAGTATTTTATTGCTAATTAATGTTTCACAACTTAGTAGTATAGATGAATAAAAGAGAGAGACTATAAATTAAAGGCTTAAATTGTCACTATTACTAGCAAAGAATAAGATGTAGTTGCTAATTACACTTGGTACAGCAGTAATGAGAAGAGCCAGTTAATGCTCAGTTTTTCTACTCTTTGAGAGAGCAGACAGACAGAAGCTCTTTTGGGAAATAAACTGTCAGTGCTGTGCAAACATATCTCAAACAAATAATGAAGCTCTGTCAGTATCTACCGGGGTGTTGTTAGAAGCAAAACAAATATTCAGCAATTTAATGGTCTCCTTATGGGAAGGATTGACTCCAGTAGTTCAGTTTGGAAATTCTTCTGACCAGGAGGTAGCCTAAAAACATATTCTCAGTTATCAGTACCTGCTTCTCAGGAAGCTCTGGGAGCCTGGAAGAGCCTGGGAATCTATTAAACCACCCTGCTGGCACAGGGTCAAACTGATTGCCAGCTTATAGTTATTAATCACCTGTCTTAGCATCCTCAGGCTGACAGTGGGCAAAAAGCAAGGAGGAGGGGGCTTCAGTTTTGGGTGGGGCAGAGTGTCAGGGCTGATCTGAGCTACTTGGACTCCAGCAACTCTGTTTCTCTGTTAAGCAGAGAAATTACATATTATAATTCCAGTGTGATGATTTTAGGCTCACCAAATTAAAAACAACACAACAGTTTCGTCAACCCATTAGTCTAGAGAGTAAATATGCAAATTTGAAGTGTATGTCACCCAGCTGAACTGGAATAACTATCTCATTAGTGCAATTAAAACACAAAATAGAAAACATTTGAATCGGTTAATTTCACTGGAAATTAAGGCTTTAATGATAAAGCAACAATGGAAGCTTGCATTTCTGTCAGGAGTTAGAAATCTTGTGAAAACAAAATCGGAAATAAGACACAAAGAAAGTGAGTGTGAAATGAAACAACCTATCACACATGTCCACTCTTTTGAATACACAAATATAACAGAGCTTGACTCTCAGTTATTCATGTTGATAGGAGGGTGGCATAATCTAAGTAAAGCAAAACCCACAACTAATACAAGACATACAACGAGAGCACATTCACATTTGGAAAGCGCAGCAGCCTCTAGATTCCCTAGAGAACAACATTAACTACAAGAGGAAAATGGGAACCTAGCTAAACTGCCCTCACACTGCATCACACATTTCTGTAGAACAGTGCATTGGAAAGTAGGACCAGCCATAACCCAAACCCAAGACTAATTAAATTACTGTGTGTCTATATATGCATATTAAAATACATGTATATTTTAATGTTGTCATCTCCTCTTAGATACTGAAGCTGTCTTAAGATAATCACTTTTTTATCCACCCTGGGTTGCTGTTACAGTCAGTGTCAAGCGAAGTGTTGCTGCTTTCACCCCTCATACATGTATTGTAGCCTCTACTTGACACAGAACTTTTCTTTAGGTCATTTCACAATATGGGAAGTCTGCAAAGCTTTATGTCCCAGCATATGCTGTACAAATTCACATTGCTTTCGTCTGCTTTCAACTAATTACTTGAGAAAGTATTTCCTCAGGGTCAAATCCTGAACACATTAAAGCAAATTAAACCCCAAATCTGTTAGAGTAGGTTTAAATACTGAACATACTGGAGTCAATGAAAGTTGTCATTCACCTCTTCAGACTTTTTTTTTAGTTGAAAAAGGCAATCTAAGATTAAATATATTTTATAATTAGCCAATTACACCTTAGAATTTCTTCTTGAATTTTTAGTAGAGGTAGCACAAATCTCTGGTGGTGTCCTAGAACTTGAGAGAAAAAGCTTTCTCTCAAGTAGAAGTAAAATCTACCCAGGCAGAAGATGGATATTTGTTAATTAGGGTAATGGTCTTGCTTCTTTAACTTACAGAGATAAAATGTATGGCTTTGCTAGGCATGAAATTTGTTAAGTACAAAATCTCATTACCAATGCAAAAGCCAGCATAAACATTGCTATGTAGAAACCTCATATAAAAGTAAGGCTTCTCAACACCTGCAAAGAATTGCACTTTCTGTAAGTGAGCATATATCCAATGCTATCAAGCAAGTTATTTGTTAAATTGAGTATAAATAATAAATGGGAAAGACATGAATTCATCAATATGGAACAAAAATCAGAGCAGGTGGCACCTTCCTGTTCTTCAGGCAGGTAACACTAGTGATACTTTCCAACAAAGTACATGATGTGGGAAGGATCAAAGACATCTCTCATTTTCTCTTAATTTCCATTTTGAACAAACATTTTGAATTTCCGTCCTGTGCAGTGCCAGTAACAGACATAAAACAAAAAAGGACTGAGGAACAATCACAATTTTGAATAGCAAAATATTCAAATTACTTGGTGCGTTTTTAAGTGTGATTGCCTCCTCAAGTAGCTGTGTCCCTTCTCTAACTGAAAAGATAACCAAGGACTGAAATCCCTCAATGGAGATGACTTTCATCAGAAACCAAGCTACTCGTGGGATTATGGCTTTAAAAAGGATCCTTTCCATTCATCATTGAGAAATGCTGTCCCTAGGACAGGAAGAGATAAAGAAGCAAAGTGGAAAGGAAGGAAAAAAGCATGGAGAGGGAAAAGGAGATTGCCCACGGCCTTAGCACATGAACAAGAGTAATAGCTCCTATTATCTCTACATCTGCTTGCAATAGGGACCAAGTATTGGTTTAGAAATGTTCATAATTTCAAGAGCATTTTACAGAAAATATTCAGGTCTGGATCTTCACGAGTATCTTGACATGTCTCTGTCATTAAGAAACCTGTCTAATTTTAATGTGAATTAGAGTAATCTAAGTATTTCAAATCACTCATTCACTCTTCATTTTCTATATTGTGCCAGAAATTATATTTCCATAAAACATTATCTTGTGCTATTGATTTTCAGCCAAGTATGATTACAGAAGTCACAGCTCAAGAGTTTCTACTTCTGTGAATTCATTCATAATTCATTTCACATGATAGTATTTGAATTTAAGTTCAGAAGCAGATCACACTCAAAATTTTCTTTTTAAGAATGGCAGCTCCCGCTTAGCTGAGCTGCTCTCCAGGTGGACTGGAGCCAAATTTACTTTACTGGCTGGACTCCTGCTTTTTCAGGAACACACTGCTGTAACTAACTACACTTCTCAATGAAGTCCTGAAGGAGCCAGCAAAAGCCTCATTACAGTAATTTTTGTTCACTAGCTTCATGTTTTTAATACCTTTCATCATTGCTGACACTGAAAAGTATTGATGCAACTCCATATTTCTGTCTCAGCTTGCATACATTTTTTTCTACTGAAACTGCTAATTGAGATGCAGGCATAAAATTCTTGCTCTTTAGATTTTGTCTAAACTGTCAGTAACTTTTCAAAGGTCAGGTTCTCAGCTGAGCATGTGTGTGTGCATGTGTATATATATATATATATATCTATCTTAAATTGATCAGATGGGAATCTATTAAGGAAAATTAAATGGAGTGCAAAATCTGAGTGCAAAATAAATTCTACTGTAAGCAAGAGACTAATCCCAGGTTCCTCTGAAACACAATTTACAGCAGTCTTTAGACTTTTCATTTACTCTCAGGCAAGTTCTGCCCCTCAGTTCATCACAATGATTACACAAGTCTTTATAAAACATACCTTGATTTTTAATAGAGTAAAATGCATTACCTGGATCTATTGCATTATCCGTGTTTCTCTGGCTTCGGCTTGCCAGGCTCACGGTGGCATTTCCTGCCACTTTTTTTGGTGGGGGGGGTTTCTTCAGAGCTGGTTTCAGTTGCTTCTGAAGTTTGGTGATATTGTTCATTGCATTTACCATTGATATGTCAACATGCTGGGTTAAATTTGCCAAAATAGTTCCTGCTTTTACTTCTAGCACGGATTCGATGAGCTCCTTGAGGCCTGTCTGCAGCAGGGGGATATCTGGCTGAGCCAATTTAATTAGCACAGGTATGCTTGCATTCACTTTCTGGATGCTGTTGTTGGCACCCTGGCACAGCCCCCAGGCCTCATGAGCAGTCTTGTTCACAAGTGGAATGATATTTGAGAAACGGATCGACTTGGCTTCCAGGGCCTTGATCCTGGAACTCAGTGCCTGGAGCTGAAGTGAGACCACCTGTTCTTTCTCTGTTGAGGCAGCTTTGGTTTGTTTTAGTGAGACACAGTTGTTGGCCAAAAACTTGGAAATTTTTGACTCTACATTCAGAAGGCGAACCTCATGGTCCTTTGAGCCCTCTACAGAGTCCAATAGTTTTTCTTTCAGGCGGCTGATATCTTGTTGTTGCTTGTCCACTTTCAATGATGTATCATTTAAAACATAGAAAACTCTACTGAAATTGTGGAGGATACTTTTGTCAGACTCCTTGTATGGAAGATCAGAAAGAGATGATGCTACTTGTGAACTGATTTCATATCTCTTGTTATAAAGCAGTGATTGGAGGGATTCATTCAACTGTTGGAACTGGGGAATAAAAGCCAGAAGGCTGTCCAGTTCCTCAGCTCTGCCACAGCAAACTTTAGTCTCATTTCTTAGAGCATGTAGTGTGTCTTTCAGTACATAATTATCTTGAATAGAATCGATAGCATTGTTTACTACTATCATGGTCTTGTTTAATCCATCTTCTATTTCCATGGAGCATTCATTAACACGACTCTCAAGCAGTTCTTGATAAGCCTGAGATTCATTTTTAAGTCCTTCCTGCATTTTGGAAAGTTCCTTCATTGCAGAACTCATTCTGTTAATGACAACAGTGAGGTTTTCAAGTTTCTCTTTGAATTCTTTAGCTTGGATTTGTTGTTCATACTCTGAAGTCAGACTAAAAGGTACCCCTTGTTCAATCAAGGGTTGCAGGATCTCCATATCATAACACAAGTCATTAATTTGCTCATTCATTCTGTCCATCTTATTGCCCAATGGAAGGAACACATCAGAGAGACTCTTGTTTAGAACAATCACACTCTCTTGGACTGCTGCCAGCTGTGCTTGGAAATCTGTCCTGCTCTCCGACAACATGTCGTCACAGACCCCCAGAACAGAGTCTCTCTGAATTTCCAGTGCAACACTGAGATTGCTGATCTTGCTGTCTTGGACTCTTAAGTCATCATAGATCTCCAGCACCATCATGCCTTGTCTCTTTACTTTCTCATGCAGTGTGATCATGTACGCTGTGACATTGTACTCCATGACTTTATCTGCTGAGGGAAGGTTTTGTCTTGAAGACTGTTCAGCTGATAACAGTTGTTCATGAGCATCTCTCATTTCAGTAAGGGTCCTATTTAAAGACTGATAATAAATTACACTTCTTGACTGTTGATGCTCCAAGTTAACTTCCAAGGACTTCTGCTTTTCTTGTAATGCTTTCACAGGTTTGTCACAAGTGAGAGCCATTTCCTCTCTCATCTGTACCATATGACTCTTCAGCTCCAGAATGTCAAGCTCTGTTGGCCCACTATCTTTCTCCTGAGCAAATTTATTTTGGGTTTCATTCAGATGCTTGACTAGTTCTTTTGTATTTTCAAGGTCACCTGACATACTAGACATAGTCTTGAAAATTTGAGCCATGCTCTCTTGCATTTCACCTTGAAATACTTGAAAGTGTTCTTTGACTATGTCTTTGATTAAGTCATTAATATTTCTGGATTTGATACCTTTGAAGGAAAGGAGAAATATGAAAACAATCAAATCAACTGTGTTAGTAACATGTAAGTTTTTCCCACAATATGAACAAACATAGTACTGCACAGAGGTGAAACACACACATCCCTGCCCAAATTTACTCATGTAAAGAGTAAAATATATAGCTGAAGAATGTAGAGGATGCTTACAGTTTATATACAGCTATAGTGTTTGAGGATTCATCCCTGTTTCTACTGAAATCAGTGGGACTTTTGCTAGTATTTTTAAAGGGCAAATTCTACACGTGGTATCAACTTTGACCTCCTGCCTAAGCTATTTCTGAGCACTGAAAGGAGGAGATATGTGTGCTTTTGTGGCTTGCTCATAAAAAATGATGTGTCCTTTCTCCACTAGGAAAGTAAGGCAAAAAAACATCTGCTTTTCAACATTATGGTCAAGAAATGAAAGCATAGATTATTACCTTCCTACTGTATTGTATGAGCTAGATGATGACGCAACACACTATCGTGAGAAAGAAGCAAAATAAAAGGAATAGCCTTATTGAATAGCTAAAGTTAGTAACTACAACCGCTGAAAAATGGAGGCATTTTAAGGATAGGAACTGTAAGTCTGGCATACTACAACTCTTCAAATAGCTCCTAGGAATTCTGATCCTGAAAAGCACTAGGCTAAAGTGAATGTGTGGGAATTCTGTCCCAGTGAACAACATGAAAATATGTTTCCCATATAGCCTTAGAGAGGTCAAGACAGGCATGAAAGAGTTCTGCATAACATATTTCAATCAATTAGAGCAGTAGTTCTGCCGTGGTGTGAGATTAGGAAGAATTTTATTAATTTTTTCTCCAAAGGTAGCTCCTTTGTCCAACTAGAACACCGAAGCATTCTTTGCTCAACTTTCATAAACCCTATGAACATTTGCAGCCAGACTGTGATATAATGATTAAAGTCTTCAACCTCTACAATGCCTCAATGACCATAGGTTCTCTGATTAAAACTGTATTGATAAAGGCAGAAATTATCTGTTCCCTTCTTCTATTTTCTTCTCAATTAATTCTACAACCTGGAATTTATTTTTCTCTAAAACACTGAGACATGTTTTGAAAACTTACTTGAAGGTATGTTCTCAGCAAGTGCAGTAAAACATTAGGAAATCAGACCCAAGTTTGCTAGCCCAGGAAAGAGCCACATCAGAGATCTAGTATGAAGTTTCCTAAGAATTAAACTCCATTATTATCAACTGAGGTCCCAGATGTCCCAGCAATTTTACATAAAATATAATAAACAACAGTGATAGTACTGAGATTACCTTTATTATTTTCCTTTTCACTACCTAAGGAGCAAGTCAATGACTAGACAGATGCATGTACATGATTATTCACATGTATGTGCACACTGAAATATCTGAGAATAAAGTTGTCCTGGCAGCTGAGAGGAAAAATCAAGATCTGAACCAAGTTAAGAAACTGACATGTAGAAAAACCATTCCAAGTGATGATTTGGTCAGGTTTATGATGCTGAAAAGTGTTCTGTGCTCTAAGAGACACAATGAGCTGTGAAGAAAAATTTAATGGCTGTGGAAAGAACCAAGGTTACTCTAAACCTTCTGTGAGGAATCAATTAAATTCATATGTCTCAGCAACAAATCTTGGTAACAGACCTTTCATCTGGGAGGTGTTCCAGAGGGTCTACCCTGACCTTTTCTTTCTGTGACAGCCAACAAGGTGCCAGCCTCACTCTCTGCTATTCCTTGGAGAGTGAGTGCAGTATGGAGCTCAGCTCTGGCTTTCAGGTGTTCCCATTACCAGGGGAGTGTGGAGCCTGACAAACCAGACAGTTTTGGGTTTCTCTCCACCCTGCTTTCCAGCTAGGGCAACTGGGTAGCTCATAAGCAAAGTGCAGCAGGGGCTGTGGGAGCACACTTGTCCACACAAAGACCTGACCCAAACTTGGTGACAATTTGGTATATTGTTAAGCTTGAGCTGCAAATAACTGTGTGCACTCATGGATGTAACTCAATTTCTCTGTTGCTCATTTTGAAATAGAAAGGTCCAAACTACCCCTGAAATTTAAAGATCTCTTGCACATTTTATGAGATTATAAATTTTAATTTTAGCTTCCTGGCTGAAAACCAAAGGGTGTAATTATCTGTGTCAACATATACTCTCTTTGCAGTTTCAATTATTTGAAGAATAATGTGCAAAATAAATGTATATACACAGGAGACTGAATTGAGGTTATATATGTAGCTGCAAATGACATTTCTGACTTGGAAGTGATTAACACTCCATTATTGAGTTCATTTTGAAAGGAGTGTACATTTTAATAATGAAGAGGAAAGGTGTGTTTAACAATGAAGAGTAAAGGTGTTAAATATGGAGTAAAAGGAGGAAGAAAAGAATAGCAGGAAGTAAGCAGAGTTTCTTAAATTAAAAAGAGCACAAGATTATTTTCCCTAAGTAGCAAATGGGAACAGATTCCTGAGTACTGAAAGCAATTTTTAAAATGCACAGCAGGTTTCATTAACAAAACAGAGGAGCATATCAGTTACCCCAGTGAGTGTTGCCCTCTATCAACAGACGACATGTTTGTGTCACCAAAGTCATAGATGAAACCAAGAGTTAAAGACTTTAAATTCTATTGAATTGTTTGGTCACAGAATCAGACCTCGCTCCTAACAAATCCTGATACAAAGCTGGGCAAAACTTCACAATTTCTGTGATAAGAAGAAAGGTGATGTGTGGACTATGAGCAAAGGACCTGGCATCACAGGAAGAAAATGGAAAAGATGAAGAAGGAAAAAGTCTGAATAGCATGAAGCAACTACAGTCTTAACTGTGCTTCCAAAGCAGGTTGCTTCAGGATGGCAGTGGTACTGGGAAAGTTGTGCTTTGCTTCAGGTGAGCTTCTGAGAGTAATTTTTAGCAAGGCAGAGTGTCCAATGTTACAGGACAGTATGGAAGGTCCCTTCAGATCCTCCTACTTTGGGATGCTGTTTATGCATTTGAATACAACTGGCTGATATTGCCTGGACTGAAACTGCAGTTGCCATTTGTCATTGTACAGACAAGCCAACAGACACACTAACCTTTTCTTCTCCCCTCCTTTCCTCATTCCTGCTGTTTACCTATGTAGAAGCCAAGCATAACCTGTGTTGGAATGCTCATAATTAGAGCCAAGGAATGTAGTTGATAGCATCTTTTTCATTGGAGCCACTTGATTAGGAGATAGATTGAGAAGATAAATCAAAAAAAGGGACATCAGCTGGAGATTTTTTTCTGAGCAGGTATAATATAAAACGTTGCAGGTAAAAACAATAAAGGCTTGAAACACATTTTCAAAGAAGGGGGGGTTTTGAACAGCATATTTTAATTAAGACATAGACCCTGAAATACAGATAGGGAGGGCAGAAGCAGAAACATAAGATGCTGAAAAATACCTCTTAGACTAGCATGAAAATGACAGCTAGAATGAGTGAAATATAAGAGAAAAGAATGAGGAGGAAGCAGAAGGGAAATGGAAAATATTCCAAGACAAATTAAATGTTCACTCGAAGGTCAAGAATGCCACCTAGCAATATGTGGAGAGGTGAAAGCAGGTCACCGATCAAGAGATGGAATAAACTTGCATACAAGAGAGCCATCTAGCATGTGGCAGGAACAGCTCAGGGGACAGAGGACTGAAAACACAAGAAATGGGACATAACTTGGTAAATTTGAGGGAGATACAGAACCACTTATTGTTTCATGCAGTTTTATCTCAATGTAAGGAACTCCAGAACCTCTGTTCTATTTTCAAATAGTAGAAAAGTCCTCTGGATTTTTAAGTATAAAATACGGTTTGGGGAATATTCTTGAAAAAGGAGAAAAATAGTGCACAAGTTTCAGTCTGAATCTACTTGTTAAGCAACACTTTTATCTGGGTAACACACAGATCCTGCTGCAGGATTCACAACAAATGGATGCATAATTCTGCTGGTGCTCCTGATCTCTAGCTGTGCCTTTCTCATATACTGAACACGAGTACAGGTGTTTATCAAAGATAGCCTAATAAGATCAGGGACAAATTGTTCAGCAGAATGTTTGCTGTATTGTAAATACAACCACCACAGAATTCCTTATAGTTTGCCCTGTGTGTGTGAATTATGTATTAAAGAATATTAGTTAGACTTGGTAGCAAAACAAATACTACATCTGTTACCAGCTGCCAGATAAACAAAAACTGACCTAAGAATATTTGCAGATGCTCTAAGTAAATGAAAATGCCTTGATAGTGGCTTAAGCTACCATGTAGATGATGAAGCACCCAAGAATATAAATTTTTTGTCACTATGAAAGACACCACAGCAAATGTTGAAATAAACAAATTCCTCTCTTATGAAATGAAATTTTAAAAATTAGTTCTCCCTACAAGTGTTGAGTAATAGAATAGGACAGTCTATGAAGATTTTTAGCCTTTTTTTTTTCTGACACCTCTAACAGGGTGAGTGATTACATTAATTTATTTTTCTTACCTTTTAGAAAAGACTGGAAGTCTCTGCCCTTATCTTCATTGATTTTGCCTTCCAGAGAAGAAAGCATCTTGCTCACATCATTCATCGCAGCAGCAATGCTGTCAACCTTCTTCTGTAGAAAAGTCAGTTTCATCTCCTGACTGCTAATCTTCTCATTCATTTTTTGAAAAAGTGCTTGGTCAGGGAACAAAATGAGGAAAAAAAACCCAACAAGTACTTTTAAATATTGTGGAGTGAATAAAAAAAGAGAAGGTATGACTGAGAGACATTAGCTAAAAGTGGGGTGAAAAGTTTCTGAATTTTTAGTTTTGAGTGAATCATCTTGATTTTTGTCATGTATCATGTATTAGTGAGATTCAGCAGCACAGCAGTTACTAATTACTGAACCATATGTATCCATTTAAAGCATTTTTGACTCTACAAGAGTATTCTGAATGGTTAGCTTATTTTAATCAACATAATGCCATTCTTCCTCCACCTAGCACCCTACAGGGTATTCAGTTAACTCTCATTTAGTCAATCTTCTTTAACACAATCACAAAAGCATTCATTTTTACTTACCATTTATAACACAACTTCGTGAATTTGCAAGACTTATGTCTGAAGGAATACATCATCTTTCCATTGTGTGGGCCAAAATAAAGACTTGTTCAACATAGCAGCAAGGCAGAAAAACAGCTAATAGATAAATTACTTTGGAATAATGATTAGTCTGTCATTAAAAATAGAAGCTTAACCTGCAAAGTCGAGTTTATTTTAAAAGCTACCCAAATTGTTCTTGACACTTGTAGTCTCTTCAGGAAAAAAAAAAGGTCTAGATGGATGCTTTTAAGATAGGTAACGGTGAAGGATGCCTTGATATTGCAAATTAGGACTCCATATGACTTGAGCCAGTCATCTGAGTTTGACAGGTAACAGATATCAAACTTAGTCTGGGATTTTCAGAAGATGCTGATAAAATTAGATGTTTGAATTCCTGTAAGCAAAGCTAGAAAATCTCCTTCAACAATTCAGCCTAAACAGCCTATGTTAGGCATACGATATATTATCCCAGATGATCTGGGCTATACTCTAACTTAATAAACTGCTATGGAAGAGATTCTTTAGCATTGCATATGAATATTTATTAGTGTAAGTTTACAGTATTGCTATTGATCTTTTGTCACTTTTCGTTACAGCATCAGTGTCTATTCAATGGCAGCAAGCAGCTCTAATCAGAAATCAGATCTAAATACAGGGGTCTAAAGGCTCCAAAAAACCCCAAGCAAGATATATGCAAAAGGGCTGATTCTTCTGATGACCTGTATTCTTTAAAATTCTAGTATGTAAAGGTACATACAGAAGCAGATGAAGCAGGCCAACACCCATGAGAATGTTCTCTGTAGAGGCATGCTGGCTGTAAAGGCCATAACAGTAAGAGCCCGGAGAGTAAGGCTCTTTTAGCTGAGGATTTTAGGATTTCTAACTGTGTTGTCTGCTCAAGGTATCTACTTACACAGATAATAAATTGTTTCTAACTCAACCACCTTGCTTAGACTCTGGCAATTCTTCTGGCTGGCACTGCAAAGACAGGCCATTGATAGACCACTGTCTTCATAACACAGCTTTGTGAGAGACAAACAGGTCTGGACACTTCTGCTTTAATTGTTTCTATGAGAAAAGGATTTTAATTCGTTAGTGGCTCATGCACAGTCCCCCAAACTGATAACTAACCTGCAGGGTGTAACGCTTTTTTTTTAACCTGGTTTCTATCAGCTCCCGCTGAGGGAAGAAGAGAAGGTAGATGAACCTGAAAGTGAGTTTTTATGCCTGGAAGTGGCACGGCTACCTAGTGGGAGCTGGAAGCAGAACCTGGCTTGTAGAGCCATAGCAGGTGCTGATGGAATGACAGACCATGGCAGTCAGTCCCGGCCCCAGGCTGTGTTTGCAGGGCTGACAGCCCAAACGGGTCTCTCTCTTTCTAGACTGACCCAATTTGATTTAAAAATAAATGAAAAGCAATTAACATGGAGGTTGGAGATTCCAATTTCAGATTTATTTCTCAGAGCATAATTCCTACTAACAGAAGTGGCATGTCTCAGTGCTCTATTGATCAAGCTCACTTTTTCATAATAGGCCCTGTCTGCTTTACTAAACATCCTCCTCCCTCCAGCCCTGAGAGACTTGGTTGCTCACACAGTATCACCAAGGCACAACAGCCTAATGCCCTTTGAAAATAGCACTCTATATCTCCATGCCAGACTCAATCTTTCCCTCTCTTTTTCTTTCTGTCTATCTAAAATAAAGCACATACATACATATAAGTCCATACAAGTGTAAAATCTCCATAAAACTGCGGCAATCTTAATTATGCCATCCTGTTCTCTCAGCATGCATTACAGCCCACTAGAAGGTATTTAAACCCACAAAACACAGACCTGAGAATATAACCTGCCTTATTTACTTGCTTCAGTAAAATGTTTCTGGATATAGGCCAATAGGTGAGTGACAACAATGCCACAGCATGGAACCGATGATGGTTATACAAAAAGCCAGCGCAGACAAAAATAACAGAAGCATCAATAGATTCAAAAGAAAAGAAAGGTAGTAAGAAAGTTCAAGGAATATGCTTCCATTAAGCAGTCCTTCACATCAAGGCCATTTTTTGGCTCCTCACCATGAAAAGTACATTTTTCAAGTAGAAAAGGGCCAACAATCAAGACCAGGTGCATGTGGCCACAGTCATGTGCTGCCTCCAAAAACCGTGAACATTGCAGGATTTCTCCACGACCGAAGCTGCCAGCAACTAGGACTCTGGCTGCCCTTGGAGCCCCAAACTCCACCTCTGACCTGACCCCCAGACACTGGGGGTGAGAGGTTTTATCCCCATGATAAATGGTCACCCTTCATGTCACAGCACATGTAGCCAACAGCGTGGTGCCTCTTCCTAAAATTGCAAACCTCGCAGGATTTCTCCCAGAACAAAGCTTCCAGCAATTAGTGACCAAAATGTGGAGAAGCTTTTCACACAGCAGTCATCTAACACAGGTTCTCGATACAGATCACTACTTGAATACATCTTTTTTGTTACTGATCAGCTCTTACAATTCTAATTTTTCTGTAAGTACTTTTGCGAGACAACACTGACATTATATCCCAAAAACATAATATCCACATTATATAAAATAAACATGATAATGAGCAAATGCATAAGGCAATAAGAAATACTCTAAAGCATCTCTGGTATAAATGCTTAAACCCTTGCTATATTTCTTAGTTATTTGATCATCCTAGACATAGTAGTTTTAAAAACTCCTGAACTGCCCTTGTTAAGGTCTGAAGTATCTTTGTACTGATTTTGAATAAAGAACCAATTTTTGTAGGAAAATGTATAGCAATAATCACGTATTCAGATAGTCAATAACTTCATTACATTTTCTTCTATGTGCAATGCTGGTCTATCCTAGTCCTGTATTTGGGCTGGGGTTTTTTGCTTTGTTTTTTGGTTTAATTTTCTCTTTTCTTTCCCCTCTTGTTAATTAATATATTGTATTCAATAACATAATAGTTTATACATTTCTATACCAAACACTTCCCTGGTTTTAATTTAGGCACAAAACCCTCTGTAATTTCTAACCTGCTGGTACATTTAAATTCAGTACCTTCTGCCCATCTTTATCAGAAGACCAAACCACTGCACCATGACTGATAGAAATCGACATTGCATTCAGGTCCCTTCAGTAGGCAGAGACTTTCCTCAAATTGTTTTTGCAGTGATCTCAGTGACTGGGTAGAGGTGAGAGCAATTTTAACAACTGACCTGGTCCACTGGGGTCCTGCAGAGCTCCTGGTGTCCTCTCACCAACAGTTCTGCTGCTTTCAGCCTGGTTGCTGTGGAGAACTGATTGCTGTTCTTGAGCTAAAGAAGGGAGAAAGAGGAAAGTAAAGGATGTGAGTGAACCACAGAACATGAAAATTGGGATGATTGCATAACAATTTTTTCTCTCTTTATTCTGTACCAGCTGTACCGAAGCCTAATCATCTGCAGTGACTCTTATCTGCTTTATGTAATGTGGGACCACATTATTGAAGATGTTGACTGGTTTTATAAAAGACTTCTCAAGACTGGCAGGGGCTCATGTTACTATCAAAACATCAAAATTTGCTTTATAATGAACAGAATTTTTAAATGCACAGGGCTAAAAATTCTAGAGGAATTTTAGAAGAATAAGAAACAGCAGTACAAAGGCAATACAGAGGTTGTCAGCTGTAAAGTTAATTAGGTTTTTAATGGTTACAAAAGTAACCAGGTTTGTTTGAACCTGATTTTTGAGGGGGTTATTTTGTTTGTTTTTTTGGGGGTTTTTTTGTGTTTTTGTTTTTTTAGGGTTTTTTTTTTGTTTGCTTGTTCGTTCTTTTTTGTTTTGGTTTGGTTTGGTTTTGGTGGTTGTTGTTGTTGTTTTTTCTTTTTTTTTGAGGTTGTTTTTTTTTTTTTTTTTTTCAG
>VWZS01005054.1:738482-944147 GCA_013397075.1 Rhabdornis inornatus
TTTTTTTTTTTTTTTTTACAGATTACACAGATCTTCCACCATGAAAATCTTACTACTAAAGACAATGGTGATATTACATTTTTGCAGCACCTAAAAAATAAAAAAAATTCAAAACATGATCAAATTCTAAGTTCCAACAAATATCATCTGAGATTTGTGACTGATATACATATAAGAAAGTTCACAAAGGAGGAAATTTTGCAAATATTTTCTCTGGTGATGGCAGATGGGATTATCTGTGCTTATTTTACATTTCAGCCCAAAAGATCCGAAAGCAATTTGCAAATAGCTGGATTAACATTATTATTAAGTCAATATCACAGCTGGGGAAACTGAGATCCAGAAAGTTAAGTGCCTTCACTCACAAAAAGTAATGAACTGATCTGGGAACTGAACTCAGATTTCATTATTCTTGACATACATTCTCTACATGGTGTTTTTTTCATTTCATTATTTTTGTGAAAAAACAAAATATGTACAAATCAGGTAATAAATTTGCTAGTGTAAATTGATACTCATTTTTATATACTTGCTCAGCTCATGAAACATTTTGAAGTCAATGTTCCAGGAGGAGCATATCTAAAGAATGCCACTTATGTGGCACTAATGTGATTTCCAGTCTTTAGTACAGTACAAGCAGAGTAACTTGGGTATGGTGACATTATTTTACACTTCAAATATTAAAATCTAGTTTAGCCATAATGTGAGTTTCCAGGGAAACTGATTAAAATGCTGAATCAAGAAATTCCATGTTTCACATAGTTCATTTGAAGATAAATAGACTGCAATTAGGACAATATAAGGTATTTAAATTGTAAATTAAGGGTGTTTAAAAATTAGGATAGGAACTCAGATGAAATTATCATATGGACCAATAGTTTGATAGAATCTTTTGAAATTGCCTGATAAGAAATACAAAATCCTCAAATGGTTATAGTTTCAGCAGGTTCTGTTATCTTTCTGTGGCATGGTTATTGACAGAAGCTAAATTCTTGCAGTCAGCCCAACTCATTACACAGGATTTATCAGGAGGTGTTGTGATGATACAATCTATGACAAGGGAGTGGGTTATTTTGCTCTGATAAAGATCAGCTGATCAATGCCCTTTTAATCTTTCATTTACTGGTCTTTCTGTTGCTCTAAATGCATTCACTGACACTCTTGGCATTACAGACACTACATTTTTTTTTATATATACTATCCACCTTATCTTTCATCCTCCCTAATAAATCAATTGCCTCACATTCTAAAACATTCAAACCCTTACAGGTTTATTCACTCTCAAAGTTCGAAGGAAACATATTTCTCCCTATGTGCTTGTTTTACAAATGTCTTAAAATTGTTCATGCAACACATAATATTCAGGTAACATAATGGCTATAAGACCAAGGACATAGAGCATCTCTGTCAGATGCACTGCCTTTGACAGCAGCAAGGACTGGAGCCAGCGATGCACACACACAAACCTCACCCATAGACAGTCACATTCTGTATACTTAATAAATTTCACCGTGCTATAGGAAAGGTACTTTGCAAGCAGCATTAGATATTCAGGCTTTTCATTTGTGAAACAAATTCAGAGGAGTCACTGGCAATAAAGCTTCTCCTACATCATTCTTCCAGCGTGGCTCAGGCCTTTTCCAAAGGAATCACTCCAAGACATCATATGGTGATTACATCTATGTGCCCCTTATTCCCACAGCTGAGATTTCCCATTGTAGATGCTGGATAACAGCAGGTGTGATGGGAGCACCAGACCAAAAACCTAATACACATACTCTAGTGTAGAAATAGCCATCAAATTACTTACATTTGAGACCTTTTAAAAATTAGATATGTCATGTTCAGTTTAAACCAAGAAAAAAAAATTCAAATTAGACAACTAGACCCACCTCAGAGGTGCCATTTGCAATAAAAAAGCACCACAAACAAAACCAAAAAAACAGCAATACAAAATCCTGAGCAATGGGTTCTTCCAGTTGTATCAGAAAAACAGGTAATGCATACAGAAATTTAACATTAGGTGTCTATCATCAAATACATTGGCCTAGATGTATAATTTATTGTCCCATGTATTTTTAAACACAGCACTCACAATCATTTCAGGGAATATTAAAAAAATGGAGATTGGGTCTTTTTGACCCAATGTATCTTTGATGAAGCAGGAATGGCTGAAGGGTTTCCCAGAGGGGGGGTTAGGTAATTTCCTTCCGTTCTCTGTGTTTCAAGGCGAATTCCCACCTTTTCTGCGCGCCGCTCACCGCACGCAGAGGATGGGACATGGCACGGCCATCTGCTGGAGAAATGGCATCACTGCCACGCCAGGGAATTCCGTGCTGACAGCGGCTTCTGGCTGTAAACCATATAATTTGGTGTTCCCAATGTGCATGAGGGAGCCAGGATTTCACTACTACACACACACAGAGTTAAAATAAAGCTGTGTTTAGTCAAAGCGGCATGTCATGAAGTCTGCAACTCAGAATTTAATTATCTTTTTGTTTTAGTGGGTTTGCTCCCAGTTAAGCATTTGATATTCCCAGGTCAAAATGATGATGCTTTAATTGTTGAATTGTCCATACTGAGTTGCCTCATTAGACTTATAAGAAATTTTGTCTACATTTTTTCATCCTTATAATTTTTTTAAAATAAAATTGCATTGTCCATGCTGGAATAGGATCCATGTCTTAGCCAATTTTGTCATGTGTTGCCACAAAGGAGGTAAGGTTAGAAACAGTGATCTGAACACCATCACTTCCATCTCTCTCACTCCTGCACTGTTACTGTAGGGGCAGGCATAACACACAAAAAGCCACACTACATTTCAGAAGGCTAATATTCCATTTATTACAATAGCTGGCTTCCTTTTATACACTCTAGAAAGTTTACACTTTCTTCATTGGTCACAATTAGTCAACATAACATTGATTGGTGTAAAGCCATCTACGCCTCTGCTTTCCATGAAATTTTTCCAAAAAGTTTTCCCAGCTCAGGTTTTCTTTCCACTTATCTCCTTCTCTTCTTGGTCTCCAGGCCAACAGCGTTGGTCAGAGAATCCTTCTCAAAACAAACCTCATTCATTAACCCTCTCTAAGCCACAGACCAGCTGTGGGTCCTACTAGACTGCACTACCCTGAGGAGCATCGGTAACCAAGCAGTTACAACGGGGCTACCAAATAAGACTTTCAGATGTCTGGTAATAACTACCAGGTGCTGGTAAGTGGTTCCTGCTGCCTAGACTATCAGACTGAAATAGTTACATATGACTTCACTCTGTCTGAGAGAGAAGTTCAACCAGAAGGCATCTTAAATTAGCATTTTCTCCCAGCAGCCCACATCACACTAACAGCGCCTTCCCAGGATCTAAAGGATTGTCAGGACACCCCATCTCCCTTGGCACAGAAACCCTTCAGTAACAGGTCGAACACCAGAGAGGCCAAGTGGGAGGCTCAGTGGCTCGGGAGAGCCCCACTCAGCACTTCCAGCATCTCTCCCTGCTGTTGTAGAGCACAGGAAGACAAGGCTATTGGGCTCCCAGCTGCTCAAGTTCATTAGCCGACGTCCCTTCCTGGGAATTGAATAATACAGGCAGGCTTGTGCTGGTGGTCTGCTCCTCATGGGAGGCAGGATTCCAGAAGCAAGGAAGAAAAGCTTCTCTGACATAACACCTTTCATCCCAATCTCTTTAAGCACTTCTACAAGCATTAATTAATTAAATATCCCAGTGCCCCTGTGAGATAAGTGTCATCTCAATTTTCTAGATGGGTAAACTGGGTTATGCAGATTATAAGTGGCTTCCCCAAGTTACTCAGCAAGCCAGAAGAGGTTTGAAAATAGAACCCAAGAGATCTAACACCCACTCCAGCAACACTTCACAGCACCTTCCTTCATTATTTTTTACACAGATGCCACTACAAATTGAGTTACGCAGCTTTTCTTCCTGGTCAATGTGTGCCTGTTATTTTGATGCCATTTGAATTTTATAAACTGTGACCTCCCCCTTCTATGCCACCCTTTACATTTTTTTAATCTATTTTTGCTAATGTCTGCTTTTTTCTGAAAGGAAACATTTACAACATTTGATCCATGCTCACTGGACAGCCTGATGACCAACCATGCTCTGTTATATCTGTTAATATCTGGCTCCACACTGTGCTGTGCAGAAGATAATTTTGTGCCTGCCAAGGTTCTGGCTCTTTGGCACTGAAATTTCCCTCCTGGATGTGAACAATAGTGATTTTTCTTCATTCCTCTACATTAATTTTTAATCACAGCCCTTTACTTTACCACTGCTGATTGAATTCCCTATCACATCTAATAGCCTTTCTTGCAATATTCATTCATTTAAAACCTGTATGCTGATGCCATATCTAATTTCTCAAGGACTGCTTGCTTAAGGCCAGCAGCAAAGAAATAGCTATTATACAGATGTAAAACTACAATGTGATGCCACATGTTTGATCACCAAGGCAAAGGTAAAAGGCTATTCTGCCAAAAAGGGCACAATTATACAGGGTTCATGTGTAATACCTAGAACAATGCAGTCACTGTTGAAACGAACAGAAGAACTACATAATTCAGAAAGGTAAAAAAAGTTGATACATTATTTTATCGCAAACAAAATATATTCTTAGAGCCTGAAACCAAAAGGCAAAAGAGCAACAGTGCTGTAGAGGAATATTACAGCAAGTATTCAGTAGAGGACCTGGATTTAATATCCCCAGCACCGCAATATTCAATAACTAAAAGGTCAAAAGTAGAGACACACTGAATGCAAACTCCATATTTTAGCAAAATGAAATATGGCTGGGGATTTTGTGAGCTTTATTTAGAGTGGAAGAAGGGAAAAGACTCTGCTTAGCTGCTCTGGAAATTCATGTGCAGGGAAGAGTCAACATTCCAAAGCATTTTAGTTTACTGTGTATTTTTTCTAGTTTTAAACGAACAGAAAGCACTGCATTGGTTTTTGACAGAGCCATTTGCTCACAGGTCAGACTCTTACAACTCCACTCACCTTTGGGTTGGCAGTTTTGCCCACTGTACCCAGGGCAGCACTTCCACTCCAGGGATGTCACTATTTTATGTTTGATTCTGTAAGCCTGGTGTGTTGCTGTCTGGGACCTGTGAAATGAGAGGAATTTAAATCTATTTTAGGTAACCCAAAAGGAGCTGTAAGATACCCCCATAACTTCATTACATTATCTCACTTGTCATGTCTATCCTTTTGCTACCACTTGAAATTCAAAGTGAATTCTAACCAGGGTTTGGTGTTTCATTAGCAATCACAGCTTTAATATTGCAGCCTCCAGATTATCTGCATGAATTTTAAAGAAACCTGATGTCTATTTAGATTTCTTCCCAGAATATCTTAATCAGGATTCAAATACTGCAATCTCTTATGGAAGACATTACAATTAATAACTACTAAACTTTAAAAAGTGAGCCAAAACCACAATTGTCATATACCACTTTTCTTTGAAATTGGTGGAAAAATGCATTCACAATAAATTTACACCACATCAGCACATATGTAGTGCACACTGGAAACCTTCCCTTCTGATTATTTTAAACAAGATTATACAAACATTAATCCAATAAAGTGTGAAAAATGCCACTCTGGACTTCAAGGAAAGGAAGGCCTGGCTTAGTAATTATGAGGCCTCAGTTAATACTTTTACAGTATTGAACTGCAGAGGCAGCAGCAATTTTATTTCTGTGTTCCAAGAGATTCTGCATGTCCTGGCTACCCCATCACTTCTCCTAGGTTTCTTTACTTCACAGAGAAGTCAGTTTAGAATGAAGATGCTGCAGTAGGGCATACAGAATAAACTACAGCAACTCTTCTCGCCCCTTTAAGATGTTAAATACAAAGTTCAAATAAAAATATTACATACTATTACTAGTTACTAAGCACTAAAAGAAGAACACCTACAATCGCAGAAAATACGATGATAAAAGGTACTGAATTGTTTTGTACACACAATCCCTGTATAAATCATTCCAGAAAAAGAGACAAATTTACAGGCTGTCAGACCAAAAAAATACCCTCCCAATGCATTAAAAAATGCCACCGTATTTTACACTCCAGTTAATATTGTCACCCCTTCACAAAGGATGCAATATTGTACATATTAAAATACTCAGAGCAGCTGGCAGGAGCTTTGCATGTGTCCCTAGCCAGCTTTGGCTCTAAGAAATGGCTTTTTCAGCAGCAAGAACTCAATAAAGATTAAGATGATCTGAATTCAAGAGAGTTCCCTGTTATTTTGCTATATGGATGGTCTTATAATAAAAACACCTTATTCTGCATTAGCATAATCCATTCCTAAAACCACTCATAAAAGTGAAGTGTCCAATAATCCATGTAAAAAAAAATCCAAGTAAATGAGTCTCAGAAATTTATGTAGTAGAGCCTTATTTATAGGAGCAGCACAAGGACCTAAAGTGATTGAATTAGGAAAAAACTAAAAAAACCTAACAAAACTGAGAACATTTCAACCACAGGGTCCACTCCACAGCTTTGCCATGCAGTCGACTGCATTTCAGAGTCACCAAATGCTAAGGAAGCTCTATTCCCAGTTTCAACCCAAAGCTTTAAGCATGTTCTGCCATACCATCTAGAGGACAATTCTCAGAATAGTCAAACTGACTTTTAAGAGGCTTTTAAAATTTGTCAAGGCAAAAATACATTTACAATCTGCATTTTGCTGGTGCTGTTTCAGTTTGCCATTTTCCAAATTCATGCGTTAAAATCCAATTTCACTTAGGACTGAAATCTAACATTTGGAGAATACAATGAGGCACCCAGACCACAAAGGACAATCTGAATGTTTAACCGATGTATTAATTACAAGTTCCATCCAGGCCAATTACTTCTCTAGGTTCACTGCCTGACCAGAGCTGTGCCAGAAATAAGCACTCAGCAGAGAGATAATAACAAAAATATTTATGCCTCTCAGGGGAAGCCTTTTGCTTCAACAGAGCACAAGCTTGGAAAACTGCACAGAAAGGATTTTCCTCCCCACGTGTGCTTTAAAGCTTTGTGCTTGTGCATCTCTCTTTGACTTGAAGACTTTGAACTGACTGGAGGGTGCAAGAGTGAGGGTATGCTCCCTCATGCTTCCCTTTTAATTTTTAAAGTTATATTCACATGTATGGTGTATTTGGTTGTAATTAAAGTATTTGCAAGTACTCTTTTTTTCCCAGTTCTCCATACCTCTGAGCACAGGATCCAATTTGCCAAGTGCAAGGCTTTGCTCTGCCTGATGAGAAGGTTTCCAGGTTGTCCACCACAACTGTAGGTATGAGTCTAGTATGGACATAAGCACACCAGTTTCTGTAAAACAGAGAAGGTAAAATGATTAAAAGTAAAATAACATTTTGCACCATATGATGATATATGATACTTTATTGTGAAAGTCAAACTCGTAATTTACAAATAGGAGTAAGTTACAAAAATTAAGTTTGTTTCACTCAAACTGCCAATGTTGTCTGAGCAGTTACTCAGTCTTTGTGCTTCAGAAAGAAAACAGATAATCATTTCTCCATCTCTACATACATTCATATTGCAAATCTAAATTTTAATTTGTAAACATCTGTGGAGCTCCAAGAACAAAGAAGCTTTTCTAGACTGCAGTAATACAGGTCTTAAAATACACCTGCATTTCAGGCTACACAAACTGTTCATCCAGAATTCAAAGGATTGTTCAGTGAGGTTTTTAATCATCCACAGCTTTCACTTTATGGACAGCCATTCTAGTGTTTCTCCCTTTCCCTGGCAATACTAAGTGAGTACAGATATAATAATAATAAGTGAGTACAGGTAGACTTCTTTTCCAGTGCACAGTGAGGTCAAAGCCACACACAGCAAACACATGTCATGGCTCCACACTTCCCTGTGCCTCTGGATGCCCATCCAGAGAAGGTAGTGACATACAAAATGATCAAATTCTAGCTCACTGCAGCACAGGGGGCCAGAGCTGATGAGTGCAAGAGCAGGCTTGCTGGTTTGTTTATTTTTTTGAAGGTTTCTAAGGAGGCTGCAAGCAAATGTAAACTGTTAAATCAGATTTTGAAATTTGGCTACAGTAGAAGCTACAGTAGAGAATAGAATTAAGTCAAAATTATAATGTGAATAATGGCTCAGGGCAGATTTGTACAGGGAAATTATGCCACAGAGATATTTTGGTATTCCTTGAATCAAAAGTAGATAGACAAACGTGTGATTTTCAGAGGCTTTTGGCAAGGTCACTCACCAAAAGATATGGGGGGGGAGAGGGAACCAGTCTATTACATAGGAAGAAGATAGATCCTGTTATAAATAAATAAGGCATTAAATCAGAGAGATGAAAGACTAGTTTGCTTTTTCAAGAAGCAATTTATCAACACAATCCCACATTCATCTGTAATAGGCACTATATCCATTAGCTGGGGGGAAGCAAGTAAATAGGGGGATGGTAGGGTTATATAGAATTTTACAAAATCCTTTGGTGCAGTAAAAAAAAGCTGAACTTGAAGAATTGCAGAAGTCTCATGATACTGAATTTCTAGCTAAGTAGGTGTCAGAAAAGGGTCTTGTAATGCAGAATCAGTCACAAAGACCAGCTTATAGATAGTATCATTATATACAGAAGCTTTCATCAGGGGAAAAAATAATCTTGGAGTCATTGTTAATGGCTCTCTGAATAGACCAATTTATTGGTTTGCCTTAACTAAGCTAGGTAATAAAATACTTGAAATTATTTGGGAAGGACTAAAGAACAAACAGGCATCACCACTGTTTCAGTACATCAACTCTTTGTTGTCGTATATGAGTTTATAGCCATTTTGAACAGAGAATTCAGGTTTGGTCTACACCTTAAAGAGAAGTGGAAAAAAAGACAGATAGAAGAGCAAGAGGGATATGAAGCCATGACATTAATTATTCAGTTAGTCTTGTTATGATAAATGGGCATCAAACAAAACAGGTTTAAAACTAAAGAAGACAAAAACGAAGGGTCAGGCAGGCTGTGTAGAAATAGACTGTGCTGAATCTGAAAGCCAAAAGGGGTTTTAAAAAGCAGTAAAACTATTTCATGAAAAAAAACCCATGCCATTAGGGTATTATCAGTTTCGGGTTTTTTAACAATCATTAAGTTGTAACTATAACCTTTGTCTCAGAAAGTCTCCCAGCTGCAGACTGGAAGGCATCATGAAGAAAGTATTATTACACTTCTGCTGGTGGAACAAACGTCTATTTTGCCTAGTGCTGGCTTTTTTCTTTCATCTTTAACTTAGGACAGCCTTTCTCAAGATCATGTTATCCCATCATCCACGCTGAAAAATATTTAATTTTTGATTTGGTGAGTTAGTGACTAGACATCGTTTCAGTTGTAGGACTTGTGGAGCTGCAAAGACTTCCAAATAATATTTGCATATGAGAACTTAAAATTCATATTTCTGTCTTGTGTTTTGCTGCTAACATTTTCTTCCAGTTGTAGTAGTTCTGTTCATGTTTCATGATCCAGTCAGGGAATATACGTATTTACTCCAGAAATCATATCTTGCTATGGGCTCCTTACAGTGGAAATCAAAATACAATTAAGACCAGATTAGTTCCATTTACTTAAGTGGCATTAGTACAGATTTACAGTGCTTCAAACATGAACAGCAGCACAAAACACAAAACAGTATCAGCATCTATCCTTAAGTGATTGTTTTTGTTTACTGAGATGCTACCACTGTATGTGCATTAAGCACAGTAGTGCTGTACTTTGAAAACGATTCCTGAGAAAAAAGCAGGATAAGCCAGAAAGATGCTAAAACTAACACATTTAACCTCACAATATGTCTACTGCCAATATTGCAGCACTCCCTTTCACAACGTAAAGTTGTGTTGTGGGGAATAATGTGCCTCATATAAAATGGGCTTTCATTGAGTGCCTTTGATCTAATTTTGCTCACTCACTCTCCACATGCTTGAGAGTTTTCATTAAGATGGTATTTATTCTTAATTAGGTATAAAAAGGCTGTGCTTTTTTGGATGTTTCCTTTATGTTCTCGCTCCTTTAGTTACTGCCTTTTATCTGCGTGCATTAACTAAAGACTTCATGAATATTTGCTAAAAGTTAAATGCAGTTATGAAGCACAACCATAAAGATTAGGTACTCTGCTCACTTTCCCCGGGGAAGTCAGGAGCAACTGTATGCAAGTTTGAGACACATAAAATTGGCAAAAACAAGAGGAAATGTAAGTCTTTCAAGGTTTGCAGAGGAATAATGGAGCTGCTTACCCACCCCTACAGGTGGGGCATGTGAGTCCTTCACAGTATCATGTACCACAGAGGCTGGCAGTAGTAACTAAGTAATAATGATGCTTGAGTTAAACCAGCAGCAGTAAGCCAGAGAGACAGAGCTTGTAGCTGCCACTCTTCCAGCACACGTCTGCAGCAGCAAGGGAGGACAGGCATCCTCTCTTGCCAAAGGGCGTGGGTGGAGGCTACAGGTGAGGCTGCTTAGGACCATCAAGGCTTGTTATCCTGCTCAGGCATGAAATCTCTTCCCTTTCACAGCTGTGGTGAGGGTTATGCAAATTCAAAACCCAAGATTAAAAACTGTATTTTTTTCCTCTGAAGTGCAGTGCAGAGATTAAAAAAAAAAAAAATCTCAGCATATGAATGGGATACTAAATATTTCTTAACAGATGCAGGAAGTGATTCTGGGCCAGACTGACACTGATCTATTCAGGAGGAGCTCTGACTAAGCATGGGGATTTGCTTATGATTTAAACTAAGTATAGAGAATGTAAACATCTAAATTCCTAAATAACTCTCAGCAATTAACTGGTGGCATATACAGTCTGCTCAGAAAACCTCTGAAGCAATAATGCCATCTCTAGCTGTTATGCAGTACCACATGTGCTTTCCTGTTCCACATGACATCTCTAGGAAGTGAGGAGCTAATGCCTTGGGCAGCTAAGCATCCCACCCTTGCAAATAAAAAAGGCAAATACGGGGATCGGATTTTAAAATCTGCTCTACAGTGAGACAGGGATGAGGTTAGAGACTTGGGCCTGTGGCTCCCTAGCCTGAACTTTACCCTTGCATGCAGATCTGACAGCTCACCAGAGAAAGGGATTAAGCAGAAGATGCACAGCAATATTGTCATGGACAGCCTGTTCTGCAGTGCACGTGTTTGGGGTATACATTCTAGTAACTGAGAGCCATTTTACATCTGAGCAAATGTGGTCAATGAAAAGATAAAAGAATGAAAACAGGCATTTAAAAAATTGCAAAAGACATCAAAGCACTGGAATATAGATTTCAGTTTAAAAAAACAAATAACCCTACCTCCTCTCCCCTCCAAGCCTTTAAAAAATCCACATTATTGCAGTTATTATTATTATTATTATTATTATTATTATTATTATTTTATTTATTATCAGCATCTAGCTTTGAGGAAGAGCTATTGGAACTTGCCCGTTTGGAGATGTCTTCCAAAGGAAAAAATATTGCAGTACACCCCAAAAGTTAAGGGCTATTCTTGCTTTTTAAAGGTAGTCTGAACTCAGCCTCTGGTCTCTACCAAAAATGTAACTAGTTTGAGCAGATTGTTTCCATTTAAAATATTTAACTCATTCTTAATGTACATGAGTGCAATGTTTGAAGCTGTGGTTCTCACATGGCCCAGCAATCTTTGATCAGGCTAAATTGGAGGAAATATTCACAGCAAAAGAGCCCCTGGTGTGACTCATAATTAGGTTTACGCTACCAATGAAATAAGCTCATTAACAGACGTTAAGAATGTAAATATAATTTTGAAATCAAATTGTCTGAAAAAATCTAGATTTGGAAATAGAAGATGAAGCGTGGCGGAAGAACTATGACAGGCTGTGTTAATGCAAAGGCAGAACAGAAGACAACTGATTTGCATAACAGGACTTTAAACCTGAAAATCCTCTTTACCCTCCCTGGAATAATTTATTCCACATCATCAACACAGGCTTCTAACATGCAGATTTTGTTGAGAGCTGGAGGAGCCTAGTGTCTCTTTTGCATTGAGCCCGATTCCAATCAGGAAAGCTGTGTTTAAAAACAAAACAAAATCCTCACAACATACAACAGAAATCCAGCCTGGAAAGAGCAGTACAAGTCCCCAGCTGGCACCAAGCCCAAGTGACAGATCCCATCCTCCTCTCGCATGTCGTGGCCAGGAGCACGCACTGGTGGCAATGTGTGGGAGAGTCCTCAGGCCTTTGAAGCAGCCTCCTTGATGTGGTATTTGCTGCGGTATTTCCAGCTTAAATAGAACTATTTCCAGCCCAGCTCTGCGCTCAGCATGCTTCGGCTGTACCCAAATGTGACATCCCACCCTCAGGGGTGGGGATGCACCTACACCAGGGAGCAGGGCACGGTAGGAAGAGCGTCATTTGCTTCTGCTGCAACCTGTGAGCACGTTCTGCTGGGCAGCCTTGGCAGCCAGAGCTCTGGAATTCATTCCCAATTCCAAGTCCTGAGCAGGTAATTGGCTCCGGACCCATCGGTGGCACCCAGGCGCTTCCCTTAAGCCTGTCTTCAGCTTTGGGGATCCCTGCCCCCTGTTTCGGGGGACACTCGAGAGCCCTTAAACGCGTCTTTGCGCTGTTAATCCCGGTCCTAAGCGGCGGTGAGCCGGGCTCAGGCTCGGCAGTGCCGGGCGCGGCTGGCAGGTGGCGGCCGCAGCCCGCGGAGGGGCCGGCGCCGCGACACCCGGGGATGCTCAAAACGCCAAGCACAATTTGAATTTGCACCACCTTTCCTAGGGTCTCTGCAGCCCCCCTCGCACAGCACATTTCCGATGTAAAACCTTCTCTGTGCTCATTGCCGAGAAAAAAGCGAACCTCACAAAACCTGCCTGTACGTGATTGCTCCCGCTTGCTCGTAAGCGCTGATCCTTGTGAGTGGTCCTAAAGCCACCCCACAGGAACAGCAGTGCCAGTCGGACCACAAAGGGTACAGAATCAGTTATGCCCCCTTCAAATCGTATCTGAAAATGAGTGATTTTTGTCTGTGGGTAGATTAGATTACCCGGCTTTTAATAGAAATGCTATTGAATCAGCCCAGCTGAACATCTCTGAATCAGGAAAATGAGATTACTGTGTTGCTGACGGAATACAAAAGGACCCAGAGCTGGAGCTGTTGTCAAAGTCCGTGCCCAGCTTGGTGGTTTTGCCTCACTCATGTTGCATGCAGCTTATTTGTATTTCACAGCATAGTTAATGAAATATTCCTCTTGATTCTACAACAGTTTTAATCTTACATTATCCTTTACATCTGAGCAAAGGAGATGTAGAAAGATGCTAGAAGCATCTAGAGCCAGGAGATGCTGGCTTTTCAATTTGCTTTAAACAATCTTCCAAGTCTGGATGAGGAGAAATAATGTTTATTGACACAGTGTACATAAACACTCAGATGATAAGGATAGCAAGCACCCTCACAAGGTTCTTTTTTGCTATTGCATGGGAGACTGGTTTTAGCAACTTCCTTTGAATTCCACTAGGTGACCACAGAGACCTCTCACTGTGATATGGTAACTTCTACATCTTTAAGTGAATGTTGGTCATCTTTCAAAAATATAAGCTCTATTTCAAAGAGAAATTATAAGCTTGAACCAAAACCAGTTAATTCTTTAGGTTCAGTGCCCAGCTTCCTTTGCTGTGAAATATATGAATCTCACCTGCAATAAAAATTCAGTACTCACTAGGGACTGACCATAAACAAATCAAGTTGGAAAATGTGTTTTACAAGCTGGCTGGAATGGAAGAAACTAAAAAGTGCATGTGACATGTAATAAAAAATAGTACGTGATAGTAAAATATGTTATAGGATATGTTTTTATCCCTGAGAAACAGCTGACTTGTTGACACTGAATGGAGCATTAGGTGTCAAAGATTTGTTTAATGTTTTTTTTTCAGGACTCAGTGTCCTGACATTTTGTCCTGTCTATTACAAAACACAGATTTTGCTCTTGTCATTCATTTCCGGTTTTTTGTATAACAGCGCTGAAGCCTTGGACTGCAAACAGCCACTTTGTTTCATCTGAATTTTTATTTACTGCTTGTCCTCCCTTCTGCTGCAAAAATTAATTCACCATTTCCACTTATCCAGCATTTCACCAATCTGTTTTAGCATTTTAAATGTTCTCTTGTTGCAAATCAGATCACCTCTTTGATACATGATTTTCCACTCCATGTTCAGAGGCTTTAACACAATCAAACTTCTCCAGATAGAGTTTAGACTTTGGAGAAGATATCCATTAATCTCAAATCTTTGAGAACTATCCAGTAAAACACAGGTAAAATGCAGAAAAACTGCTCTTTAAAGAGGTCTGAATTCTCCCTTTTTACTTTTGGAATATAAATTTATTTTCCATCTTTTAATTGACCCAGAGTAAAAAATTCATTAAGGTAGTTCTGGTCTAGTTTACTGTCAATGCTTTTCAGGTAACCTTAGTGGTATTGGTTTTCACTGCTTTTGTGATCTACAGAATAGGAGATTGCAGTATGTCAGTGATGGCTTCTCCACTTTGAGAAGTACTGACAACAAAAAAAAAAGCCTTTGTAAGTGACAAAATGAAAATATAAAAAATAAGATCCATTACAGTTTCAGGAGTGAATTTGTCCTTGTTTATAGTGTTGTTTTGGGCAGCTTCTCTTTTCTTGTTTCCCTTCATTAAATGATTAAAAGCCTTGCCAGTTTCTTTGTATCTGATGTGCCACTTAATCATACAGATACATATCTTTATGCTGTCACTGTCTGATCTTACGGGGCTCTCGAACAGAAAGGATCTGAGCCAAAGTCCATAAAATTCAAGGTGATTTCTTCCCACAGGCTTTTCCTCATGACCAGTGGTGTTGCTTACCAGGAATGTGACACAGAATAGATGCTCTGTATCAGATTTGGCAGAAAAATTGACATTTGAAACACTTGCATTCTCTATCTGGCAACACAGATAATGCCTCTGGAAAACATACAGGGACACCTTGCTGCTGTCCTCTCCTTGCCAAGTCTATTCCAGAATTAGGGTCAGTTCTCTAAAATGTTAACTATAAACAGATTTGTAAGAATGCCTATTTTCTGCGCACACCTGAGCAGATGTTTCTGTTGTACCCTAAATGAAACGCCACAAAGAGTTGACCATTTGCACTGTGTCCAGTTTGGTACAGTAATCCTAATCTATTCAGAGGGGTGAAGGGATATTGCAGGGATGGAAAACTTTCTAATCCTTGCTGTTCCCATGGCAGACAAAATAAAGAACAAGAGCAGGATAAGCATGAGCATTAATGCAATAGTTAGTGTAATGAGACAAACAGAAACCTTCCTTACCATCCTGAAAAAAAATCAGAAATCATCTGTATATTTGTGCCTTATCTGACCACAGAAAAACTAAACCGTAAGACTCTGAGGAGAATAAGTACTTTGTGAGTACTTATTTTGTCTCAAAAACAACTTTGGTGAAGAAGTGATTTTTTTTCCCGGTGCTATGTTTCCTGTCCCGCTGAAAACAGTCTGTCATGACTCTACCAGCCATCATTGCTTTGGGACTGCTCTGAGAGTAGCACCAAGCTTAGCATGTGCAGGAAAATTGGATTGTGAGCTCACAGCCAAGCCTCAGAAATACATTTGAGGTGCTGCTGGATGAGAGTGACTTACTGTAACAATCTTCTGCCTAGCTGTAGTACAACATTCTGGAGATAAAGATTGTCAAACACACCCTGACACAGCTACCAAGGCAGCCTCAGGCCCATGTAAGAGCTTCTTCCTTCCAAGTCTTAGTGAATATACCTAGTGAGGCAGAAACCTAAGCCATGTGTGACTGCACTTTTTGTAAATGCACAGTGATGCAAAATCTTAGGAAATCGATTCAAGAATTGTTCTCTCTGCTCCATTAAAAAGTGACATGATGAAAAGAGACTGTGAACCTTGCATTAACTAGGCAGTTAAATCAGGTTTCTACATGTCTCATGCATCTGAACAATCTACTGATCTTAACCATTCATTTTAATTTGTCAGTACACTAGATTTCTACCAAGCTGATACAGGCAAAAGCAATTTCCAGGAAGAAATGCAGATGTCTGGTTGTGAGCATGAAATATTTCAGCACTCCTATCACATGTGACAGCTAAGCAAATCTGTCCCTGGTGCTGACTCTATTAAACCCTTCTGTGCTTAGTAATAAAATACTGCCACCTCACCACTACCCAAGGTAATGGGAGATGAAGTCTATAAAGACCCTCAGTGGCTTCAAGATAACTGGAAAAGGTGTAATATACACATAAGAGAAAAGAGTAATGCAGAGCCACTCTCAGAGCAATGTGGGGATACTGTGCTTAATTTACAGCCTAAATGAAAGTCTCATGTATTCAGGAGCTGCCTTGGATAGTAATTAATAAGATCAGGTTCAGAATGAAAATGTGAGTGTGTCTCAGGACTCCACCTGAGACTTACTCCATTGCACCACTGTTGCTTAAGCTGCTTTACATAGTGAAATACTGCAATTGTCTCTCTCCACAGGCTGAAAAACATATATCTCAAATTAACTCAGTTGAAAATAATGTATCATAAATTTTCTTCTTTCACGCCAAATTGATACTCAGATTTATGTCACTGGATTTTGGAAAAATTCTCTCACTCTAGGTTTCCATTATTTCTTTATTCACTGATACAGATCGCATAAAATTTTGAAGATAGGTAGAAATAAAAAAGAAAAAAATGCATACTTGTAGGGACATTAAGTTTCACATTTCAGAACATAAGTCAAATTCATTACTAGGAGTGAAGAAATTAATTTTCCTTCAGCTCAGGCCATTCCAGATGTGCTTCCTATGAAGTCTTCTTATCCTCATGAAAGCTTGGACGCAGACCCTGCCTGGAGGGAGGATACCTTACCACAGAGAACACTCTCATGAAATGGTTTGAGAGTAGACAGCAACAAATTAAATTCTCTTGTACGTATTCTAAGGTTAATTATAAAATTGTTCCATTGTGAAGGGACAGGATTTAATTGCATTTCTGTGCCAGTGAAGAAGAAGGAAGAGATTAGTGTTTTTAGAGAAAAGGATATGCCTGATATTTAGCCCTTGTAATACCCCATCAGGATGTGATAGAGAAAGGTTCAAAGCCCAAACTAGTTCTAGGATAAGGTATGGGTGTATAATATTGTCCTCACATAACCTAGGGTAGCAACAGCAAGGGAATTATCTTTGTAATTAAGCCATTAAGGCACATGACCTCCTTCAGAAAGGGGTATTTGGGTAATTAAGTTTGTACAATGAACACATACTGTACCTTGTGGACAATCTGACAGCCTTGCAGATGCTCTAAGAGAGTGTATGTATTGGTATTTCTAAAATTATAAATATGTTTAAAAATAAATGCTCATTCTTGTCTGTTTTCCTTCCTCTTGTCTCTCATGGATCTCTCTCTATTGTTCCTTTTATACGGAGCCTCCTAACATCAGCATCTCTGCACATATGTTAGCACAATGGGTTGCCATAAAGGATTACAGAGTCATGCAGTTCCTACAAGGTCACTGAAAAATTCAGGTTGGAGTACGGACTATAACCAAAGAGATGCTTTAATTCAAAGTAAATTCAAAAAGCAAATTGTTCTTCCAAATTTCCTCAGAGACAATACACTTTACAGCTGTGCAATCTGCTATTGAGTCATGCTGTGCTCAGACTTCAAATTAGTAAAACCTTGAAGAAAGCTGTGTCTTTATTGGAATTCTTCTGGTATCTTTTTCACTTTATTTGTGATAAATATTTTAAAAAAAGAGAAAATATATGGTACAAATTATTCAGGGCGTAGTTGATGGCACCTACACTTAATAACTAAAAATTTTTGTCTTCTTATGCATATTTTTAGCAGTAGCTTTTCAGGTGTTTCACAGCAGTGATTGGTAACAGTGAGCACCCTAAACTAGGCAATTTCTCATGTCTTTGCTGAAAAAAAAAAAGAGTAACAAGCAAGTTGATTATTCATCCAGGTCTAATCCATAAGGAAAGGAAGAACAGTGGAGTGACTAAGGTCAGAGTCCAGGTCATGGCAGAAGTGGAAGGAAAGTTCAAAACACCACATCTGATTGTAAAAACACTCTTATACAGTGGGAAGCCTTGTAGCACAAGAATCTTACCACAAGAAGGACTGAGCCACACCTAAAACTGTAGATATTTGCTAGAGAGGAAGTGCTATGTAGCTCAGCAGTTTGAGCAAGAGAGTGGGGATTCAGCATTCAATTTTATGCTGGGGTTTTGTGCTGCTACACATTCCTGTAAATTTGATATGCAGTCCTGGCTTTATTGCTAACTGGCTCAGTGGAGTCCAATATACATGTTGCACAGCAGGCTGCTCCTTGACCACGCATGAAATTAGGTGCTGGCAAATACAAGATTTGCTTCTTTTGCCTTTCTGCAGTTGCAACCATGCGTCAGGATGATAAATAAAATATGTGACCATCTTTACCAGAGACTAATTTTTTGCTTCTTGTATTTACATCTCATGTAAAAGGTAGAAAGAATACCTGCTGACTCACAGAGTTTTGCTGAAGATTAATTTAATTGGAATACTGTTCTTGAAGAAAGCTGTGAAAGCTAAAGACCAAGGTTAGCATGTATTAGGATTTATTTCAATTGAGATGTAGCTATCAGCACTCGTAAAAAGACACTCCATTTAACTCAGGTCAATTCAGATGACTTTCAGAACTTACGCTAGGAAAGCTGTCTGAGAAACACAGCTCCTTTACTAAGCTCCCTCTTCCCAACAGAGGCAAAGGACTCCTTTCCTCTGGGTCCTTATGCATTATTTCACTTAAGCATCATCCAAAATATGCTCAGGTCAACTGGAATCTTTTATTTATCTTTTAAAGAACATCAACTCCCAGCTACACACAGCAAGATAATTGTCAGAGTGATGATTTATTCTCCTTTCCATGAATTCGGATGCTACCATAAGGTACTATCAAATGAAGAAATCTATATTCTGAGAGCCCACCCTCCACAAATACTGTGGAAAACAACCAATCCTTTGAGTCTTTCATTTTATACCAGTATCTGGTTATATATCAGCAATTAAATGAAACTTGCAATGTCTGCAAAGTCAGTGTTAATATCCCCATTGAGAACTGAAGACACTGGGGAACAAAGAGAATTGAGTATTCCAGAACTATAAAACTAGACAGCACAGTTTGATATACTCTATTATGCACAGCTATTGTGTATTAAGTTACAGAGCTCTGAATGCACATTCACCTATAACATCACTTTTCATAAGTTTTTATCACAAAATAGGATGTTTCAAATTGTCAGACATTGATGCATTTTGTACATTTAATTGCTTGCATTTTCAATTTAGTGGAGAAGTTTGCAAACACAGTGTTTTTTAATAGATTCAAAATGAAATAGTGCATTTGCAATTTCTTTTATCCACAAGCAAAGAAAGCAGAAGAAAAAAATCAACAGTAATTTACTGTTCATAAAACAGGGGGCCATCTATTGTAGTCCTTTCCTACCCATATATGATAATGACTTCCCTGTTGATTTTGAGATAACCACCCTAAGGAATAAAACATTGCAGCATTTACTCTGTTAGAAATGTTACAATGGTTTTGCCTGAGTAAATGCCGCCAGTTTGGTTCCTTGCTTCTTTTAGATGGTCTTTTTTAAGGTCAAAAAATAATTTCACTGAAATTGCTAGTACTTTTGCCAATTATGTCACTGGAAACAGGAAAATAAGAAGTACATAGGAGACAAGAAAAAATATGTAGCTTACTTTCCCCTGGTAGTTTCAAAGCCAGATGCTTTGGAGTTGGCATCCTGCTGGCTCCTGGTGCTGCGAGAGGACTGCTTGGCAGATCTGTTACCTGTGGCTGTATCCAGGCTTGTAGTGACCCCTTGAAGGAGAGGGATCTCTCTAGCAGTGCTTTGTAGGGTTGTCCCTTTGCTGTGAGATGAGCTTCCCATCTTGTCTCTGCCAGAGTCACCATCACCGTGTCCATTTGGCTGACTTGCAGGGGTAGATATTGTAGGACTGGAAGTTTTCTTCTCTGCTGTCATTCCCAGTGTCTCACCTGCAGATGCAAAAGGAGGTCCCTGTGAGGCACTTACTTTGGCAGCTTGGATTTCAGAATGGAGTGACCCCCTAATTGTGGTCAAAGATGGAATCAAGTCTGAGTGACTTGTCTGGGTTTCATCGCCTTGTCCTGTGGTCCAGAGTTTTCCTAGAGGGTTAAATCCAGTGCTGCCCCTGTGTAAGTGTAACAGGAGCAGCAAGAAAATGAACTCTTTCATTCTGATGGTTTGTAAATGCTGTATCTTATCTCACATTTATTTCCTAAACAAGAAATCCTGTAGTTTCTCCCTCCTGGGCTGCTGCTCAGATAGTGAGCCTACCCAGAGGATGCCCTGAAAGGCTTTATTTCTGTAGAAAGGAAACAGGTTTTGGTGTTTCAAAACTGACTGAGGAAGCCTGGTTTCCTGTTTCTGTGGATCCCTCTGCAACCTGTGACCCCTTGGAGAGTAGGACCCTGGCAGCCTATGTGGGAAGAAAGAAAGAAGTCTACAGAAGGCACAGGATAAAAATTAATGGTGTGATAGAAATGTGGAAAAATATGTACTGTGAAGTAATCCTGAGGGATAAAACCTGAAATTATTAGCTAATTTTCCTTTCACATGTACAGACAAATGAATTATTACATGTGCCCTTTGGATGATTCAAACTTATGACCTTGTTATTGGAAAAAGAGTTGGCAGAACTGGTGTGCTACAAAAAGCTGAACATTTTCTGTGTCTTCTCTTTTTTCTCTGAACATTTAAGCAGACTGCTGCTAACAGAGCAGAGATAAGGAAGAGGTTCACACTCCATCCACCACTGATCTCCATGCCTGGAGGTATTCAAACTTGACTCAAAACTCAAAGACAAGACCCTGAGTAATATGATCTCAGCCCTGCTCAGTGTTGGGTTTTGGACCAGATGACCTTTGGAATGTCCTTTCCAGTCTACATCACTCTATGAAATTATGCTTGGTAGCTGCAAGGTAGAACACTGCAGCCAGGAAAGTAGATGAAAGCTTTCCTCCTCTTCTGCCATTCTCCAGCTCTCTGAGAGTAAGGCTGCTTAGTTTCTCGTTGAAGGAAAAGAAAGGGAAAAAGTAATTGCTGAAGAAATCGCATGGAGAAATACAACATGAAATTTTAAAGTGCGTACAAAGCAGCAACAGAATAGACCTGTCAGGAACCATATAGATCTGAGAGACCACTGCACACCAGTTCAAAAAGCCTCTGGCCATTGACATAAGTGCTTTACCAAGGACTATGGACAAGACAACCCTGAAAGCAAGCTCACACACCTGCAAACAGAACAGCACCTTCTGGGTGTACTTTATGCTATTTGAGGATCACCTTTTCTCAAAAACAAATGCAAAATCCCCATTCCATGGAAATCTGATGACTAGCAGGGACACAGTGGAAAAGCTGGTAAATTACTTGCATATCTTTTCAGAAAATACTTTCAAAAAAACCCCGAAACCAAATCAATAAACCCAAGAGCAAAACACCAAACATGAGGAATAAAACACCAGCTCTCGTTGCAGTCAAATAAATCTCTCTGATGATTGTTCCTGTTTAGAATATTTGGATAACAGTGCCCTGCTTTCAGTTTCCAGGTGAAAAAGTTTAGGTGTGCTAAAGGGTTGGGTTTTCCCTCTCTTATGGTTTATTTTTCTGTTTTATTGTCTTGGAAAGCACGGGCTTCTACTGTGTAAGTAAACCAGATGCAATTTTATGATACAACACACTAGAAGAGATATGCAGTTGTGATTTCTTTTGGAGACTATTTCCCCTCTCTTTTTTCTTATTCATAGTGAAATCTGTGCATGACCTTTGAATGTAGGACACAGGAGACAATCTAATTAGCAATTGAATTTGAAGACTAACACAAGCAATTTCATGTGAGTGCTTATCTTTTCAAGCTTTATATTTGAGGTTTTGAATTAGTACGATCACCTGAATTAGCATTTGGCATCCCATATTTTTTAGAAATCCCAAGACAAAATGAAAGGTAAATTAGTGTTGACTGTATTTGCAACTTAAACACAAGCTGACTTAAAAAAAATTACAGCAGCTACATACTGTGTTTATTTATGCAATAAGAGTGCCTAATAGCAAAAAACCACCTTGGATTCTGCTTTGAGTCACTCCATTCCAAGTGTCAATTCTGCCTCTAAATTCAGAGAAGCAACTGCAGATTTCCACTGGTGCAGAGAAAAGCAATGCAGAAGAATCTGGCTTTTGGTGGTTGGTAGATTTTACTACAACAGTGTTTATTTCCCTGTCTGAATACTCCAAAATGAAAATCTATTGTTAATATTACTTCATCAGCACATGCCTGGGCTTTAGACTAAAAGATAAAATTGTTTGAAGGCTGTTTTTATTTAGCAAAACAATCTTGGCACTGTAAGAAATTAATGATATCCATTTTCAGATTGTTATATGCTGGATCTGAATCCCAAGCTCATTATAAGTCTTATTTCAGCATTAGTTCACATCCAAGTGCTGCTTGTCTTGGTGAGAACTGAACCCAGGAAAAGATCAACACTTGGATGCATTTGGTGAAACTCAGGTAGAATTAGATTCAAAATTGCTCTGAAAACTCCCACTCAACATGCTGCCCACTCCTGTAAGCATAAATCCATAGGTGCCACATTTTTTGTATTAGTTGTGTATTCATGTTGCTGAAATCCCTGCATGTTGGGCTGGCCTCGTGGGCTTTTCTTGGAAATTTAAAAAGTTGATCTTGGAGCAGAAGCTGGATCTCAAGTTTCCAATCCCTATTAAGTGTCCATATCAGTCTACACACATGCTGAACATGATATTTTTTCACTCAATGAGTTTTAACTCTACAGGTATTGGTACATTCAGCAGAAGTTGTGGAGAGTCTCTTGTCTCCCATGAGAGCACAAGATGGTAAAAGAAGCAGTTTTCTGGGAGGTGGAAATGGATCGTGAAGTTACAAATGCACTCCTGGGGGAGTCATTTAAGTCACCAGACTACATTATATAAAAGAACAGTACCCTTCTGCTCACAGAAGAGTTATCCTTGTTCTGTACTGCAGGAGAACACTATTTATTTTCAGGGTCACAACTGTGGTTCTTCAGACAAGGCGACTGCTTTACTGCTGCTTGAGTGAGTTGACCAAAGACTCTGATTTTAGAAACACTTTTATGTTTTACCTCTGCTAATTGCACACACTCAACTCTGTGACTTCAGACAAATCCCTGAACATCTCATTGCATAACCTGAGCCATCTTCAGGAACTTTCAACTCTCCCCAAGCACTGTAAGGGAGAGCATCAGGTTTGCTCTCCTCTAAGTTACAAGACTGCATAGCCACCTTGACAAAGTCATTGTTTGTGGAGGGAGCAGAGGATGTTCCTAAATCTGAGGGCCCTTTTGAGTCCCTTGAGCAGGCCCCCTGGAAAACCATAGTGTAAAAGATAACAAACTCCTTGTAGAATGATGAACCCAAGAAGGAATGCAGACCCCCTTACTAGACTCCTTGTTATCTATCTGTAATATTAGTGGTTCACTTTCTAGCTCTGAATGTAAAATCCCTCACGGATTGGTTAGAATTTAGAGTTCCCTTAGCTATTGGTGAAAAGTGTAAAACCCTCTAAAGGTATAAAAACCCCTGAAAAACCCTAACCGTTGGATATGCAAGAATGGATGCCTTCATGAAATAAACCATGGAATTGTGCCTTTCTTCATATGCCAATCTCTTCACCCTGCTGGTTTGAGAGCACGCTCCAAGCCAAATTCTATCTGGGCTGAGCTTGGAAGCGTGCCCTGTCGCTGAGGACTGCTCGTGGCAGTCTCGGGGATCCCCGGGGGACCCCAGAAACCCGCACCAGTGACAAGTGGGGCCCGCGACAATTGTTGATCCTCCAGATTATCTAACATCTTCAATAAGATCACCGTGGCTACACAGCCACAGCCCATCATCGTCACTCCTCAGGCTTTACCAGTAGAAAACCTATTCCCAGTCTTAGGCAGAATGGTCCCAATCCATAGGGATTAGTCACCCCGGAACTATTCAGGCCAAGGACTGCACAGCCAGATCATCTCCTTTACCTCTGCTGGGAGCTACAACAACTATAAAACACTGCTCATTCAATGGGCTCTCTGTCTGCTTAGCACCTGGAGTCACAAGTGATACGGTAAAAAATGAGAGTTTCTACGCAAGTGTTAACCCCAGCCAGCAAACAAGCCCTATGCAGCAACTCACTCAATCCTTCACCAGAAGGATTGCCTTCAGAAAAGCAAAAGGTAGAAAAGTCATGCATTGAGATACAGACAGTTAACTAGGAAAAGTAAAAGCCAAACATGTAAGCAAAGCAAAACAAGGAATTAATTCAGTGCTTCCCATGGGCATGCAGGTGTTCAGCCATTCCCCATGAGAGCAGGGCCCCATCTCATGTAATGGTTACTTGGGAAGACAAATCAAATGCCATCACTCCAAACATCCCCCCCACCATCCCTTCCTCCTTCCTCCCCACCCTTAATATACTGAGCATAATGCCATATGGTGTGGAATAACCCTTTGGTCATTTTGGGGTCAACTATCCCAGCTGTGGCTCCTCACAACCTCCCACACACCTCAAAATTCCCTGCCAGTGTGGCAGCATGAAAACCAGAAAAGGCCTTAACTCTGTGCAAGCCCTGCTCAGCAATAACACAAACATCTCTGTACTATTAGCCCTTAATAATTATTATTATGTTCAGCACAAATACAAAACAGAGCCATATACCAGCCACTGGGAAGAATTCTAACTCTACCCCAGCCAAAACCAGCACAGTGAGAAAGATGTTACTGAATAGCTCTTTATTCCGCTAGTGTGCTTACTGCTGGGAGAATTTTGCTTTCCCTTGCTCCACACCAAACACACTTGTATTTGACATAAATTCTCACATTTCCTGCAGTGCCTCTTGGTACCAGCTGAATGGTCCAGTGAAAGAGCCACTTTGCTTTCCTCTCTCATACACAGATACACAGGGCAGCACTTAAGACAGGAGAATAGGTACCTCAGGATAAGGAAGAAGAAATCACTTCTGCAGTCACTCTGCAATGATTCAGAAGATTCTTATCAGGTTATGAAGAGCTCTAAATACCTCTATATCAAAAGAGAAGGTATCTTATTCTTGTCATAATGTTTCCTCTGTAAGGCTCAAAAGTATACTGAAGACTCCTGAGCAATACCCATACTTATTGTTTGGTTGGGTTTTAATTTTGGGTTTTTTTATTTAAGAGCTCATATCCAATGTGTATGGCTGGTTAGCATGAATTAAAAGCACACATTACAAAATATATAAACAGACTTAAGGCGGCCACATCTTACAAATTAAAGCCATTGTATACTTAGAAAAAAAAGTATTTCTCTATGTCTATCCAGGAAGTTCAAACTTTACATCTAAAATAAGATTCCGTGAATCAGTAAGATTTCTTTCAGTTTGTCCTAATTACATAATAAAATAATTCCTTTGAATCCTAGTTTGCTTAGAATGGTAGTAAAAGGAGAAAAACCATTACTCTGTGTAAGAGGGACATAGCAGCAGAAGGATTTTCCAATTAAAGGTGAGGACATTAAGTTTGCATGGTTACAGCATGAACTCCTAGTGTTTCTAAAGGCTCAGCTGTGATTGGGATCCAGTTAAGGCAGAGTCCTATTCCATCATCAGCATCACTCTTCATCAAACTAAGCAAACAGAATACCCTACAGTATCTGAGTACACCTTTGCTGAAATATCATGTAATAGCTGTGTTTTGAAAGTGTATTCCAATATATTATTTTCCTTTGCCTGTGGGTACGTTTTTAGCCTTCAGAGACATTATGTATTCTTTTACCTGGGAGCAACGGCAGCTGATGAAGGAGATTGCTGTCTGCTTTGCTCTAACTTCAGCCTATCCTTAGGGCAAAACTGACATCAGATAAATGGCAACTGGCAATCATCTGGTTACTTTGAAAAAAAAAACAACCCTCTGTTAACTGTTCCTAGCATTTCCTTTGTATAAACGACTTTGATAGGCAAATAAACCAAAGAACACTAGGTTTTTCCTAGAAGAAAAGAAATAACTCATTGGTGCAGAGATCTCACTTTGGCCTTTTTTTCACAGCATTGCCTCCCAGGTGTGATGAAGCCACTTGTCTTTGATGACCATGGCAGCCTCTTTTACCAGTCTCAAGGTGATGGTGCTAAAAAAGAGTTTAGCTGAGGCAATGCTTACACTATTCTGGAGACCAAACCATTCCCATGAGCCAGGAAATCAGCAAGAGACCTAGAAAACAACAGTTACCTATAGAGGCTTTAAATCCAACACTAGGAAAAGCTTGGTTTTATCTTCAAGAAAATGTGGCAAGCTGGGGACTAAGTAATAATGCCTGAAGGACAGAAACTTCCTGGATGCACTTTTCATCTGTCTGATAAGTGTGGATTTCCCACCCAAGTCTTCTACGGACAAAGCTTCGTTAGCAACACCCTTTGAAAAAAACCTCATGCTACTGACAACCTCCCATGCCAGCTCATTCCCCAGTGTATCCACCAATAATATTCTGTGGAAACTAGAAGGAAGCCAAGAGTGTGACAAAAGACCAGAGAAGCAAAAATTTTCTCTGCTGGAAGCACACATCCGTGTCTGTGCTGGGCTGATCTTGTGCAGCTGAAGGCAATTCCACAAGGTGATCAACCCTCCGGAATAGAAGTGCTGCGAGTGACTGGAAGAGCAGCATTTCCCTGAACTCTGGGAGCAGCCAAACCCCTTGGCATTCTTTAAGGGCAGGTGCTGTGAATTCTTCAGAAGTGTATACCATACTTGTTTTGTAGAGTCTAGGGCTGACAGACTGCATTGAGCATGTTTATCTCTCTCCTCTGGCAAAAGTAGTTGTTTCATTTTGTTCACATCAGTTGGGACAAGAAAGGAAACCGGGACGCTTCCACTACACCTTTGGTAGCAAAAAGAATGGAATAAAGAGGGGAAGAGAGGCGACTGAAGAGGAACAGGGCATCAAAAGGAAAGGAAACTGGTAACAGGCAAAAAACAGAGAGATGATGACTACAGAAATAGTGACAGCTCTGGAAAGAGAGCCCTGTGCTAATATTTGAGTTTGTTACTTCAATTAAACTTTCTTAGAACCTAGAAGTAAAAGATTCCAAAAGTAGAATACCAGAAATAGGCCTGAACTGCTTTGTCTTCAGGAGGTGTCCAAAGAAGTCCCTTTCCTTCCTAATACTGTGTGCCTATGCTAAAATGTAAAGAAACAGGCGAACATGTGAATGAAATATGCATCGAGGATGTTGCTGGCCTCACAAAAAATGAGGTGAGAGTCCAGAGTGAGGTGAGAGCCTTTTTCACGCTTTCCACTTCATTCCTTATATTTCCTGGACATAGTAAAGGATATGTTGGTCATTTCAAAAGTAGCAGCTAGAAATTACCCATAATCACCCAGCTAATAAAACTGGAGGGTCTGTCAAGCTGCATGAGGAGCAGCCTACTTTAGGCAGCTTGCTATGACTGCATTCTGCAGAAATCAGACTGAAGTGATAGTTGATATTCCGCCCATCACTGTGTTTCTTAATGCTGTTTCCATGGCAAATATACAGACTTGGCTTTCTACAGTCACACTCTTCTACCACTTTTCTTGTAGGTATGCATTCCATGGGAAAATATATGTCTTCTCCCCTCCCTCTTCCAGACCCTGCAAGCAGCTCAGTCTGGAATGAGAGTCACAGATCCTTTAAAGGACAGTGAGAACCCATTTACTTCTCACTAAGGAGAATGAACATTGTGTAAATTATGCAAAGAACAAGGCTTTATGGATCCAATCAAGATAAAAAGCTGCATGTGATTTCCTATGACTACAGGAGTTCTGCTCATGATGTTTTGTTTTTCTGCATTTTGCTCTTCTGAGATATCTCTGGGTCAATTTAAATTTTGTCATTTTATACACAGAATTCCTTTTCCCATTTTTCCAGCAGTGAGGCCCCAGCATTGCAACTGGTAGTACACAGATAGCCATGAAGCTCTTCCATTACTCATGAGCTATGGCCTGTTGCCAAACTCTGGGACATTTGGAAAAGCTTAGAGGGATATAAACCTAAAAGGGAAGGTGGTAATACAGCTGTAGACATTTCAGTATACATAAATTAAAGTTTATGCATAATTCTGTCTCCTAACTTTTGCTGCTCTGCTTGAAATTTGTCCAGGTTTGGCTGGATACATGACTAGAGCTTGTAGTTCATAGGGTGAACATATGAAAGGCACAGGAATAAATATGTCAGTCCCTAGTTTTTTCAGTGACCGTGGTGTTCTAGTTCAGTAGGGTAAGAAATTTGGTTTTCTGGGTGTTTCCCAGCCGGCATCTCTGTGGTTTGAAGTGTACTGTGTCAGGATATGGTAGTGTCTAATTTCCTTCAGATATGACTATGGGGTAAGTTAAGTCACAGAAGTGAACCAGTTCAGGAGGATGTAAAAGTATCTCTCCAAAGACTGGAGCAGCCTGGTGGCAGACAGTTTTGTCTCAGATTTGCAATCAGGTTTTTATATGAATAGGTTTGGTAGAAGAGCTGAGGACGTGGAATATCAGTACAACAGAATAACCTGATTGGCAATGACTGCCTGGAGTCAATTTCCAACGCTGACTTTGACTTAACCTGCTCAGTTTCTCATACAGAATTGCTTGATCATGTTGTTCTCCCCTTTTACCCTACTTAAAGAGTTACTTGGGGATTTATGATCCTTAAGACATCATTTGAAGGTAGGGCAAATTATCTCCAGATTGACTGGTGATGATGTGTTTTATTTTTCCAGTCAGAAAATGGTGTATAGGCATGAGAGAAACCAAGGATTTGCCAGAAAAGAGATTTCAAACCAGCTCAAATTTACTCTTCAATTTAGTCTTTAACACAAGAATTTCAAAATTATCCTTTTCACCCAGGCTTAAAACCTCACATTCAGCTACTGTGTGTATTGCTACTATATGGAGCCATATTTTGTTTTCCTGGAAAACTTGATAATATGTAAAACTAATCTGCATTGAAGGCTTCTCAAAATTCTTTGATCTTGCAACAGAAGGATGTTGCTCCAAGCTCTAGGAGTGAGCCCTCTGCTATTTACAAAGAAGCTCTTTCCATCATATGGAAAATAAATTTTGGAGAGTTTTCTCTGGCTCACATGATAAATTATTTTCCTAGAAAATTAGTTAGCAATCTTGACATGCCCTGGGAGAAAAACAAAGGGACGGCAACATGAACCTCTGTGTGTAATCTTCTATTTGAGCAAATGTAGATTATTTGTAGCGACTCATTTTTCCCTCGGAACAAAAAAGTGAAGGAGGTTTGAGTAATGTGTGATGTGATGGTTGCTGCAGCTGGGAATTTGGAGTTGGACTGGAGCCTGAAGTGGCTTCATTTAGCAAATAAAGAGCTTTGGGAGCAAGTACTAAATCTAAATATACACGTGTGCTCATGTCTAGCAGCCATGGCACACTAAGTGCCAAATGAGAGTTGGGATTGGAAAGGTATTTGCAGGATTTCTTAGCTGTGTCAGTAAGAGGAAAACTGGAGGTTAAGACAGTGTCAAAGGAGGTCAGAGCAGGCAGTAATGGCCACCAGCAAGTGATTCCAATTGGAAGAGCTAGAAAACCTTGTACCAAGTGTATAAGCACGATTCCTTATTCCTAACCTGCCTTCTTTGTCAGGAGCTTTAAAGCACAGGGAAAGGATCATATCAGCAAACCCATGACTCAGCACTGGGCAATTGTTAGAAAGAAGATTCAAATAGGTTATCAAAGGAAAGCAGCCTCAGCAGCTGGGTATAACCAGTTCTAGTGGAAAGATAAGAGAGCAAAGAATTAGTATATAACACATTCTAAGCTCTCAAATGAAGGTGTAGCATGAAAAAAGAGCAGAGCATAGATGCTCTTACTAAATATAATATTGATCTCAACCACCAGTCCTGGTTTGAGAAGAGAGAAGCAATATCCCATTCCTCCCAGGGAGGAGATGCTGACTGTGCTGTAGCTCCCTGTCCATGGCCTGAAGGTATCAGCCTTCATACCCAGATGGACAGTGCAAGGATGAGCACAAGAACAGAGAAAAGGGATATGCTCTAGGAAGTTTGTCTATATGTCATTTTTAACTGTATTTCATTTGAACTGTGTATCATTGCAACTGCACCAAAAATCATTATGTCATTCCATAGCTTAGAGTTTCATTAAACTAAAAAAGTTGTTGGGTTTGCATATAAGGTGTGTTCCCCTTTTTGCTAATGAATTTAGAGTATAATGGTGGAGAATTCAGGCAATGTAGTCTTCGATATGGATGCATCAAACTGCAGAACAGAATCTGTACTGTGAGTAGCAGACTGGAGGTAGCAGAGGAAAACCCATCAGTGTGTGCTGCATTCCAGGACAAGCCTTGCCAGTAACCTGGGCCACTAACCAGGGATATTTCCAATAACTGGAGGGGGAGTTTCATTGGATTGATTTCTGTAAAAAGACTCACTGTCAGTGGCATGCAATTCTGGTGAAAAGACAATGTCTTTTTCTTTGGGGCAGGCCAAGTTGTACTTGGCTTCCTGTGAAGCTCCATGGTTCTATAAAACAGGATGTATGGTTTGCTGGGAAATACAGGCTTCACAAATTTATGAGGCACAGTAAAATGAAATGATTGATGGCTTACTCCTGGCTTTTCAAACTGCTTGAACTGAGCAACACATTTTCCTGCCATGTGGTGGGCTAGGGCCTAAGATGAGTGCTTATGTTTGTGTGCAAGCTGTGCTTACCCTCTGCAATAATAAAATTTTCTCTGTGAGCATCGTTTCAATTTCTACACGTTTCCAGTTGTTTTGCCACTGCCAGCTACCTTTACTGAGTTTCAAACAGCCCTAACTGATAAATTTCTGAGTTGGAGAGGTGGAAAAGATAGCTTTAGTTTGGGATGGTGGCAGTTGCTGTGCAAGAAAATATGTATATTTAGAGCAGCAGCTTAAAGCCTTCCTAAAGCCACTAAGCAAAGCATTGTAGGGTATATAGAAGAATATGGGAACACCTGACAGAAGGTGCATCGTGATGTTAAGTAACCCATAGTGGCAAGCTTGTAATAAATCTATTTAATAGACATAATCTGTGTATGCCCCATTTACTGTGCATCAGCATTCAGCCTGCCTCTTGTCCACATCAAGTGTGGGGTGGCAGAGAACCATGGCTCCCCCACCCTGGGGGCTGGATCTCCTTCTTAGGACTACCAGAAAACTGGTGGAGAAGCTGGGAGGTGACTAGGGACCCTCTTTTCTGGGTTGAGCAGGTTGTATTTCCATGGGTTTTTTCCCCCATTTTGCATCGTGACTTTATGCTGGTAAAAGAGCAATGAACAGTCTGTTTACTCAAAGAGAAGAAGTAGGGGGAATCTCAGAAGTACAAGTTGCTCCATATTAGTAGTATGTTACCAAGAGAATTTTGAACTCACCCTTAGCAGAATAGCTGTGAGGTTTTGTACATGGGAGGCCAGTCAAAGGATGAAGAGGATGAAGAGGATGAAGGCCCAGTTACACCAGTCAGAAAGGTTACAATCAGAAAGGCTAACCCCCTGTACTACAGCCACTTGCAAGAGGAAGAAAGATGTGTTAAAGTTGTAGGTGATTTCCTTTCTAAGGAGAGCAGAGAGCCCAATAAGCCAACCCACGGGAGTGTCTGCTGCCTGCCTGGGACCTGGCCTAAGGATCTCACCAAGACATTTCCCAGCCTGGTGCAGCCCTCAGAGCACCCCAATACTGATCTGCTACACGGGGGGCAGAGAAATGGCAATGTGTAGTCCAAGTGCCATCAACACAGGAATTCAGGGCATTGGGACATTTGGTAAGGAAGTCTGGGGCACAAGTTATAGCCTCTTCCAGGTTTCCAGCTGAAGGCAGCAACACTGGAAGAAACAGATGGGCTAAGTCTATTAATACATGGTTCCATGGCTGGTCAATATTTTGGGGGTTTTGACAGTGGAATGGCCTGCATAGCACCAGGCATGCTGGCATCAGATGGGAGTCACCTTCCTCATCAAGAGAGGACAGTGCTTGCTCAGGAATTAGCAGGAATTGGCAGAGCTTTGAACTGTATGTGACAGGGGAGTGACAGACATGGCACATAACAATGTTGTTTTTGGGCTGTTCCTGGAGTGATATGCAAAGGTTAGAGGGACCAGCATGGCCCCTCTGCCAGGGACTCTGAAATGTGTGAGCCACACTGGAGCACACTTCCACTCTTACAGAGATGAGGTGAAAAACCGACAAGTAAACAAAAAAAGCCAACAGGGAAACACCAGGGAAATACCTCAAAGGAATTAAGGGGTGTTTCTCTAAGAAAGTGACAAAGGAATTAAGGGGTGTTTCTCTAAGAAAGTGACACAGCCAGCTGCTCAGCTGAGGTGTCTTTACACCAAAGCATGCAGCACGGGCAACAAACAGGACGAGTTTGTTGTATTCAGCAATATAGGAGGAGGTTAATGACATTTTTTTTTGGTAATCTCTTTTCTTCTTGCAAGATGCTCAGAAACATTTAGAGTTCAACTCAATAAGCAAGAAGGGGTCAGGTATATACCTGAACTATACAATCTTTAGGCATACTTCCTGCCAAAAATGTAATCTCTATACAAATTTATGGAAATTACATTGAAGACAAAATCTCAGTCTACTCTCTTACAGGAGTAGAGCTGAAGAAATTGCTAAGAATAGAGGAAGAAAAGAAGTTGGGCAAGAGATGAGCTGGAGTCAGAGTTTATAGCTGAGTATATACATTGCTCTATTTCTTTATTTTTTTCTCATCTGATGTGGTGACTGATGTGAGTGTGATCAGCTCAAAACATGAAAGTAGAAACTCCAGCCCATGAGCAAAACTGAGACCCAAAAAGATGGAGAAGAGTGAGGGAGGAGAAAGCAAGTGCACTCATTATATATTGAAACATGACAAATTTAGTCAAGAGTTTTCCAGCAACACCTAGTGGTCATCAAGCACTCCCCAAATAAAATTTCCTTGGAATTTAAAGGAGTAATTTTTCCCGCTGATAAAAATTAAAAAGTAACACTTAAAAAAAATAATAATAGAAAATGTTTTGTGTTTTGGTTGGGTTGGTTTTCCCCCTGTTTAAACCTTGCTGACACATTACAAATGGATTATAAATCTACTGTTTTTTTACTTGATAGAGTGTGTTTGAATTTGCACTTCAAGAAAGGTGAAGTCCTTATTTTGATTGAAGCCTTAACAAGTTTGAAATACAGCTTTTAAAAGTAATATCATTGCAAGACTTTTAGTATGATGACTTGAGAGGACTGATTTGTCAGAAAAGGACTACTAGCACAGAATATGTTCACATGATACTGAAGGACAAAAATCTAACATCCATAAAACAAGTTACATCTTCGAAGTGCATTTCTGATAGACTTTAAATAAAACTTTGTATTACAACAATTTAAAAGTCCTAGAGACAGAAATTTATAGAAAATATACAGAAAATGATCAGTAATGTCAGGACTCTTGTCTACAAATTGAGCCTTAAACATGTGTGAAGTCTGGCTTGCTGCTGTGCATACTTCAAATTTAAGAACATGCTGATATACACCATTGAATTGAGGAGTTTGAACTACCAGTGCTCCCATACAGAGAAATTATTTCATACAGACAGATCACCATAAAAATTATTGGAATGTAACAATTTTTAAGCCTCATTGTATTGAAAGATACTGTGGACTTTGGTGAGACTTTTACACATATATACACATATTACATTGGGAATCTTGTTGCTTTAACTGAATTTTGAAGAGTTGAATTCTTAAAAAATATAAAAATCTGAAGTCCTCCACTGAAAACTAGCACAACATTAATGTAGAATGGGACAGAACCTTTTCTTCTTAGGAAGAAATTGAGTACCTCTTATTAATTCTGCTTTGGTGTTCAATAGCTTAAACAAGAAGTTATCCTTTTTGATTGGGGTAAATTTAAAAAGAAAAACCCACACAATTTGTCAGCGGAGTTGCTTGCTATCTGACAATTCAATTACTATGGGAAAACAGGAATATACAAATTCTGTGTAATATTTGATTTCCAGCATATTTGTTCAGTGAATATTCAGAGTGGAAATGTATGTGGAAGAGGCAGGATCAGATGAAGATGTAACTTGAGAGGTACATATACTGGTTGTTAAGGTAACAGAAGAAGGAACAAGCAGAAATTTTCATCAAAGACTGATTCTCATTGAGCTCAACACATCCTGGCTGCCTAGAGAGCTCAGTATGTAAAAACCGGAAAGAAAATAGCAAAAGGTCAAATACAAAGATGTGTCAATCCTTTGGAGGAAACAGTTGATGAGTCTGCTTGAGGTACTGAACCTCTTCTTCAACCACAACGTAATGACATGCTCTTCATGTCCCCTATGTGAGTCTTGCACATTAAGAAGAGAGGGAGACAAAGCTGTAACTGGCAAAGTGTAACAGGACAGAAGAGCTAGTGACAGAGCAGAGCATCTCAGAGAAACAGATGTAGAGTTGAGCTTCTAAAGTTAATGGCTGATCACATGTTTGGAAGAAAACCTGGAAGATTGCAAACCACACTGAAAGCCTATTCAAGCAAAACTAAGTGTACTGGTATGCACACTTAGTTTAATAAATAGATAAAGTTAAATTTCTTCATAGTAGCTTGTATAAGGATAGGTTTTGGATCTGTGCTGGAAACAGGGTGAATAACACAGGGATGTTTTAGTTATTGCTGAGCAGCTCTTACAGAGTGCCAAGGCCTTTTCTGCCCCTCACACACCCCACCAGCAAAGAGGCTGGGACTGCACAAGGACTTGGGAGAAGACACACTGGGACAGCTGAACTCAACTGACCCAAAGGATATTCCATACCATATCTGCCATGTTCTGCAATAAAATCTTGTGGAAGAAGAAAGAAGGGGGTACAGTCCTAATTATGGCATTTAACCTTCCAAGAACCCATTAAATGTGACGGAGCCCTGCTTTCCTGGAAAATGACTGAACACCTGCTCGTAGATGGCAGCTAGTGAATGAATCCCTCAGTGTGTTTTGCTTGTTGGTGCAGCTTTTCCTTTACCTATTAAAATGTCTTTATCCCAACCCACAAATTTTTGTCCTTTTACCCTTCCTATTCTTCCCCCAGCCCACTGGGGAGGAGAGAGTGAGTGGCTGCACTGTGATAAACTGATCACCAAGCCTAAACCAGGAACAAGGCAAAGCTTGGCAAGACTAAACATGCAGGAGGCATGCAGGCTGAAGTATTGATCTACTCTATAAATGAGACTCACTAAGATTTTTATAGAAGCTGCAGCAACAAAGAGAAGCTAGCTAAGCCTGTGAAGGCAGCATACCCCTGGCTAGAGAGGGCCCTTTTGTTTCCATGCATTACTTTGACTGGAAGCTGTACATCACACTGAGCTTCTCAGCAGAGCTGAGTTATGCTATTACAGCCTCCCAGACTGATCTCACTTTCCTCCAGCAGACTGAGGTCTTCCTACATGTGCCTATGCAGACATGCTGTTGAGAGAAACACGTTTGATCCTCACCATACTCTCAGCTAGAAAGAATAAGCCTGTCTTTGTGGGCTTAGACAGATAGAGTTTTATTGCAAGAAATATCTTTCTCTCTCCTTAAAACTGCAAAGAAATACTGCACATAATCCTGCTGATCTATTGATTAACACTATTCTGTTGTTCCTACAATGAATACTAAATGCATTGCTTGCTTCTTTCAAGCAGCTCTGGCTCTTACAGTTTTCTCCTCTGTCATATGTAGGCTGTCTGTCTGAAATCTGTAACCACAACAGCAGATGAATAAAGGCTCAGACTGTGCCACTAGCACTTGGGTCATTGCTCCACACTAAAATGTCACTGGCTTTCTACATGCTCAGACCATGACCATCTTCACCCAGCACCACCTGCAGCCAGACACCTACAGCTCCCAGAACTTGTGGAATGGCACTGAAGGGCAAAGAGCAGCTCCCTGGCCTCAGGTGGGGCTGAAGGACTTTCCAAGGACCAAAGGGGAGCACACAGGGCTTGCTCGCTGCAGCTCAGAAAGACAATGAGCTGGTCTGAAGCAAAAGATGCTGCCAGAACATGTCAATGTGGGACAAAGTCTGGCATAAATATTTTTACTTTCAGCTGGGCTAATTAGCTGGTCTCATCTAACATGACTTCACTAGAAAATTTGGTTTATTTGCTTAGATCCTTCTCAGAATCTAAGCAAGTATCTATCTAGCTGTTTGAATGTTTTGATCTTTTGAGGCAGGGACAAAATAGATCCACCTCATACCTTTGGCTGACTCAGCATCTCATACCAGGCCACATATATAAAGTTAGTTCTGTGGTCCCTGTGAGGAATCAGTCTTCCACAGAGCTGGTCTAAATGGCAGCCCAAATCAGACAAGTAAAGTCAAATTGAGATCATTGAAGTGAAGAATAGGAAAGGGTGGTTTTCAGTGACTACACACTAGATCTGTCAAAACTGCAAAACTGCAACATTGTGATGAAAAGGCACTGGATGGGAGCAACATAGCTGACTTATGAAAAATGTTAAAGAGACTGAAAAGGCTGTTCTCAGACTGAGATGGCTTAATGAAGTGTCAAGGTCTCATTTTCTCATTCATGCTGTTAGTACTTTGCAGCACAGATGACCCCTGCAGAGTTAATGCTATATTATTCACAACAGACAGAAGTAGCAGTGACTGAAACACAATCTTTTAAAATCACTAAATGTATATATAATACACAACATTTCTTTAAGGTGTTCAGCACAATGATTTTAAGTGAAAAGCATTAAAGTTCATTTAAGAACTTGAATGTTCAGTTCAAATGCAGGTAATCAGACATATTTCAAATTGAAGCTCAAGTTTGCTGATGATAGGGAATGCCTTTCTTCACCAGAGCATTCAGACTAGTCATAGAATAATGAAATTTGCATTTGGGTCATGGATAGCAAGAGGAAATTCTGATTTATGCCCATTTCAAGTAGTTCTGAAAGAGTTTAATTTTTGAAGGAAACTTCATAAGCACCTGGTAACATGGTTATGAGGATGCCAGCAAAAAATATTATTGATGAGTATGTACCACAGGTACAAAGAATTTACTGCTACAGAAATGTCAAATTCTCATTTCACAGGGCAGTTGGTACCTAGGAAGGCAGTGATCTGTGATTAGAGGTTACTGTGAATGGTTCACCTGTTTCATTCTCACTACTTCTGAAATTCTTCATCTGTGCTTTATTCCTCTGTTGGTATCTTGTCATGAAACCGAGATAATAAGCCCCTATGAGCCAAGAAAATCATCTGATCATGGCTAAAAAATATCAAGCACAATGCGGCATTCATCAGCAGTTATGAGTGAAGTGAATGGCAAAATATATTGATGGGAGAAAAAAATAACTTTTTAAATATTTTGAATATTTCCTGTAGATTGGTACCATAGGAAGAAGGTAAATTCCCGAGACACCGATTCTGCACAAATTCTACATTTGTATTTCAAAACACAAAAGGAAATCTTCACACATGAAAGGGTGTTTTCCAGAAATCGGTACCTAGCTCACTGACAACCTGCAATTTCTTTCCAGATAAACCTCTCATTGAGATACCTACACAAATTTGACTTGGGTTTGACTGTGGCCTTTAGTTTTGACCGCTTCCACCCTATTTGCTGCTTTGTCTTTCCTTTGCCCCTTACCTAACTGTCTTGTCTCTTACTGAAGTGATGCTTTAAGTTTTTTCCTCCTGCCTCTTGGGCATCACTGCGAATGTGAATGCTTCAAACTGCTTGTGAATTGAAACAAAGTGGAGAGCATAACAGAAATTAAATGTTTGTAAGGTAGGTTTTTTTTCCAAGATCTGAGCTTGAGGCTGTAACTGGAATGGTAATTTAAATTAAATTCACAAGTACATTTATTTCATGTGTGATTATGAGGAAAAGTATTTTTTTTCTATTGTCTACATTGCCCAAGCCTGAGTATACATCCCCTTGTGAAGAAATCTGAAATGGCTCCCCACAGTTATTTCATGCCCTAGAGTGCCATTTAGATAAATGTTTATAGACCAGGGCGTTGCCTTAAAATTAAGAATTTTAGATCAAGACGAGTCCTTACATGTTTTGGGGTAGTACAAACATCAACAGGAAGGTACAGGCCTGTGGATTGGGGATTTCACTAAAATAGGATTCCAGTAACTGATTCCCTGTAATAAATAGAGGAGCCGAAGAAACCAGAACAGGTAATAATGTACTTAAAGTGATATTTCATTTGCTATTTTCGGTTCCCCTGAGTCAATCTCTGGTTTAATGTCAGCATGAATGGGAGTTGAATTGGACCAGTAGTTGGTGTTACAAAAAAGTATTGGCAACTGATAACAGTGCTATGAGTTCATGGTGATTGGAGTGTCACTGGCAAAAATATCTGAGGGACAACATGGCTGGGAAGCTAGAATGTAGGAATCAGAGAAATGAGAAGAGAATCATGTGTTGCCAAAGAAGACTTTAAGTTTTCCCTATGGGTCAATATCTGAATGAAAACCACTACTTTTCTTTCATGTGATGTCTTCATTCCTTTAGAAATTACAGAAAGAAGGCAGTTTGATAGAATGAACCATGTTCCTGTTCAGGTTTTCCACCTGTTCAAACAGTTTTCAGGTAAGTAACTGCAGTATCTAGTTAAAGCTGCTGCCTTCCTGCTGCACCTCTTGGGAAATGCTGCCATCCAGGTAGTTAATGTGCTGTGCCTGCACTGGCTCAGATGCCTATATTTGCAGCAGGCTACTTTAGAACATGCTGTCTAATCATCGACCTTGGAGACATCTGGTGCTGGCTTCTCAATCAAACAGAACTTGGGACAAGACAGGTGTTAGACCTGACTCTGGCTTGGTGATTTCCACTTTTTTAGTATTATCATTTTCAGTTATATGAGGTGCTGATAACACATTGCATCACATGTGAGGAAGGTGATTGTTTCTTTCAGGTAAAATCAATTCATTGGTGCTATGCAACTTGGCCTGCTCAGTCTGGAGGAGACTGAGTGGAGACCTCATCTCAGTCTACAACTTCCTTGTGAGGAGAAGAACAGGGGTAAACACTGATCTTTTCTCTGTGGTGACCAGTGATAGGACTGAGGGAATGGCCTGAAGCTGTATCAGGGAGATTTAGGCTGGATACTAGGAAAAGGATCTTCACCCAGAGAGGGGTTTGGCACTGGAACAGGCTCCCTGGGAAATGGTGCCAGCACAAGCCTGACAGAGTTCAAGAAGCCTTTATACAAGGTGGTGTGACTTGGGGATGTTCCTCTGCAGGCCTAAGAGGACTCAATGAGGTCCTTTCCAAATCAGCATATTCTGTAATTCTGTGGGAATCATCTTACAGAACAACCAACACTGACTTTGCCAGGCACCCTCAGGTCAGCCTCATCTGACCTACTGGCTGTCTCTGAGTAGAAGCATGCTGCCAGATGGCTTCCTTGGCACTCAAGACACTGCTTTTCAGAGTAAAGCTTTGCTTAAGGTTCCAGGTGGAACAGACAGAGTTCCTGTGCCCTTCAGGACTGAATTCCTAGCCCAGATATGTTAATTAATTAATGAAATGCCACCATTGCTCATGAAAGCTGTGATGGCTCTGTAACTTCACCATTGACTGCAAGTGAAGGAGATGTAAAAGTCTGGCAGGCTTTGCCTCTAACAGAGGTGGTATAAAGCTGTGAGACCCTTCTCTCTGGTGGTTAGAATCATGCCAAGATTAGTGTAGCTGCACTGAAATCCACCAGATGAGAGACATACATCAATCTTCCTGAAATATAGTATATGTATGTCTGTGTGTGTGTGTGTACATACCTCCAAGTACTCCAATAAAATATATATATGCCATGTATGTCTATACCAATTAAAACTTTTTTGATCAGTTCTATTTGTGTCTCTTGGCAATGGTTGCATGACAGTGGACATCCAGTAACCCAGCCCATAATAAGCACCTGGTTATATCTATCAAAACAGTTCACAAACAGAAATCTTTGCAATGGGACTGAACTGGAAATTGCAACTGCTGCATAATAATGAATATTAATTTTAAATTAATAAACAGAGTGCTTCCACTGGGAAATTAACTCTGATATGAGTTGCATCTTGATTGTATGAAGGTTTTAATACATGTGCTAAACTTTCAGTTGAGTAAACGTCATGGGAACACCATGCATGCTCTGGAGTGTTAAATTACAGCACTTATGAGCATGATAAGTACTAAGATAATGGTTTGCTAAATCTTAGGCTTACCTATAAGAAAAGATGAGGTCTTCCTCATTTTTTTTTTTTTAATCGAGCATGTTTTTGAGTTCTCAGAAAGGGGCTTTGCACACAGGTAGTTACAGCATGATCAGTAAAGACAGCAACAGTCCATAGGGGGAGCTGAGTGGGAATAGAAATGCAAACATTGTGATTCAAGAATCTAGAAAACTGATCTGAACTCTCAGTTACCTCTAAAACAATCCGCACAGTAAACTGTTCCGTAAGAAATCCAAAGACTGGACTATACGTGCATAAAGAGTTCACAGTTTCTCTCAGTTAATGTATTTATCCAATTAAGACAATTTTCAGATTATCTGCAATCATTAGAAGGACCTTCAGTGAAGTAATCAATGTAAACTGTGAACAGATGCCCTAAGACAGCTTCCCTTCATTCTGCAGCTTTCAGGCTTTCAAAGGTACCTTTCCTCTGAGGAGCATCACCTATCAGCTCTGTGGTAACACAGGGAGCCTGTGAGAGTCAGTAATCCAAAACCAGTAAATTCTCATCAATTTTCCTCTGCAACCTTTTTCAATTGTCCATAATTGCTCTTTTCATAGTGATAAAGTAGATACACTTGATCACTAGCAACTAAACCAATAAGTTAGCTTGCAAGGCAAGATGGATTAAAGAAGATTTTAGCACTACTTAATTGATTTTTGCTCTAGATGCTCATGTGAAGTAAACAGTGTCATTAAATAAAGATTTGTTTTAAATGTGATCAGTGGGCAATCAGTTTGCTACCATCCTTTCTTTAGACAGAAAAGGCTTCAGGGGAAAACTTACTGTGATACTAATAGTACTGAGGAGAAAATCTAAAAAAAGCCCCAACCAGCTGTTGTAGACAATGTGGTTTAAATAGGAATTGCCTCAGAGATACAATGCCCATTCTCATTCATATTTAATTCTGTTTTCCACTTAAGTCCCATTCATTTTCAGAATGAAGAATTTCTTGTGTCAACATTTGTACTCTATTCTTTCTTATTGTGCCTCTTACCCTATGATTTAGAATTTAACAGCTTCCTAGTTTGAATACTACAGCTGAAATTTCAAGCTTTACTTCTGCTGCGGCAACTGATCCCTCTTGCCTTTACCTATCTATTTCTAGCTGCACGATTTTTGTTAAAGGACAAGCTGTTACTTTGTTTAACAGCAGAACATAATGCCTCCATTTGATAAACATAAGGCAAAAAAAGACTGCTTGCGAAAGCTGGGAGTTGCAAACATCTGAGCTCTTCTTTGTAAAGTTTTCAGAAATATAGCCAGAAATGTACAAGGTTGTTTATCACACTGGATTATCTGTTTCTCCTAACGTAATTAAATACAATAAGTCTATCTAGATTTCTATCAACATAATAAAAAGCAATATTTCATACTCACAGTCACTTGCAAACTGAAAAAACAAAAGCCTCCTTTAAATCTGGAAGATAATACTTATATAAGGAGTGCAATATTTAATTCTAATTTGGGGTCTAAGTTTACTGCTCAGGGTAGTAGAGAAGGACTTACAGAAGGGTTTTCAACAAGCCAGTTTACATACTAAGATACATAAACTGAGCCAGTTAATACGTGCAAAGAATATGATTTTGATTAAATTTCATTTACTATCTGGAACTGTACTATTGTCCTCTCCCCAAAAAGGAAGAAAATAGAAATACTACATCTAGCTGTTGCACTACTAACAATGTTTTGCACAGGATGAATGAGGTGAGGTACCTTATGTAATTTAATTTCTGGGCTTTTTATTAAGATTTTCTTGAGGGCAGGATTATGAGAAAATGATTTGTATCACCAGTCTGAACATTCTTACACAAAGAAGTAAAATATGTTTCCTAATGCATGGTTGATTAAAACTACTAATAGAATTGAGCAAAACAAAGTTTACCAAACAATACAGAAATATTACAACTTACAAAGAAACCTGACAAGACCAAGACCCTGCACTACACGTTCAGCATAAAAACAAAACCAGGGAAGCATCAGCTGTCTGCATGGCATAATGGATGAAAGATGCTCCTTGCAGCTCACAACCTTGCATCTCATCTATGCCACGTTCTGCTTCTCCTTTTGGAGTGCAATAAAACCCAAGCTGTTTCTTTAAGTCTTGCAGGATTTGAATTGATGTACTGAAGCTGAAGGTCCATCTGTTTTAGTGCCTTGTCTCCTACTGGTCTTGGCTTTTCATGCTTAAATTCTGTGACCAAAATAGAGAAGTTTGATAGGTTTCCCTTTCTGGGGAGACGTGACTACTCTGCATGAGTTTAAGATTCGAGTGGCAGTGGTCATGGACTGCATGGTGGAGGATACGAACAGAGGTATAAGGGTTGGGCAAATCTGGCCTTATTGCTCTTCATTTGGGATGAAAATTCCGGTGTGTGTGCAATAGAGTTAAGACTCGAATTACACCTGCAAGAGCACCACCTCCCGTGCTTAACGTGAGCTGGGATCATGACTCTAGTGACAACAGTCACATTGAACTGCAGCCATTCGGGCTAAAAATTTGGAAGTAGATGAAAAAGCGATTAGAAGCTGGGGGGGGGGAGGGAAGGAATGTTGTAAGGATTTGGTGAAGTGACTCAGGGGTGTGCCACATCAACAGCTTCCTTACACTTCTAAGACGAGGCGCTCCAGCACCTCGAGGGAAGGGTGACTGTGCGGAGTCCCAGCGGGTACCAAGCCGCCGTGTCCGCCTTTCAGCCTTCCCCTCTCTCGGTCTGCGTCCAGCGAACAGGTGCTCCCCACTTTATCACACCTCCCACTCTGCTCCCACGGAGGTCGCGATAGGGTGGGCGCAGGGGGCCGGGCTGGGGGCGCATCCTCAACAGGGAGCGAGATCCTGCGCTCCTCCCTCCTTCCCTCCCGCGGCGCATCCTCCCGCCCCCCGCCCTCGGCTCTAGCGGGGCTGCCGCCGGGGTGGTGCCAGCAGAGCCGGCCGGCTCCGAGCCTCGGGATGTGCTGAGCAGGGGCCGCTGCCTCGGGCCGCTCCCCGCCTGTCTGCCCGCCCGCAGCGCCCCACGCCTGCTCGGAACGGGTCGGTGCCGCTGGCGGAGGAGCCCGGCGGTGAGTGCGGGCAGGGCGGGGCCGCGTGTGTGTGTGTGTGTGTGTGTGCGCGTGCATGGAATTACAGGTGTGTAGGTAATACCAGCGACAGCTAGATCGATACGTCCTGTTGAGCGTTCCCGTGTGGGCAGGGGGAGGGAGGAGAAGCCGTGTCCGCCGTGTGCCGACGGCGTGCCCGTGGGTGCCCATATGGTCGCGCCGCTCTGCTTTCCTCGGTAGGTGCCTCGCTGCGTGCATGGATTTGTATGCATGTCTGTGTTTGTACATGTGTAGCTACATATATACACGCGTATGTATGGGCGCGATGCCCTGCTCGCTTCCTCCCTCCGCAGGTGTCCGTGTGTTATTTGATGTTATTCGATGTTATTTGACGCACACCCGCGGTCCCTGCGGGTGGCGAAGCCGGAGGGTCCCGCGGGCCGGTCCTGCCTCCCCCGGCGCTGCAAGGCATCCCCTTCGCCATCCCCAGGGACTGTGGGCAGCTGGGCTGGAGCACAAACACTCTGCCTTTCTTCGCACGCTCGTCACGAGTTAGTGGAAAGCTGCGACAGCCCAGATGCCTTCCTAGACATCCATTCCTCCTACTCAGCCTCTGGCAAAGAAGAGAAGATAACAGGCAGCACTTTTGTCTGTGTGGGTGTAGGAAGAGAAAGGACTACCGATAATGCATTTGTTTAAGGGACACTGATCCTGGGTTTTAATTACTATTTCAGTGGTTTTGGTGTAGCACTGGATTGTGCTGCTGCCAGAGGACTCTCTTGGTAGCTTTAGTGCAGTGCTTTTTAAATCCCGTGCTCTTGTTTTAGCTTTTTAGTAAAGTATTTTCTCAGTTGTGTTGCATGCAAGGAACCCATTCAGGAAAACTCAGTTTCCAAAAGAATGATGTGGATTGTGTGTAGAATGCTGGACTAATGGAAATGCAGCATTTTTTATTTCCTCCAACCCTGAGTTCTAATGGCACTTTTTTACAACAAATGAACATTTGTCATTTATGAGAGGTTTTGGTTTATGTGGTTTGGTTTTGAGGTTGGTCTGTTTGTTTGTTTGAGTTGCTGGTGTTTATTTAAGGTGGCTTTTTCCTCTGGATGAGAGGTGGAGTATCATCAAATCACAGGGGTGAATCTTGCATTCAGCACATGTACAGAACTGTCCTTTGGGAGAAATGATGCCTTGATAGGAAAGGAAGGTACTTCTATCAATGGAACAGTCTGCCAATCAGAACTGCATTGTTGGCAACCTCTCCATAGGGTTCTGTGGGAAATAGGATATCTGTTCCATATAGCTATACAATTTGGGGGTATAAATAATATAATTTTAGAGTAATTGTGATCCCATTCAGTTAGAATATTTTTTCCCCTTTCTGGGATGAAACGCTGACAAATCCTTACTGAAAGTTTGTACTGTCTCTATTTTTTTTTTCTCCTCTAGAGCTGTGTGAAGAAAGTCTTCAGCCATGGATGTTTTCATGAAAGGGCTTTCCAAGGCAAAGGAGGGAGTCGTAGCAGCAGCAGAAAAAACCAAGCAGGGTGTGGCAGAGGCAGCAGGAAAGACGAAAGAGGGAGTCCTCTATGTGGGTAGGTGGGCAGCACAGAGCACACTGCTGATTGGTGCACCTAGACATTCACAGCTGGATCCTTATCAGACCTATTCTTCTTCAAAAAAATATGTAATTGCTCATAGGAGACCATTGCAGAAGAAACGAGGAAAGTTGTGCCTTCCTGAGCTCCAGTTCTTTGAAGCCAAGTGTCTTACAGTACAGGTCACTGGCTGGCACTCCATGCAAGAAGCTTGCTAGATCGAGGCTGAAGGAGTAGGTAATACAGTTAAAGTAAATAGGAAAAACTGTAAAAGCTGGAGGTAGCTTTGCAGGATTCTACAGAACATGTGGGGCTTGAATAGGATTTCAGGAGAAGACGCCGGAGAGGTTAGCTCAGGAGTTGAGTGGTAGACATGCTGAATGCTTGGTATGTTGACAGTAACATTTTGATGGCAAAGTGTTATCTTCTGAAATTAATTTCATGTTCTGTAATTACTGTTGCAAATTCATGGCAGATATTTTCCACGACTTCTCAAGGAAGAGCCTCTGCAGTTAATGAGGTAGGGCAGGTAGACCCCAAGGTAGGAAAGCAGTTGTTAGTGTCTTATTCTAGGCCAGTCAAGTCTTGCATAGAGCCTGGGATAAAATTCTTTTCAAATCCCTGACTGGTACTTTCATGCAAGATAGTCATCTTCATTTAGGCAGTATTGGGCTTTAGAGGAGTGTCTTGCAAATGCTGTCATGAAAAATTCACAGGAAAACCAATCTGCCAAGACTACACGAGTAAGTGGTTATTTATAAAAAAATGATTATGGATCTGTTTCTCTTATTCATCAAATAAAGCTAGTCTATAAAAGAATGGAGGGGGAAAAGATACCCTTTCCTGTAGGTCGTTTCTGTTCTGCTGATTTTGAGCAGGTTGGTTCTGTAATGGGCACTGTGTGTACCAAGGGAGATGTGCCCATGTAACAGAGAGAAGTTCAACAGAGCTGAAAACCAGAGACATTTCTTTTCAATGGGAGTACTGAGGTCTCTGTTATTTCAGTGCCTTTTTTTGGATTCCCTCTACCATTGCAGGCTAGTGCCAGTTTGTAAGAAATTATTTCTGCTCCAGATAGTGTGGACTACTCATTTGGAATATACTTCCCTCCCTTTTAAGCCATAGCAAAGCTCAGTGCTCTTGCCAACAGGGATGGCAGTCATTTTGAGCACTAATTGTAGGATGAATCTATTTTAAAATGAGCATCTGCTCATTTTCAAGGTATCAAAATAGATCTTCTTCCACTGTATATTGTGCGTAATGCTGGAATTATTTTCTAGACGTAGGACTTTCTTTTATTTTGTGTTCTGGTAGTCCTGGCCATGCTTCTGGGGTTGTTGGTTTCTTTATATTAGAAACCAGCATTGCATGCCAAGTTAATCTTTGTGTCTGACCTGTTCTCCAGACCATAATAACATTTGAACCTAGTTCTGTTCCCAAAGGCAACAGATTGCCTGTTGTCTTCAGAGATGCTTTTGCTGTGGTTGGACTTTGGAGGGTGGTCTTGCTATTTTTTTTGAGAACTTCAAGGAATTACTGGGAACAGCAGAGCCCTGAGCCATGATAGGGACCTGTGCATGTAGCTGTAGCAATGGTGGAGGATCCTTCTCCCACCAGGTGTCTCCTTTTCAGGAGGCAAGGGCTATGTGCACAGTTTGTAGCGCAGGTGAAAGAGCCTTTGGTTGGAAATTGTCTCCAGAAGCTCTGGCAGCTTGTGTCCAGTGGTGCGCTTGCCCATACAGGCAGAACATTTCAACAAGTTCAAATAGGGAAAGGAGGAGCTGGGTGTTTCTCTACTTCCCAGGCACACAGCAGAGGTGTCTCTTCCCATGTGCAGCATTAGTAAAGGCCAGTGTGATAATCTTGTGTTCTGCAGGCTGATAATGATTGCAGTGTAAAAGACGGTGAAGCCCCTTTATGAGCAGAGGCGAGGAGCAGCACAATTCATTAGAGCTCCTGAACACTTCTCACTCCCTTTTTTTATAGTTGGGTTTTCAGATTTGTGATTCACGGCCAGATTATACTGTGAAAGCTGCCTGACATCTTGCAAAAAACCCTAACAACACTGGGCTGAGTGGGACCTGTTAATCACTTTCAGTTTCATAACATTCAGCCTCCAGTTGCTGCTGGAGAATTAAGAAGATGCAGAGTCTTTGGTCCAGATCCCCTAGGTGATGTGGTTTCCCACTGAAATCAGAGCAATTTTAAGTAAACGTGGAAAACATCTAGACCTTTCTGTCCAGGCTGCTGTTAACTATTATGTGAAAGACTATATCCTAATTCTACCTGGTAAGAGTTCTGTTAACAACAGCTGCTGTTTGAGGTGAAATGTGGTCATTGTAATTCTTTTATTCTTGTTTTGTTTTTAGCAATTTTTGGCACAAAAAAAAATTCTCTCAGCAAAGGGAGAAACTTAGAGCTATGGAGGAGAGCAGTGTACTGGAGGATTAATTGAGGTTGTTTTTTTTTTTGCTGTCCATGCTGAAGTCTCTACTTTCTTTCCTCAGTCCACTGTCTGGCCTCCTTTTATGTACTCAAGATCCCTTCAATACAGTCTACAATGTGGTTTTATGCTTTCAATTATTGGGGCTTTTTTTCCTCTTAAATTTCTATGCCAATGGGCGTCACCATTGGCCAAATGAAATTGGTGATTATCTCTTAACTCATTCAAGGACAGTGTCAGGACCTTTCTTGATGTCAAACAATGGCCTGGTCATTGTTTAAAAAGGACTGAGGCTCAGCAGTCCTATGTGTGCTGTAAATTTAAAACTGCATCTTTCTGTGTCCTTCAAGGGCTAGTTAGTGTGAAGCAGAGAGGAAGTGAGTGGCAGTTCTTAATCCCCACTTGCTTTGAAACCAGGAACTGGGTAAGAAGGACGTGCTCACACACTCTTGGTGATGCAGTGTTCAAGATAAGCTTCATGTGTGCTTCCAGAGAGCTGAAGTTTTTACTCCATTGACTCTTGAGTGCGTGTTCAGTGCTCAGGAATGGAAGTTTCCATTTTGGTTGTTTTTGGTGTGTCATAAGCTCACAGAACAAAGGAATAGTTTATTAGCAGCAGAGTGGCTGACAGTTGTTTACTATTCCCTGTGCTGGCACATGGCTTAGAGCAGAGCAGTCATGACCTATTTGGCAAAGCCATTGAAATTCCTCCACTCCCTTTTCATAGTTTCTTATTTTCCTTTGGTAGCAGAAAAGCCAGCAGAGTAGTTGAGGCACTCAGGGTTGGTCTGGTGAATAAAGGGCTTCAGGACATGGAAGCAAGTGTTTTCATTAAGAGTTGATTGCCCCTTCCTCTAATTTGGGTTTATGTCTCTCAGTCTGTAACCAGCTGTGACTAAGCAATGTGAATAGTCCATTGGTATCACAAATAGTCCAGAAATGAGTGTATTTACAAACTGCTGATACACTCCTTCATTCTGGCACAATAAAAATTTATTATCTATTTATTAATTTATTACTAGCAATGATAATAAATCATGTTGATACTCTATGCTATTTTTTATAATTGCAAAAAAAAGCAAAAATGCTCTTTAGTGTTCTCCCTCCCTTCACACGGATGTCTACTATAGCTAGGAAAAGTAGCATTATCATGCATTACTATAGCTTCTTGGTTTAGGTTAGAGTCGTGTTCCTTGGTCTTTACATTATCCATACTCTGATTCCTCTGTTCCTCTTGTTATGCAGGGTACAATGAGTAAGGCTGTTGGTATTTTGGGAATGCCAGGATGAAAGAACAGCTAGTTTATCCTGGAAACAATGTGGACAACCAGCTTTCCCTCATGGCCAGCCAGAAGTCATCCTATTGAATTCAACTGTTGTTATTTATAGGCCTGTTCTGGCAGATCCTAATGTGCTTCTAGATGCTGTTGTAGTTGGGATGGCAGGAACAGCTACTTGCATGCAAGTGTGCAGCAGTGGGGCAAGTACTCTTGAGCTCTAACATATGCTGTAGGGTCTGGAACAGCAACCAGCTGGTTGTTTGCCAATTAATGGATCTGGCTATACATGCTGCTGTTCCATATGGGTCTGTGAGCTGGGCTTTTTTAAAGAAAGGTCTGTCTTCCACTAAAGAAGTCAGCCTTTCTGTGCAAGTTGTGGTTATAGCAGTGTTATGTCTGGGCAAGAAGTGATTTGGAAAAGGTCCCTCTGGAGACGTGTGCATTGCACGAGTCCTCAGGCAGTTCTGTCATACCATCCGTCCCTTTCTGGCCTTAGGGAGCTGAGTACTTGCTAATTCACAGGTTTCCATGTCTTTAATGGCTGGGCTTGCAAACAGTCAGTTCAACAGCATGAATGAGATATTGGCCACGTCTAACCATGCCTTTAAAAGGATGTGCTTAATATTAAGTATTCCAATAGACACACTGTAAGCCTGAAGTGGTGTTTAATTGCTAGAAGTCAGTAGAACTGTCATCTGCTTGAATTCCAGGATGTGCTTTGCTTCTTCAGGTCTCATGGCGGTATAAAATTGAGAACCAAAGTCCTAAAACGAGTCCTTAGGTGTGACTGCTTTGCATATTATAAAATTCCTTATTGTTCAACAGTAAATATTTTTCAGTGAGAGAAAAGAACTTTTTTTAAAGAGAAAATCGGAGTAAAGGGGGGGGGAAGGCTTCTCAGCTGTTTGATTTCATCATTAGCTAAAGGAACATTTTGTTTTACTTGAGGCAGTATTTTTTCCCTTGTATTTATCATGGATTACTTTTCTACTCTTGTTCATAGGTAAGAGTGCCTTTTCAATCACGTAATCAATCTAATAGTGCTGGAACTATATGGCTAAAGTTCCATAAATTTGCACTAGTAGCAAATAGAATATATTGATGAATGAGCTTATATTGTGTTTCTGTGTTTAATTGTATTATTGTAAAGAATTTTGGACAAAAAGTTGATATTTCCAATGTTTTTCTGCTTATGCATTTTCTTCTGCTATGTTAGAAGTTTAAAGTTAGAAGTATAAATTATAATGTCTCAAATACTGAATGACAGCAAAAAAATTGCATTACAAGTAAGGTCATTTCTGTGTTGGTAAGAAAAATAAAGTGTCATCCTGTCTCTGGCAGACTAGGCAAGATGATTAACTAGGAGCCATAAACTCTGTTAATTGCACATTGTTAAGCATCATTGTTAAGTTCTACAGATGGATACTGATCCTGAAATGTAGCCAAATTATGGAACCTGACAAGGGCAAGTAGAGGGCTGGTAGGGAAGAAGACATCCAGTTATGTTTAAAAGAGCAGTATGTGCTAATTTGTTTCTCTTTCCCTTAAAGATTAGTTGATATCCAAATCTGGCTAGCACTTCTATCTCCCCCTCTAGGGGAGAATTTAACCTCTAGGCCTTGCTATGGTTCAGTAGTGATTGTCAAGCCCTGCAAGCTGAGATCTGGCAAAGATAAAATTTTGAGGATCTTCTGGAGACTGTGGCTCAGAGCTTCTACAAATGCATGCATGATCCTCCTTAGGATTGTTGACATGGTTTCTGTGCAGAGTCATCATCCCTAATGCAGCTATTTGGAAAATTGCAAGGATGTCAGTGTGTACTACAGTATTCACTTTTCCACAGTCAGTACCCATCCATGCAGTTGCTGTTTACTGATGGTTTTGCCTCTTCCCTTAGACAGAATTTCTTTTTAATTTCTTTTAATAACCTAGGAAAATATTGTATGCAACACTATGCTGTCTACATATTAATCCCTCTTTATGATCTGTCTAATGTTTACCAGTACTTAAGAATATGCATTTTCAAACTAATATTTTTCTTTGTTTAGGTTCCAGGACCAAGGAAGGAGTTGTTCATGGTGTTACAACAGGTAGGATAATTATCTCTTGGTTTCAGCTTCTTTCCTGCATGAGATTAACCAGCCATTTAGCTGTTAAAAATTCTGGGGTTTTTTGAGAGCACTAGAATTTATGAAAGATGTAAAAGCACAGGAAAATTGAGAGGTCTGGTTGGGTGGGAAGACTGAATGGAAATGGGTTACAGGAAAGAAAAAAATTTCAGAGTTTTGATTTGAATTTGTCACAGTTATGAGTGTTTTGAAATGTTTGGAAGTCTTTGATATCTACAGAGTGCAGAAAAGCCTTAATTGACCATAGGGCATTGAATAAAATGTGTAATTTTCTGCTGTAGAATGTGCGAGTTCTAGAGATGTGGAGGGAATGCATGGTGAAGAAATTTAAGTTGTTTTTCCCCTAACAAATTCAGAAACAAATAAGCAGAAAAGGATTTATTTTTTCCTCAGTGTTCAGCCAGTGTATCATTCAGCTCATGGATCAATGTATCATTGTGCTCACATAAGCCAAGACAAAGGGTAAACAGTGGTAGGTAAACAAAACTTAATACCCAACCCACATAAATAGTGGAAAAGTCAGTCAAGTGTATTTCTAGTAACAAAACAGAACAGAATATCAAGGATAGTCCTTCAGAGCTTAGCCTCAGGCTGAGCATGCGTGCTGTTGTTAGGAAATTTGAAATCTCAGCTCGTTAGACCTCAATTAAGAGAAATATTCAGAGGGATGACCAGTAGGGGTTTGCAATAGAATGAGATTTGGGGCACATATATCCAATATCCTCACAGATGTGGGAACAGCAAGGGACAGTTCTAGGAAGCAAGTTAATAGAGGTGACATTCACCAAGCTGGGATGTGGTAGAATCAAAGTCAAGGGCATTTGTACACGTATGAAACATGCTGAAGCACTGGGATTCTAGTAGCCTAGCTCAGTGGGGGACTTGTCCATCCTGAAGAAAACTGATTCCAAATGCTGTACCTTTCTTTGTGTGATGGCAATATGTTTAGTTAGGCAGGAAATTTTCAGTAGGTGAATAGAATTTTTAACGGGCTTGAAAATACATTGGATTTTCTTCTGGGAGGTTCAAAACAGTGTAAAGCCAAGCATAAGGGGAACACATCTGTTACATGCTTTGCCTGTGAACAGAAAATTTGAAAAAGTTACTGTTGATTTTAGGCAAAACAGTAGCTGCTCCTCGCACACTTGAGGAAACAGGTGAGACAAAGTACAGCACCAAAACTTGGGCATAATAGGTTCTGTGCCACAGTTTTCTTCCTTCTGGCCTTTCAAGCTGTTTGAGATGAGTTTGGCTGTTGAATGAAAATGGAAAATGAACAGGGACTGAACAGGTTGAAATTTGGCAGTGAGAAGAGAAGACTTCAGGCAAAATCTAGAGCTCGCCGCTCACAAAATGAAGCAGTATAGACTTGCTAGTGTAAGAATAGAGAAACTGCTTGGACACATTTTAAGAATGAAAAACATAATAGCAAGCCTATAAATAGTTCTTCTGGAAAGAAGAGAAGGTAGATAAAAACAGATTTGGGTTCACTGTAGTGAAGTTGCGGTAGAAATCAAATCCATTTAAATCAATGCTGTTAAAGTTGATGTGACAAAAATGCCGTTTAAGTTGCTTGTAAAGACTTACTTGTCTCTTTTCATATGCCTGGGAGTTCACAAGTTGTGCTGATCTTATGGTATTAACTCCCCAGTGCATCATATGAAACCTGAGGTGAAATAAACACTTTGTGATGTAAATAAAAATGGTTTGAGAGGTTGGAGACAGTCAGATGCAAACTAGAATCACAGATCGAAATGAGTGTTCACAGTTTTGCAGTCAGTCTTTTCTTAATGTCTGAGTTCCAAAATCTTAGTAGTTTTGGTATCTTTGAATAAGTTGTGATTTAACCCCCTATGCTAGTGGAATGACTGTGAAATGACACACATTAAAGGGCCAAAAAACCTAAATGCATTCTTCAGTCAGTTAATTTCCAAACCCAGAATTACTAGACGGAGGCATTTCTTGCTTTAAATGTGACCTGATTGTACCAGGTTTAGTGACATCAAGGCACTGTGGCATGAGGATTCCAGGCTGTGATTCACAGGAATATGGTGAGTTTGTTGTCAGGTCACCCTTTCTCTGAACTTTTGATGACAAAGCACCTTTTCTTATTGGTTTTATGGGGTGTATGCTTGTGTTTAGACTTGCCTTCCCAATTAAAATGTCTCCTGGCCTTTGACTGTAAATGCGTATTTCACCTATCTTACTTATCTCCCAGAAATGAATGGTATCAAAGATGAAGTATTTACAGTCCATCTCCTGATAGTCTAAATAAAGCACTGTTTGTAAATAAGTCAGGGCAAAAAAGCTCTTAGTCCTTTAATCATGTGAGTGGATATGCAATATTGCTAGTAGTAACCACAGTCAGCTGTTTTGCTTAATTATTTTATCTGATTATTCTTGTTCTTCTTAACGTTCTTAGTCATTGGTATTAGTGCTCTTTAACTCCATCAGATATCTTACAGAAAATTGCATAAATTTAAGAACAACCGTATTTATGGCATCTTTGTAAATGAATTCTTCAAGTACTTAAGACAAACTTACTATTTGAAAAGCATACTCAAAAGTATACTTGGTACAATTAGATTAAGTTGATTAATTCAGAGAAATTCTGTGGTCTGAATCTACTTTTCTTGTCAAGGTTGAAACCCAGAGGTTTTACATTGATACTGTATGCTACCCAGTTGTCTATAATAAGTAGTGAAAAGACAACTTCAATGCTAATACATTTTGTACAGTGCTATAGTCAGTATTAGAACTTAAAGTTAGCCTTGGTGTGGTCATTGTACACTGTCCCAGGGTCATTTAATGGAATGGACAGTCTCTGCATAGATAAAAGAAGTAATCAGGCTGTAGCACAGCAAAGCTCTGCAGAAGCTGGTTTACTCTGGTCCTCAACACTGTGATGCAAAGCAGATATCCACTTTACAAAGACTTAATGGCTTAAGATCATTAAGAAACCTGGTATTCAGTTAAATTTATTAAGCTGGAATCAGCCCCCTGCATTCTGAATTGATTTGTTTGTGCACACTTAATGCTTTCCCCATTACCACTTAGTGTAAGCAATAAAACCTGTTTTGGTTTTTCTTCTCCTGTTGTGGGGTTTTGACCCTGAAAAGGTCCTCAGAGCTGAAGGGTCACCAGGCTGAAACTCGTTACCAGAGTCACTCCGGTAATGATGATGTTGTTTAGTTATTCCTTAGAGGAAGGAATACTCTCTTCTTACTATGATTGCTTTTGCCAATCTGTGCTACTTGTATAGTTTGATGGATTTATCTTCATGGCTCTGATTTTTGAAACAGTGTGTGAGAGATCTTCCATGATAATTCCTGTGTCAGCTTTCTTACATGATGTCTGTGTGCTGGTTTTGGCTGGGATGGAGGTAATTTTCTTCATAGTACCTGGTGTGAGGCTGTCTGGGATTTGTGCTGGAACCAGTGTTGATAACATAGGCATCTTGTAGTTATTGCTGAGCAGGGCTAGCACATCAAGGCATTTCCTGCTTCTTACCTCACCCCACCAGTAAGGAGGCTGGGGGTTCAGAAGGAATTGGGGCAAGACATGGCCAGGACAGCTATCCCAGTTGATCAGAAGGATATTCCACACCATGTGGCATCATACTGAGCAGTAAAACTATGGGGAAGGTTGGTGGGTCATCTGCCTGGCGACTGGCTGGGCATCAGTTGGTGGTGAGCAATATTTAATTTGCATTACCTGTGGGATTTATATATTTTTCTTTATTTATTTTCCTTTTTATTATGTTTTTTGTCACTATTATTATTTTATTTCAATTGGACCATACTTAGCCCAGGAGTCTTCTTACTTTTACCCTTCCAATTCTCTTCCTCCCCATCCTGCTGGGGGAAAGAAGTGAATGAGCAGCTGTGAGGTGCTTAGTTGCCAGCTGGAGTTAAACCATGGATGTCTGAAATAGAAGCAATCTGAAGTATACTGCTTTTGTTACTATTATCAGTATCTTCTTGTTGTGGCAGGAACAGTGTTAGTGGTGTGACTGCTTCCTTTTTCATTTGAGTTGTATGTACTAAGCCTTTCCTAGGATAGTGTGTTTCTGGGAGGAGAAAATGTACTTCAGGAAGTGCCTTCCCAAAATACTGTAGTGGTGGGAACAGCAGCCACTGGATAGTTGCTCTTGGTTGGTGGATGGATCTGCCATGACAGCATAGTTTAAGAAATGTGGGTATAATAATGACATTGAGAATCAGGTGGTTTATACTGCAGCATCCACAGTGCACTCAATTCTATTCCCATTTCTTGATATTTTGAGGTGCAGTTGCTTTAAGAGCTTGAGATAACAAAACTAATTTTGCCTGTGACAATCAACACAGTACAACCATGCTTTATCATTTTATCAGAAAGGATGAATCTGCTCAAGGTCAACTGAGCCCTTGTCAGCATTGAGCCTACTGAATTTGTCCTTTACAAGTTCTGCCACTTGATGCTTTTTGGAAAGGGGAGTTTTCAAAACAATGTGTGTCACTGCCATACAAAAACGAAATAACAGAATTAAAGGACTATGAATTATAGAATCATTCAGTGGTTTGGGTTGGAAAAGTCCTTAAAGACTTTCTGATTCTAACTCCTTTACATGGGCAGAAATGCCTTCTGCTAGACCAGGTTGCTCATGGCCCCCTGGCCTTGAGCACTTCGAGGGATTGGGCATCCACAGCTTCTCTGGGCAGCCTCACCACACTCACGGTAGAGAATTTCTCCCATATCTAAATTTATTCTCTTTTAGTTTGAAATCACTTATTCCTGCCCTGTCCCAACCAGATCGTGTAAAAAGTCCCTCTCCACCTTTCTGGTAGGGTTTTAGGGGCTGGAATGCCTCAATTAGGATCTCACCAGCTCTGTCTTCATGGGAGGGGTGCTCCATCCATCCCTCTGATCATCTTGGTGGCATCCTCTGGACTCACTCCATCAGGTTCATGTCTGTCCTCTGCTGGGACCCCAGAGCTGATGCAGCCCTGCAGGTGGAGTCTCAGCAGAGCAGAGGGGCAGAATCCCCTCCCTTGACTTGCTGGTTATGCTGCTTTGGATGCAGCCCAGGATCTCCCCCAGAAAATGAATGAGGGGAAAAATAAAAAGCAGTACTGAAAAGTACCCCAAACATATTTCCCCTTCTTTTAATTATTTTCAATGTAAATAATTATTGGAAAATTGGATATTTTTATCTACTTTAATAAGATGCTACTTTATTTTTTTAGAATTCTTTTTGCCTTTTGGAACAACATGAATGAGTTTCTGCTTCATAACATTACTCAGTTTCTTTTTCAAAGACTCCAAGGACAGTCAGGTCTCACTAGGCTTTGCAAGATAGAGCGTGTTATGAGGACACACATCTTAAGAGATACATTTGCAAGAACTAGTGGGAAGCTTCCTATGTAAGTTTCATGCATAGAATCCAAAGCTTTTTATGGTCTGCAGCTGGTAATAATCAAATGGAGCATCTTAACAAATGTCTTTTTGCACTTGCTAGCATTAAGTCAAATCTTCCCTGAGGGCAACATTTGCCTTTCAGTAAAACCCACTTTTGATGATTTTTTTTTTTCCTTCCCCCCTGGAAAAAGCATGGAAATAGAGTAGTGGATGTATAAATGAAATTGCTCATGAGCTTTTAGATTATTAGCATGTATAGTGTGGGAGATACTGGAAACAGACTTTTTCTGTTTCCAGTTTCAGACAATGTGTATTCTGTTGTTCTACTCTATAATGAAAGCTTCTGGTCATAATAGAGATAATACTTAATTAGCTACTTACTTTTTCCTTTAAATTACCTAAAATGAGCATTTATTTTTCTGCCTCTGTTTTCAGTCAGCAGATATTTATAATTTGGGTCTTTAATAAAAATTGAATATTTGTCATGTTGTTTAACTTTCTAGCTTTTTCCGAATTTTTGCTATGTAATATCAATCGTAGTAATGCAGGCTGCCTGCCCTGTGATATGGAAAACTGATGCTTTTTATGTAAGGAATTAAAGAAATGTAATTTATCCACAGAAAGTCTAACTTTCACATGTGCTTCCCAAAAAAAGACTCAGAAATGGTGACCTAACTTTGAAGCAGAATCTATCCCATGCTCATAAAGGATGCAGATAAAGCTATTAAAACATTTTATGGATCGGATGGGATGTAGCCTGAAGGAAAGTATAGTATTAGTTAGAATGGCAAAAATATATGATGGATGTTCTTGAAAAACATTGCCTTGTTTAGAGGAGTACATGTGTGTTTTGCTAAAAACCTGGCTATGTAACTTCAAGGCATGTCATTACATCCCTTTTCTTAGAGCAGTTTCACTGGAGTTTAAGCTGCTGTCAAAAAGAGCCCTTGGGGATGAATGAGCAGAAAAACCCCAGTGGTATTCTGAGAGGTAGAATGGCAAATGCTGATGTATATGTAGGCTAAATGAGTTGTTATTCCCTGGGGCTTGGAAGTTAGCTATTAATCCAGTTTGCTTTGGCATTCAGTCTTTTTATAAATTAGTATATTATGTATCATCGTTGGGGCACAAATCTCAAAGGAGTCAGCTAAAAGGTTCTGTTTGAAATTCTCTGGTTGAGCATTGATAGATCTGCTTTTTAATGAAATATATCTTAGAAAATAATAATAATAATGGTCAATGGGTTTTGAGTCTAATGCAAAAAATTTTTGTCTTACATGCCTTGTATCATGCAGCAAGTATTTGGTGGACTGATTCAAATGCATTTCTAAACTATATTATACGATGAGATGGACATAATAGGAGCGCCTAAATAAATGACTTTTCTTCCCTAAAGTGCAGTTAGACATGAATGAAAATGTCAGATGTCTTTCACATGAAAGAAATCGAGCCCCAGCTAAGGCTTATTTTTACCTCTGCTGCTCCAGCATTAGCAGATGGATAGTTTAATTTCTTAAGATCCACTTGGGGTACAGAAAATTTAATAGCCTTATGGCTTTTCATGATGTTGGGCTGTCAGTGATAAATTCTCTGAAAAACTTACAGCTCCCAGAGGCATAATGTGTTTTTCCATCTTCTGCTTCTCCTCAGTGGCTGAGAAGACCAAAGAGCAGGTGTCTAATGTTGGGGGAGCTGTGGTGACTGGAGTGACGGCCGTGGCGCAAAAGACGGTGGAAGGAGCAGGGAACATTGCTGCAGCCACTGGCTTGGTGAAGAAGGATCAGTTGGCCAAACAGGTTTGGTTATTTGCAGTCTTTTCCAGGTGAAGAAGTGAGCAATGAGGGGCTCATGAACTGGGAGGTAAATGGAGTGCTTTCTGTCCCTCAGCTGTATGAATGCAGGATGAATTGTCTTAAGCCACATGAACAGCAAGAAGATGTCTGCTGTTTATAGCTTGTATTTCAAATAACTTGCAAATCTGAGAGCTTGTGTACAATTAGGCATGGAACTTTACTATTCTGAAATGTCTTAGTTAATTTGGATCATGGTTTAAAGTGTGATCTAGTGGTGGTTCTGAACTCAGCAGCCTCTAGTGGATGCCAGCTGCTGTAGGACAGCTGTATAGTTTTGGGGAAATGTAACTGGTTTTCCCAGTAATTTGGGATTGAAAAGCAAATTGCTAGTCCTGAAAGGTCAAACAGCAAATCTCAAGTTTAACAGTACGAGTTGTATCATCTCTAGTTGTAGAGAGGAGCATTTTTGTACCAATCCACTGACTGGTTAGACACATTGCATCTAAAGTCAAGATCTAGCTGGAGAGTCACTGTCATCCATTAATACAGTGACACTGTCTCAAAAATGCCTCCGAATAGCCTCAAGTATTCAGGTTAAATTTGCTCTAGATCATCCTATAAAACACTGTAGGTGTTTTTATTCATACACTGTAGTTATATTCTTCCACTGTCACTGTGTGAAAAGTGACCCCGGCTGGCAGGAACGAGGCTTTCCAAAATGTGTGTAGTGTCTTTTTGGAGACAAAAATAACCCAGAAGAGACAAATAGCTCCTTTTGTGCTGTTTTCTGTATGAATATTTAAGAATTAGACAAAAATAGGATTAGGAAGAATATTTAGTATTTACGCAAAAATATGGCTGTCACGAAATTTAGCATGAAGTTCTATTGTGTATCTTATTTGCAGTTAGTGTCCAGAGGAGCTGTAAAAATTGAATCCCTAAAAACAGGATTTTTTTATCCTTATTGAAGTGTAGTCCTGTCTGTCTGACAAATCCTATTGGTGCTTTACTATGGGGAGCAAAAAGGGATATTATGTTATGGTAGGCATTCATTTCACTGTGGTGGATTGTCTTGAAAACATCTCACAAGCAGTTTTATTCTCTTTAAAAATCAATATTCCTGGGGGATTTTTTAGTCCTGTTTTATTCAGATCTAAGTAAAATGTTGCTTTTGATGTGGTCATGGACCTTTGTAAAAGCTGAGCGGGAAGATTTGCAGAATGGAGAATCTAATGAACTGCCAGGGGATATATGAATATGGCACGGTCACAGGACTCTCTGCCCTTCGTTTCTGCTAAAGCTCTTGCGTACTTTTATGCTGAGAATATTCTTTTCTGTTCACAGCTCTTGAAACTCATTGTAATAAGGATCATCACTGCTGTAATGCACAATTACCCCCTTTGGTATTGACCATAACTAATGCCTTTTTATCTCTCTCTCTATAGAGAGAGATCCCTGTAATTATAAAGTGTAAAACAAATGTCTGCTGACTTTAATTTAAATCTGTGCTCTGTATGGTAAAGTTTAAATGTAAGTCGTGGTGGCTTGTAACAGATTAAAATCACATCTGTGAAATGAAAGAACATCCATAATGTACATGCATATTATTCCTATAACATTCTGAACTGGTGCTTTGTTCTTTAGATGTGTAAAATCGTTCATTTGAGGCTTGATACCGATATTTTTAAACTGAGATTCTCAGTCATCTATGCAGTGTGGCAGTGTAGCTGATGAGTATCTGTGGCTCCTTCTGGACTGCCTTGCATCTGTCTTTTACTGGTTTGCAAGGGATGAGCAGCCGTTTCGAAAATGCTAATATCAAAACTGGGTCACGTAAAGTTATTTTAAAACCTGGTGGATTTGCCTTCCTTTGCAGCTTGGAGGCACGTGAGATAGGTTTTTGTTTGGATTTTCCAGGTATACTGGCAGTTGAGTAGGGCAGGTGTGGCCATCCAGGTCCCTTGAAGGAAGCAGGGTGAGTCTTTCTGAGAAAACAGAAGTTGCCAACCAGGCATTCGGTCAAAGTATCAATGCAACTTTGTCATTTATCTCTGCAAAGTTGTGTGTTAAGGCTGCTTGCCTGTGTGAAAGTCAGTGTGGTGACTGACATTTTTCTTGTGCCATGATGGAAGTTTGTTTTTGTCTTTCAGCTTAATTAAAAACACTTGCTTTGTATGTTTGTTTTTTTTACCTGTGGATACAATGATACTTGTGCAGAGGAAATAGGTAGTAAATACTTGGTAAAATTCTTTCTTGAGAAGTTTCTCCAAGCTGGCCTAGTGCAGCCTTGAAAACTGGCGTGCTTTGGAGCACAAAGCACAGGCTTAAGCAGCTTTAAGAGTGAGGCCAGGCTGGAGGGCTGCTGTGATGCCCCACTGTCACCCACCTGCCCTGCAGCTGGTGTGAGCAGGCAGTGTGGAGTCACAGCTGAGACAGGGATGACGAGAGTGCCCGTCTGAGGCTGCCTGGGGGAGTTCTGCTTTGGCAGAAGCTCACTGCTAAACACAGCCAGGGTGGTGGTGGTTAGTAGTCTCAAATTAATTCTAAAAGAGCTAATGTGCTGCAAGCAGTATTGTACTGAACAACAAAACATTTGTGCCTGTATGTTTTATTTGTGTACAGTGTGTCTTCTAAATTAGTTTTTAAAAAGTAAAAGCTATTGATAGTTGTATTTAATGCAGAGATGAACATGAATGTTCTATTTGCAAGTCAGCCTGAATGTATGGATACGAATGAGAGTGGGTGTACCAGCGAGTATCTAGTGTATAATATTGTGTGAAAACAAAATATGGATTACAAAGTTTGTTTTCAGATATGTGATTAACAAATTGAAGTTCTTAACCTCACTCAATCCATGTCACTTGTTTCCCTGGCATCTCAAGAATAAACAGTTTAAATGATTCTTCTATGATATCCATAATCATCTGAGTAATTTTATTTTTGCTGTTCTAGCATGAAGATTCCCAGTCAAGCTGAAATGTCAAGGTTCTTTGAGTACCGTATGATGCTATGGTCATATGGATTTCATGTGCTGTAGACATTACTAAAGTAGATAGACAAACAGGTCTTGTCCTTAAGATTTTGTGTTCTGTATGGATCATGTTTGGTATCCCTATGTGCTAAATCCTTCTTTTCCCTAGTGACTCTTAATTTAAAACATTTGCAGTAAATAGCACTGAAAACACAAAATTACAGTAGCAGCTAACAAGTAGGTAGGTGGTACACCTCCAGAGCAGGTAATACAACTCACTGGTTTAATTATGAAGCCTTCAGCGAAGAAGTCTGTGTCAAGACTCACAACTTAGGCAATAGGTGTTTTCTTCTATATAAAATATGAATTAACCAGAAGCCCTTGCTAATTGCATTTAATGTGAAAATTAATGTACAGAGGTGAAAGCAATGGCAAGTTTGCTGTATCTCCTCTTCCCACTCCCTGCATTTCCTGGCACTTCTTAGAATTCAAACAGCATCATAGCATAAACATTCAGTCCAGTGGAACCCACAGGTTTGGAATATTTGTCTTACTATACTTGGTTCAGAGCCAAGGTGAATGAATCCACTTTGGGGAATCACCATAATCAAATATAGAAATATGTAGAAGCCTTTGTGATCCTTCTTACAGGGAAGCTCCATGAGACATGTTGCATTGCTGAGACTAAAGACATGATGAAACACCTTTTAATTTTGGGGAGAGCGACTCAGTTTTGATTAAGACACCAAACATCACAGTGTACTCCAGTCATCTGTTACTTGTTCATTTGGGAAATATTACTAGTAGAAGGAAAGCAAACCCTGTGAGTGTCTCTGAAGATTTGTCCTTCAGTGGCAGAAGGAAGGATACTTTCCTGCTTTATTAAGCACCAATTTCTTAAATGTAAGTGATACCACTTCTTTCAAAGATTTCTGATTTGTCTTGTTGCAAACTGAGATTCCTGTGTGTTCCTAAAGAATTGATTACCATCTGTAGTTTAAAAAGCAAAAAAAAGCTGAATATGAAATCTAGAGGTTTTGCACTTTATGCTTTGATTTTAGAAACAGAGATCAGTTTAGAAACCCTTCTGTAGAAATCTTATGCAGAAATAACTTAGGGATGACATTTGACTTAAGTTACCTTGGGTATCAGTTCCCAAAGATTGAATGCCAACATTAAAGTCCCCAACACTCCTTTAGTGCTCTCCTTGTTACCTGCATACAATAAAAATGCCTAGCTTGATAATTGAAATATTTCAACAGGCAGTTTCTTGTTTTGTCTCTTTTTGAGATCTATTTTGTGTATTTTCTTTGCTACAGTGCCATAATACTGACATGCCACTTGGAAAATTCCTGAAACTTTTAAAATTAATTTTAATGTACTTTTTTGTTGTAAATAAGATTCTAGAAGTAGGTCTAATCATTTCAGAATTTGGATGTAGGTGGAGCAATGTATTTTTGATAGAATATTAAGATCTCCTGGTTCTCTGACCATCTTAATGTTCAGTATACTGTACAGGATGCTTGGCTTATTTCCTATCTTTCCAGTCTGTAGGTTAGTCAATTAATTTTGAAAAGCTCGGCTAAAAACACAAAGGAAAATCTGTGTAGCAGAGGTGTCCAATTTCCTTTTTCAGAAAGAGAATTAGTTTTTTCACCTTTTGCATTCCATTTTTTGCTGTTTGCCAGATGTATCCCAAAAGGCTAACAGACCCCAATGAAAAGCAGGATGGTAAGTGCACTTTGTGTGAGACTTGAACTGTTGTTCTTTAGCTCAAACAAGCAGATCTCCCAGAGTGTTTAGTATGGGCAAAACATCAAGCCTTGATTTAGGCAAGGAAACTTCAGTAAGATTTTGATGTGCCAAATGCATAAACAGCCTCCATCCAATTAAATTCTGGAGTTAAATATTTCTGTAGATACTGTAGAGCAAGCAGGCTTTAGAGTTACAGCATCTAATTGCCCTCCTCAACTACTTCTTACCCTTAGAGCATTTATGGCTCTAATAAAAGTCACAGTAGAGAATGGATAAGTTTGATTAAATATAAATTAAATATATTAATCTAGATTCTTAGTGGGCTTGCCAGGCAGTCGTAGGTCTAACCCCTTACACCTGAGGCAAGCAGTGCCAGTTGGTCTTGTGCAATGCAGAGAGATTGGTTTTCTGGTTGGTCAGGGTGGGCCTCAGCAGTGTTTTGTTGTGATATTCCTAGCTGGTGTGTAGAGCAATTACAGCAGTGGTTAGAAAGCATAAAATGATTTGGGTTTGAAGGGACTTTTAAGATCATCTAGTTCCAAATCCCTTGCCAGAAGCAGGGACACCTTCCACTGGACCAGGTTGCTCAATGCCCCGGCAATCTGGCCCTGCAAGCTTGCATTGTGTGGTTTCTGGCAGCCTTCCTCGAGGAAACCAAAGTAGTTCAGGTGATTTTTAGGAGAAGGCCTGCTCAGATAGTCACAGCTGAACACCAGTTAGACAACATTTGCTCTCAAATTTCTATTTGAATCACGATGTGCAGAGCATCTAGTCTGGGGTAGGTTTTCTTTTTCCCTTATTTTATTCTTGATCTATGCATAATGTATGAGCGACTGCTGCAAAACAAAGAGGATATTTAGCAGCTATTAGCAGTGTTTCCTTTATTAATGTCTGTAGATTGATTGAGAGTAAAAGAATGAGGGATAGATTTCCCATTAGGGGATCCACACTGCTCAGGAGCTGATTCACAGAAGACCCTCTTAACAGAAAGTCTTTGTTAGCTGTTTCTTTAAATTCTTGAAGGAAGTGGAACTGTCAGTGAGCTGACATATCTCTTTGATTGTAGCGTAGCTGGACTGATTTGTTTTGGTAGAGCTTTTCTTAGTGATTTCAGAATTAATGATGGTGTATTGTACTAAAGTATCTGTAACAAATTCATTCTATAAAGCTAATCCATATTCTAGAAACTGCAAACTCTGATTTGTTATGAATCATAAGGCACCCATAGCCAAGTGATATTAAAGGTTTGAATCTGCTTTATGTACACAGTCCAATCTCCTCCTCATGACAGTGCATGTATTTTTTTGATGGGAAAGCTCATGAATCATCTAGGTTGTACAGAGCTATGAATGTCAGTAGACCTGTGAAATTGTGTTGAAAGCCAGTATGAATTCTGAGTGTTGGAATAAAAGTGGCTTTGATTTAGTGGTTTGAATTTATTTTGCAAACACATTGCAGTTGAGGCCACTTGATGCTGTTTCATTAATGCAGTTCTGTTTTCTCTTGGTGTTTCCACATGGGCAAGCCTCCCATATGCAGCTCAGTATATGTTGACACTGCCTAATGGCATGGTAAAGAACAGTGTGGAGTGTGTGAAACAGACTCTAATGTTTACTGAAAATTTTATTTGATGGAATGTGCTAATGATGCCCACAGAAAATGTGCTGATTAATAGGAAGGCTACAGAAGTCAAAGCCAGCAAGGAAATACAATGTTTTTCTTCCACCTTTTTTTGCTCTGTAGGATTCTTATCTGTCACTTCCTTCTTTGCAGGTATATTCACGTTTTGGTTGCACTTCTGGATGTGAGTAGATTAATTTTATGTCAGTTTGAACACCACTGTTTGAAATACTTAAAATTAGGCTGGGCAATATAGAAATGATTATGCACAGAAAATAACAATACATGGGGAAAAAAACAGAACTTGGAAAATCACTGACTGTAGGTAGAAGTGCTAGAGTTTTTGTTTTTTGAAGAGTGTGTTGAAGTGCTGGTAGAATTTTGAATAGCAATTTATGCTTGACCTCCCTGGTTGGCAGAGAAAATACTTTTCCTACTGTGGGGCATGTTGCCAGCATTTTTTCTGAGAGGGCACAATAGTATTTGAGGGAAGGAAGACCATGTTCTCTCTGTCAAAGCATTTGCATGCATTCATATCTGTGACTTATGCAGAACTTGAGGGAAGAAGACTTGTAATGTGTTACTAAAATATCCTGGAGACTACTGCTCGTCATTAGTTCAGGAGCAAACGTCAGTATAATATAAAGGTCTTGTGAGCTTTCCTGGTTTCCTAATGGCTTCCGTGCTGTGAGAACACTTTAGTGCAGACTGATATTCAGGGTCTATCTGCTGCCTTCACTACTTCTGACCATAATGTATTCCTAATTACCGGTGAAGAGATTGAGTTAAGGAGCTTTTGGGTGGCATTATATGGTTCTTTGTTTTCTAGCAATCGCTTAACCTCAGATTTGTCTTGGACCTGGGGAAATTAAGTACCCCCATCTTAAACTGAATATGCCTATCTCCCTTGGTCTCCAAGAGGAATTATTTGCCAGCTGATAGAAGAGTAAACACATTGTCCACTAGGAATTGTTCGTGTCATGCTAATGAGGAACATTTGTAAAATCTACAAATAGAACACAATTTTTAATTTCTTCTTCTATAACTTACGAGGGAGAAGTAAAAGACATCCCCCATCCTTTACCAGGAGTCTCTTCTGCATTTATTATAAGGGTTTGGCTGTCCGCAGTCCTCTCTCTTCTTTACTGTAGTCTCTCTTCCACTTTTTATATTCTCCATCTCCTGTTTCCCTGGAACTTACCTAATATGCCCCCACAGCACATTCCAGGCTTTTGTGTTGATCTCCCCTGGGTAGGTATGGCATTGCGTTATGGAATTCTCTCAGGCTAACTATGGGACCAGCTCCATTTCATAGTGTCCCAGTCTTTCCTATGCATCCATCTATGGGATTTCATGCAGTACTCACAGAATTTTTTTTTTCCTGTTCTAAGTAGTTGCCAATCCTATGCTAAATATCCAGGAAGGTGCTAGTTGGTGAGAGGAATACTAAGTTCATTTGGGGATGATACATATTCGTGCCAGCTACTCCTGTTCTTGCCCACTTTGTGTGAAAGGTTCAGCAGTTTCAGATGGGGAATAGTTTCATGCAACCCATGATAGCTGGGCAAATTTTAAAGTGGCAGTTTTGTGCAACTTAAGGGTTTTACAACTTCAAGACTTTCAAATATTAGCAGGTTACTCTAAGTGTCTCTTGGACATCTTCTGCCACATTTCAGTGCTCCTTTCCTCTGCTGGCCAAGAAGGAGTGTGTAAACTTTGGAAGTTAAGTTTAAATGTGATTCATTCTGTGCCACTCTGAAAGTCATTGTCTTCAGAGGATTTGTGATGGTAGCTGTTTGCTGATGTGGTACAAGCCAAGGACTGCAGCTGGCAGGTTTTTTTTTTTAGCTAGCAGTGAAAGTTTAGGGTGCTGAAATGACATTTTGGTAAAGCACTGCAAGGTGTTTGCCTGCCGGTCTATTTGGCACAGCGCTGCAGCAGGATGTTTAATAGGCATGAGTAGCAAATTGGGGTCTTGGATTGATGTGATGATGAGGCTTGTATTAACTTCAAGAACTGAAATGTGGAGTAAATGCCTCTCTGTGGAGATAGAGATTAATCTGTGTTTTCAGAATGTCAATCCAGTGTCATCTCCCTCCCCAAGAAATCCTGTAGGTTAAGCAGGAGAGGGAGGATGAAAGAAATAAGGTGGGATGCTTTATTGGGACTACCTAATTACTGGCAGTGCTGTTGTTACTACCAGAAGAAAGGAAGTTTATACCAGAGTGCTGGAGATGATTAGCAAGTATTAGTGTCATATGATATACACCATTTTCATAGCTATTTTAACCACTGATAGAACTTCCTAAAGGATCTATGGAGTAATAGCTAAAAGCTTGGACATAGCCTGCAGATGTCTGGAACTTTTTTGAAGCTGCTAGAACAGCTAGTGAAAGAGAAGAGATGATCCATCTTTTCTACAGTGAACTGTCATTAAACTCTGGCTCTCACCTGCTTTCAACTCTGGTAATTTGTTTGTTAGAGGAAATTACGTGGCCTGGATAAGGATGATGGGTAATATTTTTTCAGTTTTCAAGTACATGTCTCAGTGTTTCAGAAATTTCCATTATACATCTGGGCACTGGAATTTGTTACTGGACATTGCTACATTGAGTGTCTCAGAAATGCATCTGAACATTTAGGTTGCGAACATCTTTTTTTGCCAGTGGCTTATCTAATGCAAAATATTCCCTGTGAGGAAACTGGAGGTGTAAGCTGCTGAAGTTGTCCTTCAAAAAAACATGCTTTTTGCAAGACTGAAGTAGGCAGAAAGCCTGGTTCTGAAGTGGATTGGACATATTGATTGCCCTCCAAGCTTTTGGTGTTAGTTTTCAGAGCTATTTCCTTGTGCTTTATTAGCACATAGCCTGGAGGTTTGCCAGGCTTGGGTCAGAAAAGTCAAAATCAAGCTCAAGATGAGGAGATGCAGCCAGTATAAAACTACTTTTACCCTGCTTGGTGGGTTAGCTATGAACAGAAAGAGGATCTGTCTGTAACTGCCTCTCCTTCAGAAGCACGTAAAACAGGATTTGTCCCTTTGGTTCAGCCTAATCCCTCTGTCCCACCTCCCACTCCATCCTGTGTAGAAGGGGCATCACCTAGAGCAGCTGATACCCTGCCAGTATTATGTCAGCCATGGATATCTCTTCTCGGTGGCTGTGGGATGAAGCCAAGGCTCTGGGCTTCTTTGGTTGATCTCTGCTATACCTTTTAATTGTGTAATGTAGTTCTTTCTTCATGTGCTTCTATATGTAAGAAAGATATATGGATTTTTTTTTTTTTCCTTAAAAATTCCCTGTGATGGTTTTAAGGCCCAAAGGGTTCATTGTGGTCTAAACAAACATGCATTGCCCTGAGTGGTGGGAAAAATTCAATTAAGGTGTCAGGTTGTGTGTCAGTCATGAGAAATCTCTACTTGTCCGTAGAGACAGTATTTCTAAGAGGGAAAGAAGGCAAGAGGCAGTGGTTGAAAAAGCTATCACATATAAAGAAAGTTATTTTTACAGCTTGTAATGCAAAATGTGCTTGGGGAAGGAAATGACAAGGGCAATTGAGCTGGGTTACAGAGCACTTTGAAGACTGGCAGGTTCTCTTGATTTTTGTGTGAGTCTTCAGGAAGGAGGCTGGAAGCTGCAAAACCTGTTAGCATCTCTGGTGTTGAGATCTCACTGTGAGCTTCTGATTGCTTCTAATTTGATGTGGTTTTAATTATTAAGCTAATAATTTGTAATAAGTTAATACTTCAAAGGTATTGAAATGTGTGGTTTAATTGTAAGCATGTATGCAGCTGCTGACCAGTTTGGTAGAATTTATATCCATAATACAGTTTAAAGATGATAATGTGTGCAACAGTTACACTTTACCTAATGAATATACTTGTGTCAATTAAGAATAACAACATTACACAGGTGGCATCAAACACTTCATTACTTAACAACCAGCATATCTTTTCCATGTAGGAATTGCACTCAGAGATGCTTGCTTAACCCCTGTCTGACTTAGCTAATACTTCATATGGTTGGTCTGAGCAAATGGTTCTGTTCAGATTCCTAGTAGCATCAGTTTTAATGATGGCCAGGTCGTTTTTAATTTTATGCATGCAGCAGATCATCTTACAAATCCCCCAAGATAAAATTGACCGAGTTCAGACATACTATATGCAAATTTTTTTGTAGAGAAAGTTCAGAGATCAAACATAGCTAGAGGCTAAATTAATTTCCCTCTCTGGAGAAAATTATTCTAGCAGGTCAGGAGTGAAGTCACTGGCTTTGCACAGATCTTCAAATCTAAGAAAGATTTCTTTCCTTCTCCTCATCCTTACTTTTACATCCTTACTTACTCCTTACATCCAGAATTTTTTCTGAAGTGCATTTGTTGTATTTGATGGTGCTGGACCAGGGCATTTAGCACTCACTTCCTTGTCCACAGCATGCAGACAGGCTTTATGAGCACATATTTGCTTAGCAGAAGTTTAAAAGGTGTAGGCAGGAGGGATTAGTGCTGGCAGTTGGGATAGAATGCAGGGTTGTCAGACCAACAGGTGGAACATGGAAACTTTTACTTGGGAGCCTTATGTCAGTTGTTACCTTTTGTTAACGTGGAATTTATAAAACAGCTTCTTGATATGAGGGTACATTTTTTTTTAAAGCACCATTATTTTCAATAGATTCCATGTGTTTACTTTTTTAAAAAACCTAAGTAATAGCTATTGCAGTAGCTTTGAAGGAGGGCATGTGTTCCCATACAGCTGACCTGATGTCTGAGCCAGAGTAATGAGCTTGCTTTTTCACAGTCACCAGAATAACATTTCCTCTGTGGTCTATTTTTGGAAAGGGTGGTGTGCTCATCATTCACAGCAAAGGTAACAGATTTAGCAGTGCCTCTTTCCACCTCCTACACACCATCTATGAGATGGAGTTTTTAAGTCTTAGCTGTCTCTGCAGATTTTTCCCTGAGCTACATTTGGGATGTACGCTCTATAATGTGACTGGTTGGACTGCTGTAAATGCCAGCTGTTGTCCAAACTGAGAAATAGGGGAAGCTGGGAGAAGTAATGAAACTACATTAAAAAAAGCAAAGCTTAGACTTGGCTTTGGAATCTATTTGAAGTAATGTAAACATCTTGATGACAGTTGGGTAGTGGTGACTTTGTTTTTTCTTGTTTTCCCAGTTTCTGTTTTCCTTAGCTGAGCTCTATGCCTCTATATTGTGTGTGGTACATTGTGGAAAGGGAAGGAACTAAACAGACGCCTTTACAGGCCTTGTGAAAGAGAATCAGACTTGGGAATTCTTCCTGGTATGCAGGCTACAGGAAGGGAAGTGGAGAGTTATTGGTTGTGCTTGAAGTAAAATGGAGAATCATAGCTGGTCAAGGTGTCATTAAGTTAACATGTTCCACGAAGACTTAAGGACATTTGGTTACTTCAAGTTTTCCCTGTTCATCTTGGATTTACAGTTGCCCTGACAAAACAGTAACTGATTTGACTGGGACTGATGGTAAACCCGACCTTTCTCTGCATCCTCTAGTTAGCAGAAGTCTGTTTCTGGAATCAAAGCTGGTGGTGGGCGTAAGCTGGGTTTAGGAAGGATGGAAAGGGCTGGGTAGGGGATGTTTGATCGTTAGCGGATGAGTGAGAGGAGAGAAGAGTGGCCATGTGTGAGAGAAGGTGGTTCTTGATTCCCCTTGATTCCATGAGACAACCTCTAATCCTGTTTCCTTGGGGTATGGGATACTGGCACAGAGCTCACTCTCCAGAAATCTCGTTCTGCTTCTGGGAAGGCAGAAGAAAGGCTCAGACTGTGACTTGGGATGTGTAATGGATTCCACCTTTTTCTTAGACTCAGCAGCTTTTGCCCACAAAATAGTGGCTGGGAAGCTGAGATGCCCTGGAACTTGAATATTTCAGCCTTATGTTTTACCTTTTTGGTGAACATTGATAATAATGAACGTGAATCCCTTGGGAAGAAGAAATTGCGTTTTAGAGTCTTTTTTTTTATATATATAAGTACTCTGCATCTGCCCTAATGTTGATCCCTTTGATTGCCAAGGAACTTAATTGTATCGGAGCTTTATAAGTGCTGCTTTTAAATATCTGTCCTAGCACCTAAAATTGGAGTAGTTTGGAAAAGCAGGGCATTTGAATAACTGCTTTACAGGGACATAGATTCAGTTAAGATTTTAAGTTACCTGAAAGGATCCGTACAGGTCCATCATGTCATTCTGCTTTCATGTTCCGCCCCTCAATACCTGAGGCATATTTTGAGCTCTGTGCAAACCATCACATCCACCCAAATGTCCCTAGATTGTATGCTGACATCTCACTAGCTCACCTAATTAGTACCCCTTGCCCCAAGGAGAAGGAAACTTATCAGATTCTGAGGATCTTGAATTTGGATGGGTTTTTATGCATGAAAGAAGGCAAAAAGGAATTTTCCAAGATTTTGAAGTTTAGGAAAAATCTACAGCCATGTGCTTTGTGTTTATTGATTATCCATGTTTAAAATAAAATCAGAATACTTTCAAAAATTTACCAGTGAGTTAAAATCTGTCCAGTGAGTTGTATAATCTGTTAAAATCTGGGCCTCAGGTCCTTCTGTCTTACAAGCACTCTTGTGTCCTGTAGAGGAGCCCTATCCTTTTGGCTTCCATCGAGTGCACAGTGTTTGATCAGCTATTTCATCAGTCCAGTACAACATCACATTGCTCTGTCAGAGAATCATGGAATGCCTTGGGTTGGCAGGGACCTTAAAGATGGTCTTCTTCTGACCCCCCTGTCATTATCTTCCCTTCTCCTTTGCCATGATCTCTGCAGCAGCAGTCCTGTGGCAGTAAGGATGACTGCTGTGTATTGATGGACGCCAAGCTCCCCTTTGCCAGGATGGCAAGGGGAGTCACCCTCCATCGAGAGTGATATTGACACTTAAGGGAAATTGTTTCAACAAAGTATAAAGAATCTACACAGAGTGTTTGTTGTGGGCACTTCCTGCCCCTATCTCTCAGGTAAGACTGGTAGGAGATCAGAACTGGATTGGTGCTTTCCTGCTTCTCTTACAAATAATCAGTGAGCAAGTCAGGGTAGGCTTTTTATTGCCCTAATGCTCAGCTTCATTTTTGTAAGTCTATCAAAGGCTACCTTGCTTGTCCATTGGTAAACAGGTACAAGTCTTCTATTCATAGTGGCTGTGTAGGAGAAATTGAGTATGTAGCTTGGCTAGATACATCTTGATTAAAATATAACAATGGTTCAGGAGAAGTAAGAGCTCCAGTTGACTTTTAGGATTTTCTTTATATTTAGTTGAACATATCTGGCTTTCAAGAAGAGAAACAAACCTGTCATAGCATTTACCAAACATTTTTCAGAAGGAAGAAAGCTTGAAATAATTTGTATTTTTTTGTTTTGACATGAACTGTCAACTACTTGCAAAAAGCATTTCAATGTACCTGTTAAAATCATGACTGTTTAAAGTTACTGTATGTATCATATTTATGGAGAGCTTTTGTGTTGCAGTATCTCATCTGTTATGTCCCTTATTGTAAGACTATCACGTAATTTCTCGTTGTGATGTCTGAGATGCATTGGATTGTTTGGGGTTTTTCAATCTCTTCTAGAGGGGAGGCAGGAATTTGGCTGGCTCATCCCCAGACATTGTGGCTTGTCTTTCAAAACACCCAAATAACTGTTGGTTGCTCTTTGTTAGAACACACTGTGCTTTCACAAAGTGTTGTTCTGCATGTGGCCAGCATTTGAGACTGATTTGGGAAGCGAGGGCAAAGAAGTGCAGAAACACGAGTGATCTTTGAATAAGAGGAGCTACCTTCCTCACAATGAGGCATTGCATTAAGTTCTTTCCCTCACTTATTTTGGATGAGTAGGTAACAGAAGCTTGGAAGGGCTGCTGGTAGGATCCAAGCTATGCAAGGACTCAGGGAGATGGACCAAGGAGCTCCTGTTTTGGCTGATGACTTGATCTGTCTCTCTCAAGAAGCACAGAGTACTTCAGTTCCAAAACCAAAGGATGGGACCAGAGCTGCAACACTTGCATGCTCTGTGGACTAGCATTGGGAAGACTCGGGATGTGTATGAGAATCATTCACTGAAAATACATGCACGTGCTTGAGTGTGTGGTTCCTGTGGTTGTCTTTGCTCAGGAGTGCTAAGCAGGGTTAAGTGCTTTAACACGTTAATGTTAAAACTAAAGGTGCATCAAGGGTAAGACTCTTCTATTCTTCAGCCACCCACCAGTGCTTTGGTGAGCAGGTAAATAGAACTGCAGCCACTGGGGCTGCTCAAGGATGCAGGAAGGTTTGACAGGTGGTTGTGGGAGAAACAAGCAGAAGTGAATGGGCATATTGATGACATAAAATAACATACACATCTGTAGAACTGGTGAGGTAGAATTCTAGCATATTTTAACAATGCTAGTATATGTAATTTTGTAGTTGTTCTCATTAACAGTAGGCTTTCTCAGTCAGGTCTCTAAGTGTGCTGGCTAAAAGGAGTGCATGGTTTCAGTAAGTAAAGTTAGCCCTTGGGATGTTGCCATATCTGGGCTTTTTTGAACTCCGTATTTTAACAGTTGTGAGTTCTTTCTGTTTATCTATTACTGTTGGAGCAATGCATGCTGCAGTGTTCAAATTTTTGCTAATCTCAACAATCACCTGGTAAAGTTGTATATGACAGAAAAAATAGAGCAATTGTCCTTGACAACAAAAAACCAAAACCCTGAGTGTTTTGCCACCAGGCATTATTGAGTAATGAGTAAATAAGTCTCTAGAGGGTGGAAGTAAATGGGACATGTCATTTTCCTGGCTTTAAATGTGGCATGAAAATGTTTTGTTCTTCATTGTTCCATGTATTATTCTTCCATAGCATCTGGAGTGTTGTCTTCTCCATTAATCAGTGTTAGTCATCTGGGCAGCTGCTCTTCCAGAGGTGTCAAGCAGTAGGTAGATAATATCCAAATAGTCGTGAGGAGCAAATAACATCATGGTCTTACCATGCAAAATGGTGTTAGGGTCTGTTAAATTAATCCCCTGTTCCCATTTGATATATCTGGCTGCACGAAGAAGGGCTGTCTGTTCAGCTGTCAGTTCTGTCTTGTGCTCTTGATCAACCTGATACGTCTGCTAGATTGGCAAGGTTTGAAAGCAACTAGAATTGACTAAGAACAAGAGGGTAAGGCTGGTACAGTGACAGCTGGTGGCAGTTAAGTTTTCTTACTTCCTCTGACAGTAAGTTTTTATTTCACTGCTTGCTCAGCCACCTCAGCATGGACTGTCACTCTTTGACAGCAAGTAAGGGTAATCTTGTCAGTCAAACCTACTCAACAGAAAACTTGTTCCGTTTACTTGGTGTTTGATTTCTATTTTGCCTTCTATTCAAAATTGTTCTGATCTTTGGGTACTTCATTATGCCATATAAATCGTTTTGTTTTTCCAGACTGTGTACACTGAACATCTGAGAATCTGAGATAATTTGGTGCATGGCCATATTTCTTACTGAATACTTTATTTCTTGGTCATCAGTAGTAACATAATTGGGATATTAGTACAAAGTACAAATGCCAGGCAGCAGGATATTCTTGTCAGGGAAACTGCTTCTTCAGCTGTGAATATATAAAATAATGATCAGTCAAGCATTGCACAGAAGTGCTTTGCAATTAAAAAAAAATGGCACAGATGTTAGTTGTGCTCTTGGACAGATCATCCAGACTGTCATCTGCTTGCTTTCCTGAAGTACTATTGTATATATATGCATTTAGTCTCTTGTGATGGCATATACTGCCTTTTAACTCCCTTACCCTTCTGAAAGATCACTGTATTAACTCTGCATTAACTCCGAGGTAAGTAGTAATAATTTAGAACTCTCCTGTCTTTTTGTTTTTTTTTAACTGCTTTCCCTTCCGCCTTTCCCAAGCCAAGAAGTTTGGTTCTTCTTGCCTTAGACCCTGAAATACAGTAAGCTGTTAGAGTCTTCTTCAAACTGCCAGAGAAGCTGACAATTACTGTGAGATGATGGAAGTGTTTGATTTGATGTGAGATAGCAACCACAAGGCTGGTGGCCTTTGAGTGTTCAGCTACTTTATGGAGCCAGAATGGTAGAATAGCCTATCTTCTAGTCCTTGTCCATGTCCATCCCTGGAATGAAAGGTGTTTAAGTAGAAACGAAACAGAGGGAATTTTGTGGTTCATATGGAGTTTGGATGATTAGATTTTTTTTATTTTTTTATTAATCTTATTACTGGTAATCAAGGATGGAGACCTGTTTACAGCAGGGAGGCATTTCAGAGGAGTAGATGTGCAGCTCTTAAAATATCTGTAAGATGTGTAAAATTTCACACCAAAGTAATTACACTTTTAATTTTGGGGAAAAAATTTTGCCTAGCTTGTTTTTATCATGCCTTCTAGTGCTTGTACTGACTCTTTACTCCTTGTGATTTAACTCTCATCTTAGTAGTTGGGCTGTATTTGAAGTGTTGGCTACCAGAACACACATGCAGTAGTGTGAGATGTGATAGCAGTACCATTCTGTGCGTGTTTTTCTTGACGATCTCTGTCTTCCTTGTGTGTCACATTATTTGGACAGGATTGGCTCAAGTGCCACATATAAATGTCTATTTCTGTTTGAGAAAAGAGATGGGAAACTGAATTAAGCATTCAGTGCCAGTTACTCTTTAAGGATACAGTTAAAAAGTACATATCAGAACATGTGAACAAGCATGACTCCAGCCATGATAAACATAGGTGCTGCAGAAATAACTGTATTTGTATGGCCTACACCATTTTGGAAGATGGCCCATGAGTCCTAGTCAGTCTCTCTGCATTCACTGCATTACCTTCAAGTCTCATCCTTGTGGAAAGTCAATCACTTCACCTCTTTCATGGCTGGGGAGGAGGATGCTTTGTGCCTTAGTGGATTCCGTTGAAGAGGAACACGCACGGACTGGTGTTGGCCTGAAGCTGCTGTGTTTGATATACTTTTCTTGATGTACTTGTAAGCATGGACTAAACCCACAAAAAACATATTTCTGAGGCACAGGGATCATCCTCTAAGCAGCCACAGTGCCTCCTCACATACAGTCTGAACTGTAAGTAGAACACAGTATTTTTTTAGTAATTGTTGGATAAAAATTCTTGTAATGGTTGTCTGAAGTCACACTGTATCCAACAGAGTGTGGTTTGGGTGGAAAAAGTGGAATACACTGCTCAAGGCTTTGCAGCTGTACAAGCTTTGTTGCATTGGGATTTACTTGTATTTTATCCAGGAAAAAATTGTGACAGAAATATAGCTCACTAGAAGAGGATCCTGAAACATCCAAACTGATAAAAATCATTAGTCCTTGCACTCTGAAAAGCATGGGGATTATTTCAAAGAACTTGAAAGCAAATGTCACTTTTCATCTTCAGAACAGATGCTTCTACTCTGTTGGAAATACAAGGCAGGAAGCTTGGATTTCTCTTGCTGTTTGATAAGTAGAAGAATGTGAGCTAATTAATTAGTCCTATTAGTAGTGTTGATGTCAGAGATACGAACCTGAATTGGTCAACTGTCTGCCAAACATGGACATGTAAGCACAGTTCACTACCACAGTATTGATTTAGGCACCTACAGGTAGTTTTTAAATGGCTTATTGGAACATCTTCTAGGCCTTCACCTGCAACTATTTACTGCTTAATACACACCAGCACTCATAAAGCATTTTAGAAACTGTGCTTCCTACAGTTTCTGAACACTGAAAGAAATCTTAACACCATCTGTCTAGTCAGGCACAGCCCAACCCAGATGATTTGTTTGTCCTCTTAAATTTAAATTAATTAAACTTTTAGTTGGGTGATGACTGTCTTCAGTTTTTTAAGATTAAGTTTCTTATAGTAACAGGAAAACAAAGCTTGGTAGCTTTGAAGAATATTTTTATTTAAAAGCTTCTAGTACAAGGCAAGGGGGAGTTGCACAGAGCAGCATGAAATTCAAATGTGACACTGAGTTGAGTTGTTCGGACTCAGAGCTGCATCTTTGGGTATTGCTTCTTCAGTGTTCAGCATTGGGCCAGATTTGCAATGCAGATTTAAGTTGTTCATTGTGCTTCTTGAAACTACAGCCATTGCCGAAGTGTGTGAAGTTTCTTATGGCGTTATTATTTTGCTGATTTTTGGAAGGAAAAAAATGGGCATTAGATGTCTTAGTTCTTTTGTTTATAAATGCATCGGATATGAGAACCTAAGAAGAGTTATAAACATTGGTGTGGAGTACAAATCTCGTCTCCAAGGTGCAGGACATGCAGGGCATGGTCTCACTCTTCCCTTGCAGGAGGGATTTTCAATTAAGGGACTTCCTAACAAGAGGTGTCAGAACCATTGTATGAAAAGTGCTGTGTTTCCCTGTGGTACCTCTCAACTTGTTGAGCAGTTATTTGAATCTGTGTAATCCTCTGCAGCCGGTGTCCCACTTGAAGATTTTTATTGTGGCACTGGTGGCTGTATTTGATGCCCTTTAGTTTTCATCTGTGAAGACAGCTGATCTATCATTCCCTAGCTCTGTGCCATTTAGCAGGCAAAGGTCAAGTTGATGATCAAAGAAATATCAAATCTGAGCTCTTTGAGATGCTCTTCATCCTGTTCTTTTTGACGTTAACTGAGTTTCTATTTGCACTTCTTGAAAAATATGTGCCTTGCAATAAAATGGGATAGGGGAAATCCTACATTTTTATGTAACTTGCTTGTCCAGTTAGAGCTATGCTGTTCTTGTCTTAGACTGAATAATTATAAGAAACTGGGGGAGGAAAAAAAAGGATAATCCTCCAGTCTTGGTTCTAGTACCCATCTTTTCCTGTAGTATTTTCTAATACTTATTTCAAAACTTTGTTATGCAGAAATTTTAGCTGTCATGTCCATAAATGATGTGTGAACAGACTTCAATTTCCATTAATTTGCCCATTATTCAAAATTATTTGGCTGTTTCAGCCTATCAGTTACTCTGTGCTGTTTGCAGTTTGTTATTTGTACTGTGCACTTGGTCACTGATTGCACGGGCTGTTCTTGTTCTTGGATAGAAAGTCTTCCAAGCTCACAAAGCCTTTTTTGAAGGAGCTGTGCAAATACATTACTGTGCATATTTGCAGTGGCTTCTCATATGTATGATAATAGAATGCAAATAAAAGGAACGATGAATGCTGTTGAAATGGTTACAAGAATTATTTGCATGAGTATTCTGAAATATTTTGTAATGGCATAGTGTGACTGCAGCTTCTCATGGATACTTTTAAAAATAGGCATTGTAAAGACAGTGTCTTCAAATTGTGGCTATTATGGGCTTTAGCTGAATGCTGGTTTTGTAGCAAAGCTTACTGAGATAGTTAATTTTGCTGGCCTTTAAACTGTCGTTCTTAGTTTTCTGAGCTAACAGCCAGAAGTGAAGGGGAGATATGGCATCTCTGAGCTGTCATCTGGGTGTTTTTGGGATTGTACACGTGCATGTAACAGTTACACTTGGCTCACATTTTCAAGATTCCTGCTACTAATAGTTGTGGGGTTTTTTTAAAGTGAGGTTTTAAGCTTGTAAATAAATTATTTCTGGGATAAATGCTGGGAGTTTTATGTTTGAGATTCAGTTTTTAGATTTTTGTGTTCCTGTTTTGCTGCCAGTAATCAGAATTTCTTCCACTTCATTACCACTTCTAAATCTATGACTAGTACACTGTCTTTTCTATCACAGATATTTTAAGGAAGATATTTTTTAAAAATCCTTTTAGTAACTGATGAGACACCTTCTTTCAAACTGGAACACTGTCATTTATTGTTATTCTTTCTTTGCAGCTTAAATTCAAAACGCCTTGTTTTTATTCAAATAAGTTTGAATTAAGTTTTAAATTAAGATTTTTTTGAGGTACAACACCAGCTGCTTGGGTAAAATCTAACTAGATTAATTTAACTGTGCACCCTTAATCCACTAATTTTATGCTTCTGTGCAAAAGAAACACTCTCGTCAGGCAAGATCTGCTCTGGTGTTTTATTTTTATTGCCTGTGCTTCTCCTTCCATCCAGGATCAGGATTTTTCAGCTGTGTGTAGTTGTTGGCCATTGCAGTCAGTGTGAGTGTTACTGATTTTTCTCTGTAAGAGCAACTTGAGTGCCTCTGATGTAGTTCTCAAATCCCCACCCAGTCTGTTGACTTTTTGCTCATGAAGTGCCAGTGGTTGTCACTTGGTTTTTGTCAGTTTTGGACCACCTAAGCATCTGGTCAAGTATTTGATAGAATATTTGGTCATAGAATAACCGGACTTTCAAAAAGTCTTAAGGTATTTCACTTCTAGGGGCTTGTTTTTTGTTCTTTTTTTTACTTTGTGTAGGCTTGTGCTGATTATTTAACTTGTTCCAAAGCAACTAGAGGGAAGGTTTCCTTCAAATATGATGCTGTTACTCTAAGGCTGTGAAAGAGAAGCAATGTTTGCATGACAAAGTGGAATAACACACATTCTAGCTTTTTAATGGTGCAGCTCTCTCCCATCAGCCTCTGCTTTCTGTGCAATTGGGGCCTATTTTTGGCAGTGGAGAAGCAATTCAGTGAAGATGTATTTGCAGATAATGCTGCATTTCTGACTATTTCCCTGTAAAAGAGACTTCAATTGCTTGTTTTCCTCTTAAAAAGCACCAACTAATTACTTTGTTTCCCTCTCAGCAGCAATAAAGTAGATGATATCATTTTAGCATTAAAAACTAGGTCACTGTCCAAGGCAATTGTTGAGTGACCCATAATTGGTATTCTAACTTCAGGGTGTCTTATCTGAGATTAATTAGAAATATCCTGAAATAGGTATTCCTAAAGTGCTCCCAGTTGGGCTCCTCAGTGTTACTAATTCTGAACCACTCTTAAATGAACACAGCTTTGGCCAAAATGTCCAACAACAAAAATTCCTCCAGCTGGTAATTAAAACCCCACACTCCACCCAAATGCATGCCATAAATAAGTGACATACTCCTACCATGACAAAATTAGTTGAGGAGAAAAAAGACTTATGGTAAAACTCGTAAATGTCATCTTTGTTAGCATGGGATATGTAGGAGCCTTTTCTAAAGAGGAGGATTCAGTGCTCTGTGAATAGATGAGTACAGTATGTTGAGACTCTGAAGAACATAGTAAATCTCAGTGTCTTGCATTCTGCAATGTGATGTTGGGAATGCTATTTCTCACTGCTTCATTTGTAAGACATACTGTTCTGCCAGCTACAATGCAGCACTGAAATTAGTGCTCCTTTAGGGAAAAGTAAATGAAATAAGGTCACTGGTTTCATTTGTTCAGGCCTCTGGGAAAGATGGGATTTTGTTGTGTTCAAAACAAATGTGGTGCAGAGTTGTTGGGAGCTCTGGGGACTCTGAGTGTGTAACAGTGCGAGTACAAATGAGGGCAAATCAGACAGAAAAAACCTTATTTACTGTGGCCCTGGTGACAGAGCACTGAGATGGCATCTCCCCCTCTCTGGTATTGCCCAAGCTCACAAGTGGGGAGTTGGAAACCATCGTGGACTGCTAGCTTTTAGTCAAAAGCAGTGTTATTTTAGGTAAGATAAACTTCTTAGCCAGACTCTTCAGTTTTAAAAATACTGATGGTTTCACCACCACAGAGTGACTGAGAGAAAGCAAGGAGTGTCAAATGGAGATTTTTCTAAAGGCTGTAGCTGTAGCCACTAGGGCAAAAGGAATTATTGTGATTTTGGAAGTTGAGGGGGGTGAGCTTTTCACTATGTTGGCTTAATAATTTGCCTTACAGTTGCTTAGAATTCAGCATCTTTTATGTTTCAATTCAGTTATTCCCTGTTAAAATTCAATTTGATACATAATTCTGCAAGTTTTATTACAGTTCTTGCTCAATTTTTGAATGACCTGAGAAAACTTAAGGACTCTGACTCAAAAAGACTCGAGACAAACTGCGATTTTGAATGGGGGTAGCAGGGAAATAAAAAATGGCTACCATGTGTGTCAAAAATATCTTCTGTGAACATCCTAGTGATGAGTTATGACTCCTGCTGGAAACTGGTGAAGAAATCACTATACCACTAAAACCTGGGACCGGATGTTCAGTAGCATAACCCTACTGTGAACAATTTGAACTCAGCATCAGCTACCTGGTGAAGCCTGGCCCTAGAGCTTGGCTTTTGTGGCATGACCACCAAATGTCCCAAGGAGGAACATGCAGCTCACAGGTGATAAGCTTAGCTACACCTCAAGGACCCAACTCCAGATCCTGCAGGAACAGAAAATAAACCCACGTAGTCATTTCAGCAGAAGAGAAGCCACAGATGCTGCATGCTCTCCACCTTAATTTTTCTTCTTCTACCAAGGACAATGAACAGAAGTGCCAGGGGTTACGGAAGGAATGAGAGGTAGTGTGGCTCCTACAAGCATTTAGTGGGCTATTTTTCTCTGGTTGAAAGCATGGGAGCTGAATGAATATCACAGTTCATAAATTTACACTAAGTAATGAGGGGATGTGGCCAAAACAGAGATACACAACTTGTGGCTAAGGTAATGATGGGAGCTGCATAACTGGGAAAACAATCTGTGTTTTTTCCAAGGAACATCATGTGAAAATAATAAAAAACATTAGTTCAACAGGCAAAAAAAACAAAAGCAGTGTCAGCATATAAAGTGATCAGCAAAAATCTGACAGGATATCCAATGCAGAGAATGTGGCTGAAAAACAATTTAAGGCTTCCTTTTTCTCCAGGAACAATAGGAGTTTTGGCCAAAAAAAATAATTTAAAAAGAAACGGAATATTCGTTCTGAACCACATTATTTGGGTGGTACACAAAGTTTCATATGGCTCCCACTGAACACCTGTTTAAAGGAGGAAAACTTTGTTCTGTACATGGGATTTATGTCCCTTTTCCCTGCTAAGGACTGGGAGGGAGCTGTTTGTGTGTAAAGCACATGCCAGGAGGGTTTTCTTCAGCTAAGATAATGCATTCAAAGGACAAGAACAATTTTTCATATGGTGAAACTGGGAAAGATAGAATATGCGAAGGCTTTGTCAAAGCATCTTTAGATGAGCTGGAGTGTAGTTATGAAGCTGGTAAATTTTGGACATGTGAATATTAACAATTAGACGTTCTGTCCTGGGAAACAAGCAGAGACACTGGCAATAATGCAGGATAACTTGCTTGATGGCAGACAAGAGAAGCTCCACAGAAATATGGGAGGTGACATTTGCAGCTGGTGACCCCGTAGCAAACTCTGTGCATCCTCACAGCTGTCAAGAGAAAATAAGAAATTAATATATTATGTTGTAATGGAAAAAAAAGTAGTTTCCCTGAATTGTTGTTCTGAGGGAAATGGGGACAGTGATACTCAGTTAAGGATTAGTGCAGGAAGCAGGGAAGAAAATTCAAGGTTGGATGTATCAAGTGAAGCTTTTTCCAGGTTCTTTCAGTACCAGTTGTAGATGAAATAGCTGATACTGAGCCCAAGCTGCCTCTGTAACAAAAAGGATCACTGAAACAACTTCCGTGAAAGCAAGAGCTTTCAGGAAGGGCACATTGCTAGGGAAAATTAATTTTTTAACTCTAGAGCTTAAAATGTGCCTGGGATGCACTTTGAGCTGCTTTGAAATTTAGATCCATGGACAGAGGCTGCTGGAGAAGCAGGAGGAATGGTTCTGGTCTATCATAAACTGGCTGCAGCTTTGCATTTAATCACTGACAATCTAATAAGTCTGTTTGCCTACCTGCAAACAGACTTACTACTCTACTGCAGAGCTGGTAGAATGTTTCTGCTTTATCTGACTAAAATATGAGTTTGCTATGCCATTGTAAGCAAGGGGAGGAGTTCTGCAGAGATGAGTGTCAGCACAGTGTCTAGTAAAGCATTCAGAAGGCTGAAATTCTTGGATGATGCTGACTGAGGTGTACAGATTTTGTTTGATCTCGCTTGAACTCCATGAGAGAACTTGTGCTCCACTCTTCCCAAAAATCATTCCTATGCAAGACAGGCTTGGATATTTTGTGCTGAGTGATCTATTGGCCAGAAGGTGATTAGGTGAAGATGGAGTTCCCCAGTAAACTGGGGCTCACAGGTAGCATAATGGTAATGTTAGGAAAAAATTTAAAATTGAAGCATTACATTGAAGTGATGGGAAGAGAGATTGACTATAAGAAGGTGTCTGAAGCTGTCTTACTAGCTTTGGGTTTTGCTTTTATTTATTTCTTCATGGATTTTGAGTAGTTTCCTCACTAAATTAGTATATTTCTCTTCAGAATCTCTAGAGAAAGAGCAGTTAAAACCAAGGACTAATAGCTTCATCAAACCTACCATGAAACTTTTCCTTTCATTATACCATGCTAGTTGGATTAGTAATGATATTTTTGCTAATTCATTTATTTTTTCATATTGATTTAACTCAGTAAGATCTTAAGGGAATATTTCTTGTGCTATTTAAGCATTTTGTTTACATATGTTTTCTTCGATTTTATGCCAAATTCTTAGATACCAAATAGCATAAATAGCATAAGACATATACAAATAGCATAAATACAATTAAGTACATAATTGTTTTACAGAAGGAAAAAATATAAGTCTGTAAACTTGTGTCAGGATAAATTTCTTCTAAAAAATTTTTGTAATTGATAGAAGCAGCTACTTTTCCTCTTGGTACAGGTGTTGCTAGGTCGAACTACCACAACTACATTTTTGGCAGTTATGGCACTGACTTTGGATCTGAGCCTTTTGCTTAATGCCAAATATGTTAGCTCTATATGGTTCTGATCAGGTAAAATACAAACTTGAAAAAGTGACAATATAAGAGATGTTTGTTTTCTTTTTAGAAAGCTGTCACAGTTTGGAAGCTGACTAATTAGTTCAAAGATGCCTTCTAGACATGTATTGGTGACTACTGCTAATGGCAGCTGTTGAATGCTGCCCAGGTGGTCATTTGATTTGATTTGCAGTAGATTAAAAAGATGGATTCCTGCAAGTGTGGATGTCTGTCTGCTTCCCCCTAACAGCTCTACTGGCAGTAGCAGCCAGAGATCAACCAAGCAGATCATCTCGTGATCTCTCTTCTCTCATCTCATTCTTAAAACTAATGTCTAAAAACTGATCATAATTTAAATGATTGGTTTAGATTATCTGCACTGACAGAGACACAATTAAAAATCTAGCCTGGTTTTCTGGAAGGACTAACTGAAGAGCATATTCTTTTAGAAATAAGTTTCTAAAATGCATCTTATTTTAAATATTCACTCACCCTCTGATAATTCATCCAAAAGAATTCCCTACAGGCAACTTACAATTTCTTGTCTGCTGGCAGTTACTTGCAGTGGATAAACTATAATGATATACATGTCCAATGCTTAAGCACTTTTGCTTTACTGTGCAGTTAAATTATATTGCTAAATATAATATACCCTATAATATTTCAAATTTTCTATTTCCATTATATTTTACACATTTTGTCTTTGCTTTCTTGACCTAGTGTAATATAAGGAATTCCTGGGTTTGGTGCTGTAGGTTTTGTTTGACATATCAAATAAATGTTTTAATTTTAGTGCTGTTGTTCTATCAATTTCTGTATTTCCTTCTGCGAAGAAACGTCTTGGTCGACTTGGCTCTCAGGAAACCTCTATGCACAAAACTGTGTTATTAGAAATGACAGCACAAAGTTGTGACTTGGAAAATAGACTGAGGCTTGCTGCTTGTGCAGGAAGAAAGCACAAAACTCATTAGGTAGTTAATGAGCTTGGTGGTTTTAAATGTGGGGGAGAAATGGCTTTGCTTTATTGAGGCTGGAAGGAGAGAGGGAAGTGACTTGACAAGAAGTATTGAAATGTTCTGAAATCCTGGTTTTCCCATCTCTTTGCAGAGGCAGGGGGGAAGCTGTAACAGTAAGACTATTACTAACTTTGCTGCGTCATACTGGAAAATGTAGATAGGAGAAGAAATGAAACTTTGAAAAATGTGTTGCACGAATCACAGTGCCAGAAAAGACCAGGACTTGTTTGTGTAAAGGACCAAGTGTGTGCTTGGGTTCATTCTTCTGTGTAGGTATATGAACTCAAGTGTGTATGTGCAAAAAGTCCTGAGTAGGATTTGGATGCCAGGGCTCTGGGGTTAATTTAAGTTCACGTTATGGCTGTTGTCGGTTTAATCTTCCTCATGGAAGCCCCAGTGCTTGAGCTGAGTGAGAGTTGTGGACTTAAGGGCAGCATCGTCTTCCTTCAAGTCTCCTTGTGTCAGCTACCTTGGCTTGTGCATATTTTTTCCTTACCACACATGGCATTAAAATAGCTCCTAACCTGAGGGCAAGTACTCTGTTTTCTGGCTGTGATAGATGCTGTTGGTGTTACAGGTCTTGCGTGAGTCAGGCATGAGTCACAGAGCCTCCTGCAAAGATACAGGCTGTAACATGGGTGCAGAGAACAGAATGCTTTCACATAGTGCAGCCCCTACTTTACAGTTCAAACAGGAGGAGCAGGACCATGAGGTTCAAGACTTTGAATCTTATTAAATGCCAAGGATGAGGCTGAGGCTTTGGTTGGCACCTGTGCTAGGGATGTGGTGGGTGAGAGAGCAGTGCATAATGGATGTGTTTCCCAGCTGCTGGCTACATACAAAGGAACCCAAATCATTCAGGTCCCAGCTCAGCTGTGCTGAGTTGTTGAAAAACACCTGTGAGCAGCATTTCCTGGGCTGCCCTGTTCCACCTGCCAGACAAGGTGTGCTCGTGGCTCTCCGGTGCCTACAGCACTTGTCATGAGCTGCACCCTGGTCTCAGCAGGCAGTGGCAGTGACATACTTTGTGTTTCAGAATAGCAAAAACTTTCTTCACTTTATATAAAAATAAAAGCTGTGTGAAGCAGCTGACTAAGATGTAATTATGATAGTGTAAAGTTGGCAGGAGAGGCAGAGGCTGCACTTGTTCTGGATGCTCACATAAGGAAATGATGAGACTGTAATCAATATGGGGCTTGGTGTTTGAGTATTGCCTGGCTTCCAAAGGCACAGAGTTCTGTTGACTTCTCTGTCATGAGCTGTGCCTATGTAAAAATGTGGCTTGCAACAGGATTATTGGGATGTTCTGTGGTTGTAGTTAAAAGCAGATTTTTGAGAGATGCAGTGTGGTACCCTGGGTCATAAGTGTGGATGTCCCTTTGGTACCCCTATGGAAGCCAAGCTAATCTAAAAAATAGCCTCTGGAGTATACTTAATATCATTACAAATTTTAGCAGTTAAATTCTATCTAAATAGTTCTAAATTTTCTGCTTTTCTGAGCTCCTGACTTGCACTAGTTTTCTCAGGCATCAAGTGTATTGGATTTTTTTTAGTTTCTTTTAAATAAACTGCTATTGTATAATTTTGATTGAGAGCTGAGAGCATAAGAAAAACACCCAATATCATGAGGAGGGTGACTAATGTTGGCAACACTAGTGATGCTGATAGACATTAGAAGATAAAAGAGAGCAGATGGTGTTTCATGATTTGTTGAGTGCTTTGCTTATCTTTGCACCTCTGATGTAGTCTTTTGAAGAACATTACCTGAATTTAAACCTTTTCCTTCTCTCACAAAAAAAAAGAAGGTGAGAGTAATCATAATGTTTTCAAAGCAGAGATGCTGTTATGGTCACATCTGGTACCTAGAGTGCCTCTGCACGTGTGCAAGCATTTGTACTTGGAAGGCACTGCTTTGTATCAGCAGTGAGAATTTTATTTTTGACTTTCCTCTCCAAGACTTCCCAAAGAAAACAGAAATCACAAGTAAACATGGCATGCCCTTGACTTCAAACCCATGGCAATCCTCTGGGATTATTTTGCTTTGTAGCAGTGCAAAGCATATCACACTTCCAGGTGAACCTCAAGAAGCAGTTTGAGAAATGGAGAGGTTATCCAGGGAAGGGACTAGGAGCTGGTTCCTGCTGTGCAGTTTGTAAAGAGCAGGCATGAGAGGGCCTTTGTTCTGCTTGTGCACTTTACAAACTTCGAAATAGGCTCTTTCTCAGCAGTTATGTAGCTTTGGGAGACAACAAGGAGCTACACAGTCTGATAATTGATGAGAAAGGACAGAAATGTTGTCAGAGAAGTGCTGGCACATCTATACTATTCCCAATCTGGTAAATGCAGGGTTAAATCTGTCACTGACTATACAAAAAGCTAGAACAGATTCTATGCATATCATGGGAGGATGTGATAGATGTCTGAAGAAAGATTATATTTAGAAGGTAGACAGATATTGGTAGAGCTCAGTGAGGAACTTCATCCCAAATGTCAACAAAGCTTTTATAGTAAAAAAAAATTGAGAAAGTTTTTCAGAATATGCCATAATAGTGGAAGAACTGCATTGCTATAATTGGTGTGGGTATAGACATATTGATAAAGACAGACTGGTTTCATGCTTCCAATATGTACCACTAGTACAGCAAAGCTTTCCAGTGGAAACTTAGTCTGGAATTGCTGCAGAGTGAGTTCACTCAGCATTTTGGCAAGCTTGTATTCAGTGCAGGTAGCTCAGGCTGTGGCTGCAGTACAGCTGAGTTACAGGTTCAGCTCTGGGGGCAGGAGCCCAAGCCCCAGGCAAGAGGCCATCAAGTGCTGGCCCTTTGCAGAACAGAGAGCTCTGGGATCTGTGGGAATCCTGGGGTCCAGCCAGGGAGGAAAACAGTTCTGTGTGAGTGTGGGGGATGCAGCTATCAAGGGGCCTCAGTCACAGCTCAGGTGGTGTGAGAGTGTTGGACAGGGAAGTGTCCTTAACAAGCTCAGCAGCTGAAGTTAATTCCTTGAAGTTCCCATGTAGAAAGACAACTGTTAACTCCTGTTGATTAAATATGGGCTTTTGAACAGTGTCAGATTGCCCTGACTAAAGCAGTGTATTATGAAAGGAAATTAAAAGTTGTTTTATTTGAACTGGAAAGCTCCTTCAGTATTTTCATGAGTACTCTTACTTGTGCTGGCACACTTTAACAGCCACTAGATGGTTTACCAAGATTTCAAGTCTGAGTCAATTAAAATGTAGAGTTGATGTGATGAAGCCACAGCATTGATGTTGCCCAAGCTGGAGAGCTGAGTGTTGTTGCAGGTTTGGTCAGAAGTGCATTTTAGCAGTTTTCAACTACTAGGCCAGCATTGTGGAATTGCACTGACAGCCATCCAGCAGGGAGCAGGGCTTGGAGCAAGGCAGGTAGTGCTTTGGAGATGTAGAGGAGAGAAGCTTCATCACTTCCAGAAGCCTGGCCCCTTGAGCCAGGACATTTTTCTGTGTAACAGAAGAATTCCTTGCACGGGTCAGTGCTGACTGGGCTTGGACTGCTCTTACCCAAGGTGAAAAGCACAGTGAGATGAGGATGGTCAGCTCTTCACCTAGGGGTTATTCACCAGAGGAGCTGGAGCTTTGAGGGGCAGCAACGCGTGGCTGCTGGGTTTGCAGTTAATAATCCTAAAGTGCAAAACCCAAAAAAAAAATCTAAAGCAGAATTGGAAACAAAATGTATTTCAGGTAGAAAAGCAATGCTGCCTGAGACATGAGCTCAGCTGATCTCAGTGTTGTCAGCTGTGGGCTGCCCCTTGCTGCCATGAGCTCAGGTCTCAGTCTGTTGTCTTACAGCAAAATGTATTACTCATATGTAGCATGTCTAAAAGTAGGCTTTTTCTGTGCCAGAAAGGTATTTATTTTAGGCAGGGAAGGGAAGAAGGAATGAACACTTCCTTTAGGGTAGCTGAAGGCACTTGTCCCGTGGAAGGAAATTGAGTAGTGTTTTCAAGATACAAATGCTGGGGAGTTACCCAAGTAGCCTGCTACATCCAGTCCTAGTGGTGTTACAGGTTCAATCTGGCAGTCCCAGTCACGGGAGAAGCTGTCCCCTTCCTTTATAGAGAGGGCTACACATGAAGATGTGTGCTTTTGGCTTGAATGAACTGAAGTTAACCAGCTGTCTGGGAACTGGTGCTCCTATAATACAAATATCTTGGTATGTAAGCAGTCTCTTGGGATAGATAAGTGATCAATCATGGGGTCTGAAGTCAGTGCAACTGCTCTGGTATATACCTGCTCAATAGGTGGTTCTAGATAGATACCCCATATGGGGTATATAATTTGTGTTTTAAGAAAATTATGTGTGGAGGAGTGGTACAGCCTTGATGCCTTGCTTACATATCTGTCAAGTTTCTGATACATATCTACTGTGTCTGGGCTCTAACCTGTGTGTTGAATGGTTCACCCATTGAATGGTATGGCAAGTTAGAAGGGAGAATTGTTCTTTTAGTCTCTGTGATGAAACCTCTCATGTTGTCTGCATGATTGACAGATGCTTTGACACTTCATAAGAGAAGAAATTGATGGGCTAACCAGTGGGTGGACATAAATTTACATCAGTTATAGGCTGTTAGTTTCTGCTAACAGTGCACTTTGCCCTGGTGTTTATTTGTGCAAAACCCATTTTAAGCTAGAGTAGGAAGCCATATCACTTTTTAGTTAGTGTTAAAAAAGGTCATCTCTAAAATGAAATAAAATGAAGTTGTTACAGAAATAATTAAGGAACAGTAATTGAAATCCAAAGAAATGTAAAGAAGGAACTGTGAATGTAATCTAGGGGTGGCTGGGATACACAAGAAAGTGCCCACAGACCATGAAAAGTCAGTGCTTCCTCATCATAACCTGCAGCTCTTCTCAGTGGCTTTCTCATTCTCATAACGTGTATAAAGCCTTTTTCAGAATATTTTTAGAGGATTTTTTTCTTTTCTCCTGAAGGATAAATCAATTTGCAGTGCATTCATTTTTACTCTAGGTTTTTCATGCTGTTGAACAAGCTAGTCAGTGTTTTTTCTACAGGAAAGATGGACTGGGCTGTGATACAGGACTAGTTCTGTCTGAGCCTGTCACTGGGAACACACCAGCAGTGACCTGCTGGCCACCCATGCAATTTAAGAATCAAATTTCAAAAGCAGTTATTTTGGCTCATTAAAAACATCCAGAAATTACTCAACACTGGGTTGGAAAAAACCGGATTCTGGCTGTAAGGTATTTTCTGTGAAGTTACGAAGTCCTTGCTGGGGAGCAGAGCCTGACCCACAAACTCCTTCCCCGTGTTTGTCATGCAGGAGCCTGAACTGGTGAGGACTCTGAGCCAGCTGCAGAAGCCAGCACACTTCAGGTGATTAATGAGAAGTCTGAGCTGGTGCTCTACGATGGAGATGAGTCATTAATATAACAGGCATGCTAACAAGCACGGGAGAGGGTTTGTGTGGGAGGCTGCAGGAGCCATCTCTCCTCAGGCTGCTAGCAGAGTTGAGCCACAGCAACAGGGCTGCTTACAGCTCAGTGCTCCCTGGTGCCTAATTTCAGCTCCTAGGTTGGAGAGACACATCTCCTCCTGGGGTGTGATGAATATTACCATGAAAACAATCATGTGCTTCAGTGGGATTAACAGGTTCAAGTGCAGTAGGGCTCTTGGTGCTCTTGGGACCAAAGCCCTACTCCTCTGAAGAGGGTAGTGGCCGTGCTGCCTTCAACAAGGTGAGCATGTCCCCAGGCAATATTTGCAAGGCACTTAGCTTTGAAGGGGGACAGAGTAATTAAAATTTATTATTTAAGCCCCCAAAATGTACATGTGCTCTGTGCATGGAGACTATGTAGTTTGTGGGGTTCACAGCCCTATCTTTGCTGTTTATATTACTTCTTTTTTCATTAGTTTAGAAGGCAGATCAAGTTTTAATTGAAGATATCTTTTTTTCCTTAGAGGAAAGACGTGGGCAAATGGTGATACGTTATATTCGCATAAAGGAATCAGTATTAGATTTGAAACCAGTTAAACCATCACAGAAGGAAAAAAAAATCCTTTCTTCCTGACTGCTAAATATTTAACAGGCCACTGGATGATCCAAGGTCCCTTTAGGATTTTAAAGTGGCAAGATAGGAACAAGTTTCAATTCCCCAACATTTGCATTTCTGACAGCAAGAATGTGAGAAGCAATGTCAAATGCTTGAAGTCCTCCCACTTGCACAGTGATCACTGAGTCATTTTACTGATAGAAGCCAATTCAGAATACTTCATCCCTTCTATAAATGTTGAACCAAACTCAGCTGGGAAATGGGAGCATCACCCACACAACACAAAGCTCTAGAGCATTTTTCCTCTGCACAGGATAATCAGCAGCAGTAAAAAAAAAAACTGAAGTGCTGAGGGGATTCTGTTCTGCAGTGAATAGACATTGGGGGAATGTTGTCTCCTTAGTTAGCTTTGACTTAAATCTTGGTTTCCATGGTGTTGTTGGAGCTAGTGTTAGGAACACGTTTAGTTTGGATGCTGTCTCCTTATATCTGGATCTTAATGCTCCTATTGCAATGAGGGTACAGTAGAAGAGCTCACTTGTCACTGATGTAATCTGGGAGATTACAGATGGATCCATGCTGAGTCTGTCTCACTGGATGAAAGTGGTTTGCATCAAATTTCCAAGATGTCCTACCTTACCATATTAAGTAGTTTGATTTTTTGGCACTTTAAACATTTTGGTTCTCTGAAGGCCATTCTTGATTTGCTAGAGTGTTCTGTTGGTATTAGCCTATGTAAAAACTTTGCCTTCTGTAGAACTATTTCCTTAAGAGTATACTTGAAAATCTTCTGCTGAATCAAATGAATGAATTTAATGAATTTACAATGGATTTAAATGTTTAAAAATAATTCCAGGTGAAGTAGATCAGCTTTTAAGCTTTCAGTAGTAATGTTATTTTAAGCTTCTCTTATCAGATTGCTTATATATTTGTCATGGTTTAAGTCCAGCTGGCAAATGAGTATCATGCAGCCACGCAGTATGGTTTACGTTTGTTGTTGTTGCAAAGAATGCATCAAACTTCTTCTTTTCTGCAATAATCTATTCAGAAAAATGCTTCTGAATACTTGAGGCACTGGTTCTTCTTCTGTAAACAGCTTTTTGAGGGTGCTAGATGGTCCAGAGCTCATCCTGGCAGACAGGACTTCAGGTAAAGGTAGCCCACCAAGCATCCACACTTCGCATATTTGTTTGGAATGTTACAGGTACGGGAAGGAGGTCAGTAACATTAGAGCAGTCAACTGTTGCTTTTTCCAATGCCACTGCCTTTCTTGGATAATTCCAGGCAGATGAGCAACTAAACTAGAGAACAAGGACCAGTTGGTTTGTTGCCTGCTTGCATCAGAAATGATACACTTGTGTAAGAGAAATCACTCTTTTTTTTTTCACTGTTATGTTTCCTCATTGAATCTACCTCTTGAACAATGTTTTTTATGGAAGAGGAAACACATCATTTGGCTTTATGCTAAACAACTACAAAAATTACCATACTTTAATGAGAGCCACTGCAATACCCCATTTGAGGGAATGCACAAATACCTATCGGATAACTGAAACAAAATTATTTGGAGGTTGTTATTGAAAGATGATGATACAGCATAATGCTGAATTTCATTTAGTTTGTTTGTTTGTGTCCGAGTACATTTTCTCCTAGCCTTGTATTCCACAGAAGTATTTTCTAGTATAGGTCATTTCAGAAATGGTGTTTGCTCATAAACTCATCAGCTGACTGCCTAACTGATGCTGCTTGAGCACTTAGAAACACTTGGGCATCCAGCTGTGGCATTCTCTCAAGTCAGTTGGGTTCAGATCTGCATGGGTGATTCTCAAGATCTGGCTCTGATTCTTATCCAAATGCTTGTCAGGCAGCATGTGTAGAGAAACATCTTTATGGCTGGTACTAGATAGGTTTTTGTGTTGTTTTCAAACTACAGGGAGTCATATCATAAGTACACATCTTGTTCTCAAGCGTGGACTCATCCTGCCAGCCTTTTTGTTTCATCCCCAGTTCTGAAAATACAAAAGAGGAGCATTTAGGTTCTCACTATGATGGAGGAAATGTTGTATTGCTTCAGGCAGTGTATTGTTGTTCAGGAACTGCAAATGTGGCTTGTAGGAGAAAGAACTGTACTGACTGTAATTAATTTGCTACATGTGTTCTCTCCTTCTGCGTTTTAACTGAGCATTCTTGTCTCTCATAGAATAAGCTTCGTTGGTAATTGATCTCATTGATGTGACATACATGAAAATATTCTTCCTCAACTTCATCTGAGCTTTGATAAATCACATGTAGCTGACTGTTATCCATGAATTTGAAGAAAAGTGGTTTGGTTCTTCCTATATATCGCCAAAGTAGATGGTGTAATGAGTGCAACTACTAAGCAGTATTTCACTCAAAACTTCTTGGCAGAATTGGGGTTTTACCTGCTATTCTGGATGTTGTGAACAAAATAAATTCTTTTATCTCAACTACTTTTTTGTGTGCTACCTCTGTGGTGTGTATACATCATTTATTCCTCTTAGTGTGCATTTACATGAGGTGAGGGCTGGAGTATGATTATAATCCCCTCTCTCAAATCAGAAGAGTAGATGGGAAAAGTGATATTTCCCTTTTGTTCCTAGTGGCTATGGGACTGACTGCTTCCTGTGAATTCTAGCAGTTTATGGTGGTAACTTCACTGTGACTTAAATGCATTCCAGGGGCAGCCTCTGCTTAGCTGGTGAAGTTTAGGGAGCTACTGTGATTAATAGTAAGAAAGGACCAGAGGGAAAGTGTCATTTTAACAATTCTAATAACTAACATTCAATGCTTTGATCCTTAAAAAGCAGCTCGGCATTTTAATGTCAAATGGCTTAACAGAGTTTATTAGTAGAAGGCTCCTTCTGGTAAAAGCAGTGCAGCAGCAGTTCCCCTTTGAAGTTTCATCTGTGGCTGAGATCATCATCAGGTAATTTTTCAGGTTCATGTAATTTTTGGGCTTTTGACACCACTGGGGCTTGCTTTCCTTTTCCTTCTCAGCAACATGGTGAGCAGCATCTCTGCCCTGCTTGACTCTGTTCCAAACTCCAAGCAGCCACATCTCAACTCTAGCAAGGTGTAACTTGTCTGCAGTTCTCATAAATGGCACCACAGGAACAGGGTAGTGGATGCTCCTCAGGGTTTTCCTAACTGTGTTGTGTGGACAGAAAGAGCTGGGTTAGCCCAGAGAAGACTGGAGGAGTCAGGGTAATGTTTGTTCCAGTATCCAGTATTTGTTACTTTAAGGCTTTTAAATGGCTTTTCCCAGACATCTGTTGGGAATGATTTGGGGAAAGCTGAACCTGCCTAAAACAGAGGTGCAACTTGGGTGGCTCCTAAGGCCATCCAAACTTACACTCTTTATAACTTCTTATATGTCAAGTAGTAGTGAAGATTTTTCTGGTGTCCATCCCTTTTGGGACAGCAGCAGGTATCTGGAAAGGGGGTCATAAACCCAGGCTGCTCTCAGAGATACAGGTGTAAGTGTGGAAATGGCTTAGGGGGAGAGCTACACCAGGCTTATACTGACAAAGAGCAGAATTTGGCCTGGGAAGCTGTTGCTTTGAAGTCCACTCTCATGCAGTGTAGAGGATGGCAGATTTCAATCTGCTACGTCCTTGCATCTAAGCCAGAAGTGAAAAGCAAGATAACAATAGCAGTGCTGGGGAAGGAGGGAAGGACAGCACAAATACTCAAGTATTGTATATTTAGGCACTGGTCTTTTAAGAGACTCCTTGTGTGCTACACCTTACTGAGTAGACTTTATTAAGAAATTCTTTCCGCTTAGTTAAAAGGAATTCTCTATTTCAATGGGAGAAGAATAAACTGAAGAGATGTTAGTGATGTTTGTGTTTTGTGGCACTGAACTCTGAAGGAACCTTTCCCAATTCAAGTGAAAGCTCTGAATAGTTGTGTATTTGCTTCTAGATGACAAGTATTGCTTCAGGAGTATAAATTTTAAAATGCAGGCTGTCTCTCTAGTCTTTTGTAGTGTTTAATCTGCTGCTGAATAGATCACAATTGCAGGATATACTCCTGAAACATTTGTAGTTCAAATAATTGTTGCAAGTGGGTTTTTTGCAAATCAAGTGCTGGTTTACTTTGTAGAAGAAATGTATTTTAAAATTCCCCAGCTGGGTAAAGTGCTGTAATAGGTTGGAATTGAAGGAATGCTTTAGAGAGATGCTTGCTGATAATAACTGAAGGGTGACCACTTTGTTCATAGCATGTCCTGTCAATCAGTTCCAGCCTTTGAAGGTGACTTCCTGCCACTAGATCACCTGTGGGCCCACAGCTCGGAGTGCTGGAGAGTACAAGAAAATGAGTAAATGCTGATTGCATTAGCTTGTCTGCTCATACTCTAGGGAAGAGCAGAAGGGAGCAAAACCTGCCCTCTTCCCACTACTGAAGAGAAAATCTTCCCTTTCCTTTAAGAACTTCCTTGTGAGTGAATGAAGTTGCTTCAGTGGTTTGTGATTACATTCACAGGAGATAGGGTACAGAACTGGAACTCTGTACATGTGAGGCCATGGGAGTGGGAACTCATGCTATTCATGATGCCAAAGGGTGGCTGGGCCTGCAGGTCTGGGTAGAGGACTTTTTCTAAGAGTAGGAGAAATAGCTATGGTTTAGAAGTTGCTGTTTTAGATAATAAAGCATTGAATAAAGTGTTTGTGCAACTGGAGAATTCTTTAAGAGGAAATTAGTTTTTCTCCTTTAATTTTTTTCTTAGAGAATATATACTCATGGAGTCTATACAGTAACTTCTAGAGTTTGTACTAAAAATGTACTTAACATTGAAATGTGATTATGATATTCAAACTGCTTTAAATACAGTATGGTAAAATAACATTGCAGTTCTGGCTGAGACCACGCTATTTAAAATCATCTTTACTGACCTAGTAGAGCCAAGTCTGACCAATATTGCTCATTTCTGTGCTGACTTCCAAGCTGATGTGTACCATTCTTCTAGTTAATATGATCTGTCAAGGTCATGTGTTATGTTCTGGTTTTGTTTAATGAAGGTAATGTTCAGATATCATCCTTGGAGGTCATTCTTGGTAGTGGGTTCACACAGAATGGAGAATCCTCTGTTACAGAAAGGGACAGATGGGTTTAGCTAATCCCATGGAGCTCCTGACATCATAGTCTGATGGATTCCTTCATTTTTTTCTCTGTTCTAGGATGTGATCATTCCTGCTGTTCTCCTTTGGGGTCTCCCAACATCCCCAGCCAAGTGCATTGTTTAGATTGAAATCTGTGTTCAGGAGAAGGCCCCCTAGGGCTGGATAGGCCTTTTTAATACACGAGAGAATGGCTTCCCTTTTCTTGCACTAAGGTGACATTTTTGGCTTATGTTGACTTTGTAATTATTTTCTGTGTACTGTTTGCCCATCATCTTTGATTTGATGAGTGCATAAGTGGCACTTACACATTTACCTATTGAGGTGCATGTTATTTATTTCAGTCACTTACCTGTTTTGTCAAGGTGTCTGAGTTATGTTGTAAAAACAATTAAAATGAACTCAGGCTATTTACTGTTCCTTCTCACTGCATAACATTGAGCAGTGCAGTCCTTGGCCCTTTTTCCAAATCCCTGTTAGAATTAGTGGTATTATTTGACTGAAGATTTTTGTGGAACTGCAGTCTGAAATTTCAGTTTTGAGAATGTAAATGATGAAGTTGATAGTGGATGTTTGTTGCATGTAGTAACAGATATTTTTTGAGCAGGTCTGTTATTCTGAAATATTGTCATTACCTTATTCAGGAGAATGGAAGGAGAGGCAGATCTGGGCCACATCTGATGTTAGCATCACTCCGACTATATTGCAATTAAAAATAACTTCAGTCTTTCCAAATTACATGCTCTAGCTTTTTTTTTTCCCCTACCCACGGAGTTTTCTATGTCACCATGGATTTGGGAAGCAGAAAAGGATGAAGCTGAAAGGACTTTGTGTTCTCGATGCATTCACATGTGTTGCTGATGTCACATTGACTCAGCCCCTAGGCAACCTCTTGCTTTAAGTCACCTGGAATTGATGCACTCATCCATCGCTGTAGAACTCATATGAACTTCTGGTCTGGCCTGTGCAATGAGGAGGTTCTCCATGTAATCCTCATTTATCAGCAAATAGCAGCATTCCAGCAGCTCTAATTAGGAACTTAACCAGCCTGGTTAATGCAAACATGAATCTGGGTTTCAGCAAATTTGATTTCTCACAGAAACGTTGCTGTTGTACTCTGAAGGCATCTCATTGTCAAGTAATACTGGGGAATTTTAAAGGAAGGAAAGAAAAGAATATGCACTGTCTATGTCAAGGCATTTACAACAGTTTGTAAGTAGTTGTAAGCAGAAATTATTTCTAGCTGTTTGTAGACCCCAAGATAGAGCTGTGGTTAGAGGTTGCCACAGACACTTCATTCCTCTCTCTGTAAGCATCAGTTGTTTTCCTTTTCACTTTTGCCATTGCCACCTGAAAGGCATAAAAATGCAGATTGGAATGCAGCCGGTAGAACTTGCAGGCACTATTTTAGCCTTTCATTGGAATTGTGCTAATGCTGGTATTTATTGGTTCAATTGTCTCTTCTTCATTTCAGCTCTCCATTTGAGGAGAAGGAAGGAGACAGTCTCATTTCATTATTGGTACTCTAAATGAGTTGTGCACTGGAACAGCTAGTTTCTTTCACACAGAATGCTTTCTCAATTTCCATCACTTAGATGTTCAGCTTAGGGATAATTAGAACAGTTTATTTTATTTCTAACTAGTGCACAGATACATCTCTGTATCTCTGGAGTGAAACAACTGGACTGATGATGATGCTTTGTCATTTACAGCTGAGACTTGGAGGCACTGACTTTTGCAATGAGTGAGCAGGAGCTTTAAAGCATCCTAAGCTGACCTGGCAACTCAGTTATAACTGTATAACTCAGTCAGTTCCATGAATATAATATCTTAGGACTAGGAAAGTAAATGAATTGAGGCCATATTAGCCTATCTTTTTTTTGCCTCTTGTTGGATTCTTTTTTCAAGGGTTTCTCTCCCATCCAGGTAAGTTGGCCTTTATGGTCAAAATATCTGTAAAAAATGAGTTACCAAATGGGGAAGACAGTTATTTTTTCACTTCAGTACAGTATCCAGGTGGAGTAAATTTTGGAGAAGAAGGAATGCGAATTATTTTCTTTTCAAAGGGGAATTTTAAGCCCATAAGTGCAGCTTGTAGCAGGAGGCAGATTTGCACAGGAACAGTAACAGCTGCACTGGGGGTATGAAAAAGGAATCCCAAAATTTTACCTTAAGCTGCATCATATAGTGACTGACAGCTCCTGACAAAAGCTCTCACAAGATGGGTAATACCAAGATGAAACGGGTTTAGTCAAGCTGTAGGGATGTGAAGTTACCACTTATAAGAGCTTGAGGCAGCCCTGCCGAGTTGTAGGTTTGGGATACAGTAACAAGCATGAGACCAATCACTTCAGGGGTAAACAATTTTATCCCTAAATAAAGAAGAACAGATTACTAGTGCAATTATCCAGACTGTAACAACAAGAAATTGATTAGTTCACCAATACTGGGCTAGAATTAACATCTGGGCCCACAGAGATGTACAGGCCCATGGCTGGCAGGCAGGCATTACTCTATCAGTATGTGATAATTTTTCAAAATAATCATGCTTTTGGATGTGTATTTTCTTATTCTGAGCTCCCACAGGTACCAACTGGTGTGTACGTACAACAAAATGAACTATGTTAAAATTGGTTTGCATGGAATGTTTTGTTGGGGTCTCAAAGGACTTTGCAGAAGATTACCTTGTAAGCCAGCTTTTTCTCTATTCTAGTTCACTGCTTTTTCCATAATGCCTCTTGTCTTGGTTCATAGCTTTTTTGATTCACAGTTTTAATTTGATTAATTTACACAGATTTAATTTAATCAAATTTAATTGATTCACAGTTTTACATTATAAAACACTCAGTAACAGACTGGCAAGTGATGTAGAGTGACCAGTGCTCATTGAGTTTTAATAATCTATTTTGTTGAAATTAACTATGACTTTTCAGGTTACATTAATCTTTTGGGTGTTTGAGGCAAGCCTCCTGTTATTTATTGTGGGCAGTAGGGCTTTTGAGGAATATCTGCATGGGAAATTCCCTAGAGGTCCCAAGAACAGACAGAAAGTCAGCAACTGTGAAACAACGTGGATCTGAGTTTTGTGGGGAGGAGTTTATCAATGGGTATAAACACCTGATGGAGTGGAGGTAAAGGAGATTGAACGAGACTCTTCAGTGGTGCCCAGTGAAATGTCAGGAAGCAGTGGGTGCTAAATGAAATGCAGGAAACTCCTCTTAAATGTAGAAGAATGTTTTTCACTGTGTATTTAGTTGAACACTGGATGAGGTTATCCAGTGAGGCTGTGGAATCTCTCTATGGGAATGGTTAAAAACCCAATCAGGATGGCCCTGAGCAACCTGCACAAGGTGGGAAATTTCTGGACGTTTCTTCTGACCTCTGTGGTTCATGGTTTCCAGGGTGGTTGCCTCTTGCCAGTATAAATGTTCTAAGAGCAATTTGGTAGCCTTGTTTATTTATCTCAGAACGTGGAATCGCTTCAGAAGAAATTAGTCTCCAGTAATCATGAGAATTATGCATGACTGTAAGACTACATCAGTGTTCATAATGAAGAAAAAAAAAAATATTACTAACCAGGGAGATGGCAAAGTATAGTTTTAGATCAGCCACTAAATTACAATTACAATGCTTCTTTTTGAAGTGGCTCATCTCTGACTTGTGATAAATTACCTTCTTTCTCATGGCAGTAATTTGGAATTACAACACCAGCATGTCACCAAGAATGCACATTCCTGAAGTGACCCTTTCACTGTGGTCAAATAACTGACATAAGAGCAGTACCAGGAGTGGACCACTTGGTCTGTTTCTCATGGGCAGGGGATCTTAAACAGTCTCTTCCCTTCCATCAGGAGTGTTATGAGGTGGGGTGAGAGAGTGAAGGGAAATAATGGGGTGCAATTTTCACCAGAAACACTGAAATAAGAAAAACCTATTTGGTGATACTTACATGGTAAAAGGCATAGTACTGAAGTTTTGCCAAATATTCTGTATTTTAACAGGGTCAGGTCTTCAGGAGGAGTTTTTAAAGTGTGCCATTTCACACTGTGGTGCACAGAGCTTAGCAGCATTCATTCCCATAGTAAAAGAGGAGGAATCGACGTTTTGGAGCCATCGCAGCAGTTCTGCTTCATTTTCTTGTATACCAATTATATTCATACCTGTTCTTTGAGTCAGAACTGGCACCCAGGGTCATGCAAAAGCGTCACTTCACAATGATGGGGCACCATCTCCTCTTTGTTTGTAAAAGGACAGAAGTTGCTTGACAAAATTAGAGAACCTCATGGAAGAGAGGGTATACACTGTGTAACGTAGCCACATATTCCTGGGAAAAGTGTGGGTGGGCTTGCCAGGTAGCCTGGTAGCACATGGGCTTTGTGCAGGTCTGACAGGCACATACCTTTACCAGGGTAGGCAGAAGTGCTGACAGCAAAAAGTGACACTCCTGTTAATGCCTGAGAATGGCAGTGTGGTCCACTCTTCTTGGGATAGCACAAAAGCCTTTTTCCTGTAACGTGGGCTCTGAGTGCATGGGACTAGCTGGAGTCAAAATAGAAGAGTTACCCAGAGTGACCATGCTTCAAACCAATGTATAGATGGGTATTCATTTTTCCTTAAGGGACTCGTTAAGGGACAAGCAGGAGTCCTCACCTCACCATTCTTCTAATGCCTTGTTTATTGGGCGAGCTGTAATTTTTCCCTTTTAAAAGTGTTTTCCCAGCAAGAGTTCAATGCTCCCCAGTTAAAAACTGACTTCATCTCTGAGAAGCTTTAGTTGAGCTTTCCAGATGATCTAACATAAAAAAATCTTTCCCTCTGGAAATGCCCTTCACTATGGTTGAGAGAGGTTGCAGCTCCTAGAGAAAAATGTGTCTTCGATACTAAGACAAGAATTGGTCTCTTGGGTGGTTTTCCTCTTCCATAACTAAATTAGGATATGGAATTACTGATGGTGAGAATGTAAAATTGCATTTCTTTGTTTTAAAGGAGGTAAATTGTGATTTAAGGTGTACCTTAGATGGCTCTGTGTTAATGGGGGTGGTGGTTTGCTTTTATGATACCCTTACTTTGGGGAGACTGTACATCAGAAGCAGAGCATGCCGCCATTTAAAATGAGGTAGTCACCTTGGCTCAGCGTTTTTATATAACAGATGACCTTGAGTTATGTCATCCTCATCTGAACTGCAGTGGCATCAACATGAGAGGTGGTATTTGTGTTGCTTTTGCAGCTGGGCAAAGGCGATAAACCTTTCCCAGGCAAAGAGTTCCCTTGGAGGTTTGTTATGGCTTATGATTTACTTCCTTTGAAAAAGTAGTGGTGTTGTGGTTGATGTTGTATTTTTCTAATGCAGCTGATTGTTTTATTTGAAGATGTAGAGAAATCTCCACCCTGAACTTGCTGAAGGGACTTGGAAAGATGATAAATTCAGTCTTTTAGGCCTTGTGTCTCAGTAATCCTGATGGACGGTCCAGATCCATTGCAGAGGTTCCCAACAATAAAACAGCATACAAACTTTGAAGCTCTTATTTGAAATTCAGCTGGGAAGTGTTTTTCCTTGTTGTTAATAATGGTCCTGGCAGTTTCACTTGCCATCTGTTTTCCTGCTGCAGATAACATTAAGCTGCATGCATGCTTTCTGGTGCACCCTCAAGCCTGATTTTGGGCACAGTTTTACTTGATGAACTGATTGTTAGCTGAAGCTGTTCCTTGATGATTGGGGGAAGCAGAAATTAAATTCTATTTTGGATTAAGCAGGAGAGCATGCAACAGGAGCTCTAGGTCCTTAGAGCTCGTCTGTTAGATCAAGGGCACAGTAACAGCTGTAAAACTTACACTGCACACTCTGTTTGGCTATTTCAGTCAAAGCTAGTGGGGATTGATGCTACTTTTCGTAAAAGTAAACAGGCATAAATGCTATTAAAAATCTGTTTTGAAGCTAAGGTAAGTAAATACTGAAATCAAGTAATCTTAGGAGCTCAAGTGTGAGGCAGAAATATAATTTGGCCTAGTTTTTCTCATAATTTTAAGCCTGAAAAATTACCGTTCGTGTTGAACACCCCAAATTTTTGGCAGTTCTGGAAGATGCAGGTGCCTATTAAATACCTAAATAAAGGTACTTGCAACCTTATTCATCAGAGTCCTTTTGCTTTTTGTAATTGTCCACATTGTCTATTCCGTAGAGCAGCTCAGGGTGTTGACTCAGAGCAGACACATGCATGGAGGGAACTTGCCAGAACAGTTAGACTCCACACAGATTGTGCTGCGTACCTCCAAAGGAAAAAGCATATCTGGCCCCACTGAGAAGTAACAGGACCAGATATCTCTTTATACTGGACCTTTTAAAGTCTGAAATAAGAGCTGAAGAGAAGAATCTTTATTATGGATATAAATTCTGCACATTGTAAACTTTGAGGATGGAAAATTTGTGTACCTACATATGTATCAGAAAGGCAGCTGATCCAAGGAAGAACAGGGTTGGTATCTGATAGATGAAGTCACAGTTCGTGCTTGGGGTGGTGCAGAAAGTGAGAAACAGAGTGTTATGACCAAGGTCACCTGGTTAAACCCCAGGAGGAGCCAATATGTGGCAAATGAACACAATAAATACTGTGTGAAAGTAAAGAGGGTTTAGAGACACCTCTTTTGCATTTTATATTCTATTTTGTGTTAAGCTTTCAGAGGTGAATTTCAGGTTTAGCTTCTTATCCTCATTTTGTCTGTATCCTAAATTTAATTTAGCGCCACTATCTTAGACTTTGTAGATTTTGAAGAATTATCTCATTAGTCTGGTTTGTGATTTACTTAATTTTGTATTTCTGTCTACTCTACCAGCCTGCAGGTGGGGTTTTTAAAATGAATTTCTTCCTGAGTGTCTGTAATTGGTTTTAGTGTGTTTCTGTCTAAATTGACACCTGTTATAAATCAGCATGGTCACAATAGATCCATTGAGACACTCTGCCTGTTTTCATATCATTTTCTTACAGCTCATGATGAACTCCAGCAGCCTCTGCTCTGGCAGAACTCATATTTCTTTTCTGTGAACTTCTGGAGTAACAGCTACAAAGATTGGCCCAATTGAAGTGTTGTGGGTTTTTTCGTTTGTGTTTGTTTCATATGGTACAGAGTATCTGTAGTTCTAGGAGAATAATAATCTTCCTTTAATAATCTTATTCAACATATTATTCCTCACACCATTGCCACCTTGTTAATTGCAAGAGTCCCTTACTAGGATTGCTGTATAAAATGAAGTGCTTCTATAATAAAAAAATGCAAGAAGCTGGGTAAAAGGTATTGTACCGTGTATCATGTACCAGTAGTGTATAGAGTAACATGCTGGCTGACATAAGAAAGCATGTAAAGGTATAACCCATTAAAGGAAAAAAGTGTTTTCCAATACAGTTAGGTTCTAAAACAGAAGAAAAAAAACAGCATGTTTCCTGCTTTTTGCAATGTATTGTGAAAATGCTAAAACTTTAAAATAAACAATGGTTTTTGAGAGGATGGATGTATCTATAAGATTAAACAAATAGATAATTGAAAAAAAGCTTGGTTTGCTTCATGACTTGACCAGAGCATTTCTGTGGGGTTAAAATATTTTCCAAAGATATTTAGCAAATTGGTGGTGGTACTGTTCTTTTATTCAGACTGACTTCTTGGCCTGTCCATGGCAAGAGAAAAATGGGGTCTCAGCTATTCAAAAGGATGGTAGTTGTCATTCCCATGGATACCCCTGTGAAACATGGAGAAGATCTCTCTGCAACTGATGTCCCCCCCGCTCTCCACACCCCCTGGCAGCATCCCACAGCCAAAGGACAGGCCAAGAAGTCAAGCACTGATGGGGAGGAAACTCACACTTTGGTGGAAATGATGAGTCAAGCAGTCACTGTCACTTTTCTTTCCCTGTTTTAAATTTAGAATGAAGAAGGTTTCCTGCAGGAGGGGATGGTGAATAATACAGGTGTTCCTGTGGATCCTGAGAATGAGGCTTATGAGATGCCTCCAGAGGTATATCTGTTGTGGTGGTTGCTGTGAATGCACGTAAGAAAAGGGCACAGGAGGAGGCTGCATGCTTGAGCTGCCTGAGCCTGGCCCAGGCTGATGCTGGGAGCTGCAAGGGCACAGCAGAAACATGGTGTCTCTGGCCAAGATCTGCCTATACCTAGTGCTGGGAATCAGAAAATTAATTGCTTTTTTGATAGTAAGGAAGTAAAATGGGAAAAATTTTGAGTGTTTCAAAACGCTTGTGCCTGGGTTTTGAGGAATCCTTTTTTGAATGTTTAATAGGGAATGCATGACAAACTTCATAGGTTTTTTAAGTAGCTTGGCCACTCACCAATGCATCATGCTTTGTGAAGCATGATCTTACGTTAATGCAATTATGGGAGTAAATTATTTTGTTGGTTTTTATGAACCAGCTATCTAAAATATTACTACAGTGTCTGGCATGATGCCCTGGTAGTTGGACTAGCAGTTTTATGGTAGCACAGATAATAATACTGAAAATGAGAGATACAAAAGATGTAGGCCATGATCCAATAAAAGACCTAAAGGCTTGAGTGTAACATCTTGAATATCACTGAAATTATGGATGTTGCTCATGTGGCCATAGCTGAACACTCGTTTAAATTATTTGCTGACTCATATGAGGATCTGCAGCACCTGATGTGCTGTTCAGCCCAGAGGTAGTCCTCCTTCCTCTCCAAGTGAATTGTCATGGGTGGCCTCAGGAGTTCCTGGCAGCATCAGCTGAATGTGTTAATCACTGTAAAAGTCTAATTCTTCTCTAAGTACCATGACTTGTAAGATACAGAATCTGGAAAATGTGACAAAATCAAAATACATTTCATATTCTAGTCACATGAGATTCCATAATACTTGGGCATTGAATCCACCAGGAGTAGAATAAATAGAGAAAATAGGATGCCTTTATCTGAAATACCAGTAGTGTTGATTTCTGCTCTCCCTCAATAGGAAGAGTATCAAGACTATGAACCTGAAGCATGAGAGTCCTTTCCTTCCTTTCTATCACCTGAAATCTTCTAACTACTAAAGACGTCCCATCCTGTACAAGTGCTGAGTTCCAATGTGCCCAGTCGTTAAATTTTTTTACAGTTTTTACAGTGTATTTTGAAGTCTTCCATCAGCAATGATTGGAGTATCTGTGACTGCATCCACCTTGTTTCAGCATTTCACTCCTGCTGAAATGAAAGCCGGTTGGCAGGGTCATTGTTGTGCTGTGGATATTGTGGCTTCAAGTTTAAAAGTTGAAAATATTAAGTAAAAACACCTAAGTGTCTACTGCTTATTTCTAATTCTGTACATGTTTTGTTGATAGGCTGTCAGTAATTTGATATTGTTTATGATACAGTTTTTATTTGTTTCCTATGACTATTCTTTCTGTGCAGAGATGACTTATTGTGAGAGCTTTATATATATGTGTATGTATTATACATATAAGAAAAGTAATTGAGCATGAACTATGCACCTATAAATATTAGCTGTTGAAATTTTGTTTTGTGATGTGTTTTATTAACTTGTGTCTGTAAATAATGGTGTTCAACTGAAGCAAATAAAACATAATCCATTAAAAATTAATTTCTAAATTAGTGTTGATTTCTAACACCACCTTTCCCTTCCAAAAGTCCCTGTGGAAGCATTTAAGCTGTGTTGCTTCTTATGTAGGAACTAGAGGAGCAAAGTCAGAAAATGTAAGCCCAGTCTGTACAAAAAACATGGTGAAGAATGAGAAAATCATGGCTGCTACCACAGTTGGGTGCAGCTTTGCTGACAGATTTGTTTGTAAGGCTGATAAATTTGCTGTTGTAAGGACAACCTGAAAGTGAATGAAGCCATTAATAATGGGCTGCAGCAGATTATCATGAGGCTCTTTGGAGAATTACTCTTCTAAGGTTGTTAAAGTGCTGGGATGTACAGTGTTGGCTTAGTTGCACTGAATTTGTCTTGTATGAAGTCCTATTTTGCAGAAGTACAGTCTGTGTATTTTTAGACATATACTGCCTGGATATTTTTCCATATAGTATAAAGATTTGGATGTCAGATGGTTTTACTTCTATCGTGTTTTATTATTTATTGTTTTGGATCAAGTATTACCTCTAACCTGAAGTGGTTTTGTGTTTAAGATTTCTCTAGTCTTGAGTAGGATTTTGAACTTGACTTGCAGCTATTGCTTTCAGTGTTCTGGGAAACAGGTGAGTATCATTGTCTGGTTTTGAAAGGGGGGAAACCTAGGCACAACCACATAATGCATGTTAGTGGTATGCTCAAAAAGAGACACAGACCCATAGAGGATGAACTCTCCAACTTGTTCTTGCACTGAGCTCCTTTCTGGCTTTCTGCAGCCTTCCTGGTACTGTCATGCCAAACATGAAATAGATGTTTCCAACTGTGTGCCCATTCCATCTGTAGACAGTGGGAGCTGATGATGTAGCACTGTGAGCCAAAGTCTCATGAACATGCTGGTTTCATGATGTTTAGAAAACTGGTGCTTCAATTTCCCCAGTCCCAACCCTGTATTTCCCAGGACTTTGATTTATTTCAGAAGAATTGCTATCAAGGTCTTTTTTTCTTTTTTTTTTTTTTTCTTCAAAGCAATGAAAAATCCCCTTGATCATTTCAAACAACTTTCAGGTATTTTCATCAATAGTTTAATTGCTTAATGGAAGCTGAAGTCCTGTGCTTTTTGCTTTTTTTCAGAAATCTTTCATGGTAAACCCACCAACAGTTTGCAGTTTCCTTCACAGGTGATGTGTCAAAAGAGTTCCTTGACCTGGGCATCTTTACTGTGAAAAATTAATGCCTCAGTGACAAATCCATTAATTGCATTTCTGGAAAATTATATCAGGATCAGGTAAAATGTAAGATGCTGCTTTTATATATATATCTTTATGTTGTTTAAGGATCTTTCTGTTCTAGGCAAAGGATTTGAGAAGAAAATCCCATCACCCACCAAAAGCAACAGCTGAGACAAGTCTCATGCCTGATACTTCAGAAAAGAGCTCTGAAAATAGCGGTCTAAATAGAATATGTATTTCTGTTGTTCATCTTTACTTCCACAGCCCACAGGTCTTGATTTCTTAATTGTTTCTTTACTAGGGAATTAATTTAAAATGGTTGTTCACATGTTGCAAATAAGTTGTGTACTTCTTAAATTAGCTGTGGAGAGTGTTATGTCATAAAGAACAATAATAAGTTTATTCCTGAGACTGGTCTGTTGTCTGAACATGTCAGAGTTAATTAATTTATTTTGTTGGTAATATCAGCAAATCATTCAGAGTTTTTAGGTCATTTGAAATGTACCAAAGGTGATCTGTTTGTTTCCTGTGTGCCTCTTGCAAACATGCCCTCAGATGGCCCCAAAAGTCCATGGGACCCTGGTTGCTATGGCAGCACAGTGTGATGCTCTGCTCTGGTAACAAGCTGCATTTTAATTAGATTCCTTTAAGGACTGCCTGACCATCCTTTCCAGATAAACCAAGTGCTATTGTGTCTTATTTTTTGCAGTGAGATGGATACTGGCATGCAGGTTGCAAACGTCAGAACTGTTGGGTGCTAAAGCTGAAATAAGTAGATACTGCTGAACTCAGATGCTTCTGCTGGCATGCTAAAAATTTTTTAAACAATGTCTTCCAGAGAGGAATATAACTCAGAGCTCTTTTTCTAAGAGTTTGGATTTTAACTCAAAGCAAAAGCAATCTTCTGTTGTCTAGTTAAGAGTTAATAATGAGCCTCACCGTATCCTGCTCCTCCAGGGAAGAAACACATGTTGCTTTTTTGTTCTATTTTGACAACTTTAATTGGTCTTGTAATGGTTCCTAATTAAACTAATTGTAATAATGTTTTTATTACTGTAAATAGTAGTTTTAATACTTGTATTACATTACTTTCATATAATGAATTTCAAGTGTTTCCTCTCCCCACCAAGACTTTCCTTCATTCTCCCAAGACAGTTGTAGGCAAATTAAGGTAAATTGCAATGTCATAAACTCAAAGAAAAGTAACTGTATCTCTACAGGAAGTACAGATTTTATTCATCCTGGTTTTCATAGCATGGATAGTCTAGGCCCAGAGATTCTCATGTGGAAGAATCAGACATGGACAGTGGGTCAAACAGCTGCAGCAAACTCAGCGTAGAGACCTCTGCCTCCAAGAACTGGGAGACTGGAAGATCCACAGCTGTCCATTTAATGGCTGAAATTATTCCAGGAGCACAGTAAAAGACAGGTACAGAATGGCTGCCTGCACATATTCACAGAATCTTAATATACAAAACAGGACTGCTTAATTGCCCCTAAGACTTGATCAAAAGTTCACTGAAATCTGTGAAAAGATTCCTACTGACTTCACATGGGTGTATAAGGACAGCTATAGCTCCAGTATACATTTGATCTCAGACCAATTATGTGTGGCAGTCTGCACTGACATGGTGAGTTTCCAGTTCTTTTCTGCATGCTTTTTTTGGGAGAAAATAACTGCTGAAACCCTTGATTCTAGAGTTTGCTGAAGCACTGGCTATACTGTACTTTTTTTGTGAGAGAGATCATATGTGATGGAGGTGATGCTCCCTGGTTCCTAACTTGCTGAAAGTAAAGGAAGATTTTTGCAAAATATTCGAGAACAGCAAAAGTAGCAGGAAAAAAAAAAAGGTAGGTGCCTTAATAATCCCACAACTTAGCCCTTACCAGGCTTTTTCTGCATAGCTGTGGTTTAATATGCTGGCAAAATATACCTCAAGTGCTGGCTTTGAATAGGGTAGTTGTCCTTAAGTACTGGAACCTTAGAGGTAATTACTCTTTCAGGTAATTGATGTTTATTCACACATTAATCCAAACTAACACCTTGTGTTCTGCTCTGAAATAGCTTAGGAGGTAAGTGGGAGAAAACAGATGGTTCCCTGTTAGTGGTTTTGGTTTCCAGTGACTTTAACCAAATTACCTGGTAACTTTTTGGCCCTTAGTTTGAGGCTTTCAATATTATTAGAAAAGACACTAACAATGAACTTCACAGGGTGTGGTCATTCTGCTTGGATATACAAAGGTCTGAAATAATAGCATGAGTTTTCACACAAGCAGGCCTGCCCTGAGTTACAATAACCAAATGCAGATGACATCTTAGCCTTTAGTGACTCCATAACACACTTTTAATGGAAATATCATCTGTTTAAATGCAGACATAAACAACTTTTCTCCAGCCTGCCTGACATTTAATGTGTAACTCAGAAGGTTCCTCTGGTGTAAAAAAGACTGGCAGATGGAGAAGCAGCAGGTGGAACCTCAGATGAGACAGCCAGGAGGTAATAAACAGAATAGGAAACTAGGTCAGATGAGATTCCTCCCATGTTGGAATAAATACTTTCACAAATGCTTCCTCTAGTGGATGCATTAAAGTGGGGTTTCATCATTTTCCACTAATATTCTTGTCTCTGCATTGGTCAGAGTCTAACAGCAATTGATACACCTATAGGGTACGTTTCTGCAGAAAAGGTGAATGTCTGAGATTACAGGTGTGTTTTCTTCCGCTGCAGCATGGGAGAGCTCTGCACAGGAAGCCTAAGCACCCATGTACTTCTGATAATTAAAGTGAGTTTTAACTAGAATAGTGTTTTGTGAAAAGGCAACTGCTGAGATACCTCAACTTTTCTTTTTCTTTCTGTTCACCACTGTCCCATTGGTTTCTATATCTCCATTAACCTGCTAAATTTTCAGAGGGTCAGATCTTACCCTGTACCCATTACTGAGTGTCCATTTTATTGCAAAATGTTACTCCAGCCATTGTGTCTAGTACATGGTGATGAGGCTGTAAGCATGCCTGGAGAGCTGGGGTTTTTAGTCTTTGATCCTCCCTCTGACAAGAGGACAGTTTGTCTGCTCCTTGCTGTGCTCCATCCCCACTGTAGCCAAAGACAGGCAAGGCAGAGGCAGTGCCCGAAGGCACTGAGGTGGGGAGGCACAGGGGCTGTTCAAGGATGGCCGAGGAGGCTGGAGAAAAAAACAGGCATGAGAGTCTTGCTGAGAATATTCTCTGGCATTCATCCTGCCTCCCTCGCCCAGGCACTGCTTCTGGTGGCAGAGGCTAATGATAGAAAATAGGCTGTGGCTTTACAACGCTTCCAGGGACTGGCACCTTGAGGAGCCAGGTAAATTCAGAACAAGGATGCTTCACTCTCCATGAGCCAGAGAGTGTGCTCCTGGCTGTTTGAGGAGACCTAGCTTTTAATGCTGAATTTCCTTTTCTCTACTTCTGAAGTCCTCTGTACCAAAAAAACAAAAGCAGTTGACTGAGGAATTTACTAGATTAATAAAGAAAAAGCAAACTGTGAAATCTGATTTTATCAGTCTCCTTAACAGAAGAGGAAACTGCACAATGCCCTTAGGATTGTGTTCTGTTGTTTGGCTAGGCATTTTATTCATGTGAATTTCCGTTGTAAAATTCCACTAACCCTTTCAAAAGTAACAAAGATGGTCGTCTAATGTTAGCAGTTGTTAAGATAGCATCCTGCTGAAATGGCTGCATTGCCTACTTCCCAAAACCAGAAAAGTATCACAAGGAGCAGCCTTAGCAAGAAGGCATAACAGTGCTGTTGAGTAAAACAGGAAAACATGTTAATTGTGAGAATCTAAAGAACAGTGATGTACAAGCAATACATAATAAGGCCAAAAAGAAATGAAATCTGTGATCTCAGTCTGCTAAGTGTCAACTTTCCTTGGCAGAAGAAGGTGGTGGCATCTCTGACAAAAACCTTGAAACAAAATTCATCCTATTTATTCAGCTCCCTCATTCCAAAACAGGGTTCCTTTCTGGCCCAGATTTGCAGCAAGAGTGATATATTTTATTTGAATAACTGGGTGTTTGAAGGTGTGCAATAAATGGACTTTTGAAAGCCTTCAATTTTCATTGTCAGTTTTATGAAAGCTGAACAAATTCAAATAGGATGATGATTCCAGTCTGTTACAGTCTGTATAAAGGCAGTTGCTGTGCACTAGAGTGACAGCTCTCCTGTGCTCTGCATTTCACAGACAGATGAGTCTCTTCTTGCTGCTAATTGTTCAGTGTGTGTAGGCACTATCATTAGGTACTCTAAGTGATACTATTTAAATAATTGTCTTCAAGGGTGGGGGATTATCCCAAATTCAAGGAATCCATTTTTAAGGCATTTAATATAAATACTAGGTAAAATACTTGAAAGCTGCCAAATTCAAGCCACACAACTAACAGCCCAAACCTGCTTTAGCAGAGTTTTGCAGATATAACCACATAACTGTATAAATCCATATGTGGCTTATCTTACCTACAGTGCAGCACTGCTGACATTATTTGTTCCTTTACAGTGAAATACACTGTGTAGTAAAGATGCACTGTTGCTGCTACACCTCTGGACTAGGTGTTCTTGATGATACAGCTCCATCAGCCGAGATTCACATTTTTTCTTCCCCACATTGTGCTTAGTGCTCTTTCTGAAGCACTTGTCATAGTGCCAGTTCCACTTAACTGAGCATGATAATAAAAGCACCCTATCCAGAAATCCTGGCATTTCCAAGTGACACACTGGATTTTTTGGCAAACCTTCTGCTCCTAAGAACAGCATGGCTTTTCTGAACCCATAGTACCAGTGGGACATTGTGGCTCCTGTGTGACTACCAACAAGCTCTTCCTATCAAGGGTAGACCATCATGCAAACAGTCATATTAAATCAAGGTAGTCTGTCTGTCTCTCATAAGGAGATAAGCTATGCTGCTTAAATAAGGGGAATTATCCTGAGCTTGACTATATAGCTGAGTGTTAGCAGAGCAGCTCTGCTCTGAAGCAGCTTGATGGCAAGACAGCTCTGAGAGGATGTTAGCTGACTAATGCAAGTCAGTCTAGAAATGACAGCACAAGTGCTCACTCCCTCAGGATCTGAAAGGCAAGAACTGGTGAAGAGAAGAGAGCTTTTGGGGAGAAACTGCATCTAATATTTTGATAAATTGCTCATCTGTTTTTTCTCTTTAATTACTTTTTCTTCTCTTGCACGTCACAGGGTTGCTGGAGGGAAAGGTCACTGCCTCTTCCATGATTGTTCATTCCCTTGTGTGACAGGACCTCAAATATTACTGAAACTTAAGTGAAAGGATAATAGTGTTAAACTGGAGGTCAGGAGAACAGAGTCAAGTGTGAAATCTTCAGGAAAATGGTATGCGTGGTGTTGGAGCAGAGCTCAGCTCTCAGTCCCTGGGGGCTACTTCAACCCTTTGTAAATTGTTGCCTAAGTTCCTGCCAGGCGTCTCATAAGACAAAGCACAGGTACTGTCATGAAAAAACTTTGAGTTTGCATCAAAGAATTTAGCGTTGTTTAAAATGATGTATCTGTGTGTTACCAGCTCCATCTCCAGCTTAGTGCCTGAAGCAGCTCTACCTCCACCTGGCTGACAGGGATGTAAATTCCAGAGAAGATGCTGGCTTTAAAGTGGGATTTACTTTATCTCAGAAACTGAAAGGGAAGGAAAGGAAGAAGAGTGTGTGACTGCAGTGTTGCAAAAAACAGATGCTTTCTAGAGGTAAGTGGGAAGTATTGCTTTACTGTTTCTTTAGTTCCTGCAGTAGCAGTGCAGCCAATATAGGGCTATGCCTTCAGCTTTTTGTCTGTGGTGTATATGAAGGGTTACAACCAGAAAACTAAATCAATGGGCAAGTACAGATCCCACAACATTGGGACAACAAGGGTGATGTAAGATAAGATACTTTAATTGAAATTTTGCTATTTGCTTATGCTGTTGTGGTAGGGAAATCACCTCCACTGAACTTATGACCCCAACTGTAAACCAGAAATTGCTGTTCTTGCAAAGTGCTTGCAGATCTGAGAGGTGTTATTTCTGCTAATTCTGAAGCTACTCTGATTTCATTTAATAATGTGGACATAATAAAGCAGAAGAAGTTAAGGAACTGGAAATTAATTTGTAGCTAGTTGCCATAGTTTGATGCGCCTTTTCCTCTGTCTTCTCCTGTCACGCTTTTTACGTCTTTTACCAGGGCTAAATGGCTCTCACGCCTTCAAGAAATACGGGACTAGATCAAGACAACTGAACTGGAAAGTGTAAAAGAATGAGTTTGCAGGTTTCCCTGTTGTCATGCAGGTATTTCTGTTAAAATGACCAAGCCATACTATTTTCAGATGGCTGACATTTAAAAAAACAGAAACATTACCAAAAGGGTTTTTTTTAATTATCTCACTTACCATTCTGTGGTGGAAAAGAGCAACAGCAGGTCTTTTCCTCCAACTTCTTAGTTTAAATTGAAAGCAAGGAATGGGCTCAGTTAGATGTCAAATGCTGAAATTCATTGCTGAAATTCAATGCAATAAATTCATTGTTAGATGAAACAATTCTCTAGTTTTTTCATTAAACTGGAATGTGAATATTCACATATCATATATCATGGATATCAGATATCATTGATTTGCACAGCATCAGTTCATGGCCAAGGTGCCTGAAGATAATTGTTTTTCCATCTTCCTTGGCTTGGGATCATGCCACAGTCACGTGCTGACCCCAAGACTGGGCTTTGTACCCCAATGACACCTGGGCTAGAGGAGAGCTGTGCTTGCTCTCATCAGCTCTGAATTTGTTGATTGGGGCAGCAAGAGTCCAGTCTGAGCTCTGGTACTGTGTGTGCCCGTGTGTCAGGAGTTGGAGTGCATCCTTCTTGACTTCTCTTTTCCTTCAGGGTTCAGGAAGAATTTCACTCACACACTATTTCCAGGATACTCTTGCCAAAAAATAGTCTATTTTCTCAGTTATCTTTTATCCTTGACTTTCTGCTGATCTTACAGTGTTCAGTTACAAAGTCCAGATGCATTGACTATCAGGTCACAACCTTGCACATCCCTGATTCCCAGTGGAATCTCTTTGGAGACATGATGTACAGAAAGTGCAGGGTTAGTACAATGGACATGTACTGATTTTTAAAAAGGAAATCTGCTCTATTTTTTGGTTTTCTTTTCTGTTTATATTATTTCGAAACTAGATGGTTATAAGCATATTCGTTTTTCTGGGCACATTACTAGACATTAAGTAGGAGTCTTGGCCATCTGAAGGGAAATAGAGCAACAGAGATAGAGGCTGGAAACCAGCACTGCAATGGTTTCTCCACAGGTATTTTTCTGTGTCAGTGACTTTAGTTACATGTCACAGTGTAGTGAGATAGGGTTTGCAGAGCCAAGAGGGAACCTTGGAATAAATGGTCCAGGTTAGAACCAGGTGTGAACCTGCATCAGAGGAGCAAAATCCTTTTTCAGCTATAGGGACAATTAAAAGTCAGCCAGACCTCAGAGGCCACATTTAATTAATCTGCTCGTTTAAATCCAAGTAGTTATTTCCATGCTTGGCAATCTGATTTCCTTTTCCAGAAGGGGAGTCACTTTGCTGTTGCTTTTGAATCCCACTTTGCATGGTACTTTGCTACTCAAAAATCTTAAAATAAGTCATTTCCTCCTCCTGCTTCATGTTTCTGCTTCTGGGCTTCAGATTTCTGCCTCTCTCTTTGCTGATGCTTATCAGATTTACCTTCAGAAGTAACTTGCTACAATTTTTATGGGTATGCAAGGCCTCACCTATAACTTGAGAAAAGCTTGCTGAAGCACAGAGGACCTATCACTTTGCTGTTGGCTTTCACCCAGTTTCACACAGTGGTGTATTTCCAGTGCCATTTTTAATGATACTGGTTGTAGGAAGATCAGTGTTTGTGGCTGTCATATACAGTTTATCAGCCAGCATGCTGGTGTCATTTTTGTGGGTTTTATGAGATTGTAAATACTCTGGACAGGTTGGCAGCCTGTTTCACCTCTCAATAGGTTCAGAAATACCAGGAGCATCAGTTATTATTTGTTGCTGGTGTAAGGAGAGCACCTCAGGCCCTAGACATGATTGAGCCAAGGGGCTCTAAAATACTAGGTTGGAGAAACAAACCTGACAGATACTGCAAATGCATTAGCTGCTATTTACAAAGCTGAAAGGGAGGTGAGTTTATGTGGCTTTTTAGAACATGTGGCGTATTCCCAGTGCCATGCAAATAAACAACAGCATTGCAGAGAAAGGCTGTAAAATACTTTTGTTTTAAATGGTAACAGTCCCCTATTTGCCACCAATCACATACACTTGAGGGTGAGGGAGATTGTTTTTCAGAATCAATTGGAAAAAAAACCCTGACCTGCTGGGGATTGCATTCTGACCCTCCAATGCAATGTTCTTGCATTTGCTGATGAAAGGGGAAACTGAAGAGTACTGTTGGCAGCTAAACATTCAGTATTGAGATAAGCCAGCACTCAGCATGCTCCTCACTTTGTTAGGATGCCACCACAAGGTCTCCTTTCCCCAGCAAATTCTGGTGATTTGTAGGTTTATCACTACTATTATTTTAGATGAATGACCCCCCCAAATGCTGAGTCTAACCTTGCTGTGAGGTATCTTGAAAACCATCATCACCTTTTGGGGCCACGTCTGAATACACTTTTAAAACCCTACCAAGAATGTTATTCATATGTCATCATTTATGTTCTGTTTTCAAATGGATTCTTATTAAAAATGGCTGAAAAAAAACACCAAAACTTTCTCATCTCATTTGTTGCAACAACAGCATGCCTGGTTTTTTTCTTTAACACGATTTGCCATTCAGGCTGTCAGACAAGGAGCTGAGGAGCATTCAGTCTGTTTAGAGCTGAGACCTTTGAACAATTGATTCACCAGATAATAGTATGCTGTTTATATTCCAGCCACTCTAGTGACAAAGTGGTGTAAAATTAATTCCAAGTGAGGCAAGGCGGTGAGTGCATCTGAATCACGGTGCCTGCTCATCTCTGCCTGACTGCTGATCCTGCTCTGCCCTTTTCTCCTTCCTTTGGCACATGTGCAGAGCCAGCCTGAAGTGTCTTGTGCAGCTGAACAGGCTGATGAAGCCTGGGGAGTTTCCAGGTCAAGCCTTTAGGTCATGTGCTGGTGAACACACAGAAATACCAATATCAGGGTTACAGATAGATACGACCTTTCATCTGAGCATAACACATAACACGCTTCACCTCTGCATTTAAATAGCAGCTTTGTCTAAACACTTTTAAAAATCTGACCTCACAGGTGTTAAGCTTTAGAGGTGTCAGGACAGAAGTCAGTGTGATGGACATGATCAGGAAGATTTTCTTGGTTTTTCCTTTTATTTGGGAGCAGGTTCTTGTCTTTGCAGCCTGCCCGGTACTTGCAGGCAGTCACACCATAGCAACTGCTCTTGAGTTTTAAATTACTATTGATTAGAAGTCATCATCCTTTTGTCACTTGTAGTCTGTAACACAGAGGGAAACATCTACTAGAATGGAAGAAAAGAGGTATGTTTTGTTTAAGCTGTTCTAAAACCAATCATTTAACTTTGTACCAGATATATCTCGTTTCATATTAGTGAATTTGTATTTCTTGCATCAACTCTGACTTTCAGGAAGCCTCTTCCCTGTGGCAGTCACATTGGACTACCTCAACACTCTTTTACAGTAGACAGAGGGTATGTGCTTTGAGGTGGGGAATATGCAATTTTGAATTGAATTTTTAATTTATTCTTTCAGCAAGTTAAAAACCCAGTGGCAAGTCCCCAAGGAAGGTGTGGGAGTGAAGCCAGTTCTTTATTCTCTAATCTCTGGAAACAGAATAGAAATGCCCAGCAAGGGACATCTTTCAGTCTGTCCATTTCACACCAAAAGCTTCCTCTACTTGTGTACTCCCAGTTTCTCTTCTCTCTGCTCATGCTGGAGCTCAAGGCAATCTTGGGTGTTTGGGGAAAGTCCAGCATTCACTGATACTTCACAGTATTCTGCTGGGGCTTCTAGGGAATGGTTTTCAGGTTTTGCACCAACCATGCAGAGGCTAGAACTGGAGGAGACATGCAGAGAGGATGTCAGTGAAGCTGAGCAAGCATGACGGAAATGCTGAGGAGAAGGTCTGTTGTGAGGAAGGGGAGAACAGGTAGACAGTGATACTCCGCCTTCTCTGCCCTTAGGTGCTGGTAGGCATGCTCTGTTTGCTTGAAAATCTGGGTCTTCCCTCTCAGAACAACTGTGGCCACTACCATGTTTAGAAATAGGAAACTAAGTGACTGCTTGATGGCAGTAACATTGACAAACTGAGGCAGGACTCAAGCTGATGCCTCAGTATAAAGTAATTATGGCCTGCCGTTTGTTTTGAACCCACCTGCTGCTGCACTTTGTTTATTTGTTTAATATTGCTTTATTCGTGCATTGCACTACCTCCCCTATCCATCCTTTGGCAAAATTATATTGCTAATGATAAAGTGCATGTGGCAGTCCTGCAGTGGGGTGCTCAGTGCTGGGTTATTTCATGCAGAGCTGTAGCGAAACAGCGAGTGAGAAAATTCAAACCTAGAAAAGCAATAATTTGTTACAGTAGAAATGAGCACAGAATGAGTCACACTGCTGACAGATTCTGACATGCAACCAATTTCTTAGTGGTTTGCTTTTCTGCAAGACTTTCCTTCCTCTCTCTCTGTTCCAGATGTGCTCTTCATAAAGGCTTCACAGACAAATATTTCCTATCTTGAAACTTGCTGTATCTTCTCTACAAAGGCTTTTGAAAAAGCATCCTAAACCTGAAAATTGTTAAATGTGTAAAAATGTAGCAGGACTTTTCTTATGATGCTTTGATATTGTTAATAGAGGATGAATAATAACACCAAGTATTTTAGTACTATAAAATACAGCCTGGAAGGGATAATTACCTGATCTGTGAAAGGCTATTTGTGTTAGCCAGGTTTTTCCAAGAAATCTGTCATCATCAGTTTTACTGGACTTCAGGGTATTTGCTCAGTACCAAGATACAAAAATTTAGGTTAAGGCAGCACTTTAAGGTGCATCTTTATTCCCAGATTCATACTATAAATACTAGTTCAATCATCCTTTACCTCTTAATGGTGGGCAGTTTTCCTGAAGAGTAGGGTATTGGAACCTGCTAATACTTCCCGTGGGACTGAAGGCTCTGATTTGCTGTGTGGGTGACCCTGCACTGAAACAAGTTGCCCAGGGAGGTTATGGAGTTTCCATCCCTGGCGACATTCAAGAACTACCTGGATGCAATCCTGTGCAATTTGCTCCAGGGAACACTGCTTGAGCAGGTAGGTTGGACCAGATGACCCCACCAATGCTCCCTTCCATCCTTTCCCATTCTAAAATTCTGTGATTAGAAGCCTTGATTATCTCCCTTTCCACAGGATAGTCCTTCTGTCTTGATACAGAGCTAAGCAAAGGGGCAAAAAGCAGGAATCCTCTTGCAGAAACTGCTGCCACAGATAAGTGATAGGTATCTTGCATGATTAGTCAGTCTTCTAGATCCAAAGTACAGCTATATTTTGCACTGTGGGCTGGTGGGGGGCTGAAGAATGAGACTGAACTTGATTAGTAATCCTTATGTGCAAACAGTTTATGAATCTCAGCACGAGTTGCTAAGAAAACAGTATGAAATAATACTGACAGTGACAAGGGCTGCATCAGACTCTGACACTTCCTCAGCCCTGTGTTATTCCTTAAAGAGTAGGAAAATCAGCCCAGAAAAATGATAAATGCTCAATTCTGTGCATACAGATGTAGACAGAATATTGAGAAACTTAAGCAAATCCTTCCAAGAGAGAAGAATGGATTCTGCTTTAATTTAATGTTCATCTGCCAGCTTTAGTGGTTTGTCTGGAGGAAGTAGGCTTGTTGTCTCCTCTGATGCCATCAGAAGAACTGAGATGACTCAAACAGATAAACTGTTTTATAGGTGCCCTTAGCAGAGGGAAAGGGCTTTTGTTGCGTTTTGCATCAACTTTAAATTGTTTTGAATGTGTGTCTTAACCTGACCTGCATTGCTGAATTCATAAAAAGTGCTTCTTTAGAGTCTGAAGAAGGCCAGACATTCTTTTTTGTGCTCATTTGGTAGAGTTGGGGTTTTGTTTGTTTGTGTGGTTGATGATGGTGGTGGTTGTTGTTGTTGTTATTTAATATTCTTTGCTAAGTGTTTGGTTAAAAATGTGAAGAAAACTTAATAAAATGTCTCTGCCAGCCTGCTCTAATTAGCACCCAAAAGCTTAGATTTTTGGTCCATGTCTTGCAGACTTCTGTAGCGAATAATAAGTAGGATTACATAATTCTCAGCTGTGCACCAGAATTATAGTCAGTCTTGTTTCTCAGAGGATAAATGCAGTGTATTTCTTTCCATAGGTGAGAGAACAGGGTAGCGAAGTGCTCTGGGCAGGTAGGACCTCCAGGGATTTGCTCATCAGTTTTATCATGGAGAGAGCAAGGAAAGGGACAAAGATGAAGTCTGGTAAAGATCCTACAGAAAGTATGTTTGGGGCATTTCATTTCAGTGGTACAAACAGGTACAGAAATGAGCACAACAGAAAAGGTCAAGGGCATGACAGAGTCTGTGAGAGTGTTTTCAGCAGAGACTTGACTTAAGGGCTCTGGTGGCTGGAAGGTAGGAGGGAAGGCAGCTGCACACATCTGCTGTACAATATGTGCTCTGTGAGTTCAAAGAAGAAGGGGAGGTGAAGAAGTAGTAGCAGGGTGGGCCCTGGCATGAAGTTGTAGGCAATGTGGGGACAGAGCTGAAACTCTTGGTTTTAAAGTTCCACTAGCTTACATGGAGCTGTTAGTGGGCTGTTTTTTGTGTTTGGTTGTTGGTTTTTTTTTAAATCTTATTCCAAGGAAACTGTCTTCTTGTCAGCCTGACCTTATTGTCTGGAGAGGGAATTAAGGCAAGGCTCACTCTGGCAGACACAGGTGGTGGTTCAGACAGGGCTTGCAGGAAAGGAAGCTCTTGGCTTAAGCTGCTTCATCTGCAAAGGTTTTGCTTCCCACCAGAGACCTTGGGTGCCCAGTATTTTAAACTTAGCTGCATTATTAACAATACCAGAGTGCAAAGGAAGAGGAAGCAATCTTTACACCCTGGCATGCATGGTTATCTGTACTCTGAAGTGGGCCTTTGGCACATAGTCAGCTCCTGTTCTTAAAGCACTGGCAGACTTCCATGCACAGGGAAGGGTTTTTAGATTAGCCTTGAAATGGAATCTTTGCTATCCCTGTGGCAGTAATTATATGTGCAGTCTGTGCTTTCAGCTGCCTTTCTGTCTTGCACTAGGAGGTGGCAGGGTGTTGGGTGAGGTTGCCTGTATCTCTCTGACTGGAAGGGTTTCTGGAGAGATGGAGAAACAGGTACAGTTATGTCCATCACTGCCTGCAAGCCCAGGGAATGGGTTCCATCTGCCAGAACTTTGGCTGTGGTGTGGTATTATTCCTGAAAAGTGTTTTTTAACTGCTGCTAAAACACGTGAGATTTGGAAATTGGAAAATGTTCCTAATGGGCAGGAAGAAAGGTGTAATTATTGGTAGTTATTTGCATTTTAGCTCTTAAAACAGCTTGATGTCTGCACCACATACAGTTACATGACTGGAGGGGATGTTTTGTGGTGGGGAATGAGTATTGGAACTTGGGTGGTGGGAGAGCTGGAGAAGTGCAGGGTGGCCAGAACACTGCTGCATGGGCCAGGCAAGGTTTCCACTTATAAGCGCTCGTAGGAAAGGATTAATACAAGTGAAACGAATTGCTACATCTGCTGTCTTAGCTGAACAGATAGACAAGGCAAATGTTTCCCTCTCTGCAGGAACAAGCATACCATCTTACTTGGAGATTGGGAAGCACAGGCAGAGAGAAGCTGCAGGGGCAGCAAGGTGGTAGTGATCCTGCCTCTGCTGGGTGTCCTTCAGTGACTGGAGGCCAGTGGCACCAGAATGTTCCTAGCATTACAGGAGCTGAGGCCAAGCCTGTTTGGTGCTCATTTGACTTTAAAAAAAACAAGCCAACCAAACAAACAGAAAAGATTTGTCACTAATTTCTGGTGCCAAGAGAACTTTCTTCCCCTGTACATGTACATTCAGATGTAGTTCCTTTATTTGCCTGTAGGGAAGCTATTATATGGGCATCATAATGGTAAAGAGTTTTAGTTTTGGTTTTAATTATCTTTGTTTTCTCGTTGCCTCCATAAAACTCATTATTTCTTCCCCAGCTTTTTATGTCTCCCTTCTGAAGACAGATGCTGTTTATGGGTGCACTGTTGTTCTCCTCCCCCGTTATGCATTTTTATCACTATTTCCAGTTTCAGTGAACAAGTTGGTTTCTATCAAAAGCAGGTGCAGAGGTTTGGAAAGTTGCAGTTAAAGTTTGCCTTTTAATGCTTCACAATTGAAAATTTGCTGGTAGAGCATTTTATGTCTCAGGACCAAACTGGGTTCCAGTTCAGTGTAAGAACTCAATTCTGGTTATTGCCTTGTCAATACAATGCAGATTTTTTAGTATTGTACCCAATTCTCAACAATGTCTGGGCGGGAAATTCAGTTTAGACAAGATGGAAACAAATGCCTTCTATCCTTTCTGTTCACGTTTACAGCCTTTTCACAAGCTACCAGACACTATTACATTTCCAACCTGTGTGGCTTCCTGAAAATACTAGAAAAAAAGAATGATGTGATTAGACCAGCTATTGGAACACTGCCAATAAAGCATAAATGGTAAATCAGCTTTCCAGACAAAGCCTCTGTGGAGTAGAGCTTGCTGCTCGAAGCACTGGCGTGGTGCTCCTGCTTGCCTCTTTAGCTGATGTGATGTTCTGTCTTGGTTGCTGGCATTTGTTCTTTCTAGATCTGTTTTTCTCTAGTGTTGTTTGTTTCATGAGAGAGAACTGAATCAGTTGAAATATGGGGAGCAGTAGCATCAGTCATAATTCTTTTCCTTTCATTTCTTTTTAAAAACATATATTTCACTGTCAGCTTTTTTCTTTTTCTGATTAAGATCTGGTCATTTATCAGCAGTTTGTTCATGATGCTCAGATTCAGTTTTTTTGGAAGTGCTTCAGTTTTTCTCTGAGCTAAAGAATGATATCTTGTTCTGTGCTCGATAATCACCACCCCTGGGTACTTCCCTTTTTGGTCCTGGGTGAAAAATATTCCTAGTCAGTGACCCTTAAATACTTAGACAATTCAGAGCAATGAAAGGAGAAGCAGACCTGCCTGCAACTCTACTGATAGAGTGTAATATTTTTCGAAGGAACCGACAGCATTTAGATACCCACAGGCTTTGTACTGCAATTTGTTTAGTTTACTCCAGGTAAGTCTTCAATCTTCTTTTCCTGCTTCAGACACAACTCCAACCCAATGTGAAGTGATGGAGTCTTCCTCTAAGGGAACTTGCATCAAGGCAAAGAACTGATTTTATTGATGGTGGTGTCTTTAAATGAAAAATGACAAGTTGCTTTTAATAATCCATTTTTTTCCCTACCTGTTGTGGAAAAGTTTTCTGTCCATAAAGTCTATCTCTCTTGTGCTATATAAGACTTTATTCTAGTGAAAATTTCCATAACCTCTGGCGTTTAAATTATTATTAATGTATTTCTGCGTGCTGTCTGTGGGCAAAGAAAAGTACAGATTGTTACTGGGATATGAATAGAGATGTATGTAATTTATTAGGCATCTGTTTTTTAAAACCAAACTGTTCACGTGGGGGCTTGCACAGCTTGTGGCTGTGTGCAGCAGTCTCCTAGCCAGGGCAAAGTGGGGAGTTGGTGCATAGATACTGTTTATGTGTGTATTTTCCTGCTCCCTACCCTTTTAGTCTCTGTATGACGAGCTTCTCTGCTCTGCATATGTTCTGTGTCATCTGGTGCTGACCAGGGCAATCCAGAAAGAGTGGAGCCTTTGAATCCACTGCTCTGAGTGGGGGTACCTGTGCCCAAAGTGTGTGCTTCAAGGTGGGGGAAACCAGCAGTGATCTCTTAGGAATGAGCACAGCAGAACCTCAAGGAAGGTAATCCTATGAGAAATTGTGAATGCAGGTTTCTGTCAACAGATGAAAGCAAACCTCTCAGGAGATGGACTGCTTTATGGGGAAAGGAAAGCAAAAGCATTTCTGTCCTCTCTTGCTCATTGCTTTTATGAACAAGCACTGTCATTTCCTGGGCCTCTTCATTACCCTTCTATTAAGTTTATCCTCAAATTGTTTAAATTGCTCCTTCTCTGATCCATACAGGCACTATGACTACTCTGTTACCAACTCAGATGCCTCCATGAGCTGGAATCAGAGTTTGGAAAACCTCAGGACCTGGGGAGAGCTGCTGCCCTCCCTTAGGGGTAAGAGAAATGCAGACTCAGGCACAGGGATACATGCTGTGATTTGAAGTTACCAGATGGAAATAAAAGGAAGTCCAAAGAGGGTCTTTCTCTTCTAGATGTATGCCTGCATTGGCTGGTGTATAAATTTTCAGTGAAGAATAGCGCTCTTGCTGTCTTTTGGCACTTAAAATCTTTATCTTGATATATTGTAGTACAGCTTTCCTTTTCAAACCAGAAAAAGATGCGACACTGTTTCTTCTAAGACAGAAAACTTGTGCTTTTATAAGATTTTAGATTAATAACTGTATTTATCTACCCCCTGTTTGTTTGCTTCATTTTTCTTCTTCCCATCCTTTTTGTAACTATGCCGTTGAAAATGTTATTATTGGAGGTAAAGATCAGTGCAAATACTAATGCACTTGTATTTCCTGATGCCTGACTAAGCAAGGCTTTCTTCCTTCCATTTTTAAAGAAATTCTATTTATTTTAGTAATTAATTTTAGGCTCATTTCCTTTCTGCCATTCCTAGTTATTGGCTGCTATTCAGGAGGGCATATTTGCCATATTCTTGTATTTCCATAGCAACATGGTCAGCTTGTGTTTTAATTCTTAGTGTTCATGTGGTTATTAATTGCTGGGTGGCAGTGTCTAAGGGCTTCAGCCTAATCAAGCTTCAAGATTCTCTTATGCTACATGCTGTACGGTCATAAATACACATTTCATGCCCCAAATGCTTTCTAATTGCTCCTTTGGGTTATTGTACTGGTGAGTGATACCTAAATTTGCTTATTGTTTCTGTTTGTTTTAGATATCTTTTGAAGAGCCAGGTGCTACACTATTACCAGGAATCAGGTAATGGCAGGTGTTGACTTTTCACAATATTTGTAGGTGAATCTATGTTAGCACGTGCTGTTGCCTTGTAACACTTGGAGAAGGAAGGAATGCGTTGTACCAGTCTGTGTGCACAGTAAAGGGAAATGTTCAAGAAGTTGGATGATCACCTGGTTTTATTTATTGAAGCTCAGTGGATTTTATGTAATATATTGAATGTCAAGTGTAAACAAAGCTGCAGAGCTTTTCTTCAGGACGTCAAGGTTTTGTCTCTCCTGGGAAGCTGGATGCTCAGAGTGTCTCTGAGGAAGAGGAGGTGTTGCGGGGCTTGGTGATGCATCCCTTGGAGGTGCTGGTCACCTGCCTGCTGAGAAGCATTCCTGCTCTCTGCCTACAGCAGATGCTGGCACTCTGGGTAATTGTTGCCTGGTTAAGGCTTCTCATACTTTAGCTTGAGAAAAATACATTCATGCAAAATGTATGGAAAGGCCTCAAAACTCACTTGCTGTTTCAGTTCTGGCATAGGCCTGGATTTGGTGTTGGGCTGGTGTTGGTGAACCTTGTTAATTCCAGTGGAGGGGGAAAGTCTGATATCAGTACTGATATCTTCTGATCTGACACCTGCTTAGAAGTCCAGGTGTTATGGCATCTAAGTGACTGGTATCTGTGTCACTGGTCACTGTCCTTAACTTGTCACATACGGGGTTTTCACTGAATCATTTGCAATTGTATTTATAGAGAAGGGATGAGATGCTCTCATGTAGAAATCTGGAAGCAAAGAGCTCAGGGTTCAGCTCTCTCCAGGAGGACGCAGTGTCCTTGGACTTCCCGTGTCTGGGCCAAGAAATGAGCATGGACAGCATCGTGCCTCCCCTCAGTGGCTGTCAGCAACGGGGGGAGATTGCATAAGGCACCTTCAAACTTTATTCCAGGCAAACCTGACACAGTGCTGCCCTGCTGACTTCACTGACACTAATGAAGGCTAGAGCTAGGTGTTTGGGAGGCATTTTGTGGCACCCTATTTACAATACAGCAGCTTTCTTCTTACTGTCCACAGAATGTATTCTGTGCTTGAAGTAGGTAACAACTTGGGTCTTTGTGAAACAGAGGAATATTGATATTAAATAATAATTTGCAAATATTCTTGCTTTCCAAGGTAAGGATTTTGCTGGGCTCTTATCTTTTGGTGGCTTTTCAGCAAACTAAGCTGGCAAGAGTATTTTTTTTCCTGTTCTCCAGCTTGTGTATAGAGGCTACAAACTCCCACTGGTATGCATGGCATGACAGGAAGAATTGTTGCATTAGCAAAGAACTGCTGACCAAAAATTTAGTTTTTGTAATCAAAACTCTGCTAGGTGTTCCAGGGACAGCAGCTTTCCCAGACTTTTCCTGTGCTGTAGGTAAATCTTCACAGTGAAATTTGTCTGTGGAAGAGGCAATTACTGTCTTCTGCTCCTCAGGCAGGATTCCTGAAATAGCAAAATACATTCATGCCTGCCTGATCCCTCTGCTTGTCCTTTATATTCATCAAGGTGGCCTTTGGAGCACTGCCAGCATACCCTTACTAATGTAGGACTCAAGGAGAAGGCATGTTAGGAGGATGAGTAAGAGAGGGATGGGGAAGTGTCTCATACAGATGTAAAATCTCTGCTGGTCAGTGGTCCCTTGGTGGTTCTAATTGGTTGTCACAGGTTAGAACAAGCCTAGATTGCTCTGAATTATTGCCAGGGCCAGGATTGGAGCCGGTGGCTGAGAGCTGACCTTGAAGACTCCCACTGTAATTTTGCTAAGATGGTGTTTAGTCAGGATCAGAGCTAGCTCGTGCACCTTCCCCTGGAGAACAACACAGCGAAACCTTGCCAAGGAGGGATTAGCCAAGGGGTTGGAGGTGCAAAAATAAAAAACAGTGTAGTGCAGGCTAATATAAGTGCATTTAATCCATGAACCTCCTCTCAGCATTCATCATTTCCATCTGTGAGACATGCTGCTGTTGCTGTCAGAGTTGGTCCTTGTCCAGCTGGCTGTTGCTGCTTATGCACGTGATCCCAGACCTTCCCAGAAGCCAGGATCGTTAATGCTGTGAATCACACAGCCTCAGCTGGCTCCAGCACTGGGCTTTGTTTTAGGGACCTTTCTGACTGCACAGATCTCTTTTCTTGCTCACCTTGAGAAATGCAGCAGGGTTTAGACTGTCATGCTTACCCTTTTCCCCAGGTGATGTTTGATTTGTCACCTGTTTTGCTATTTTAATTAGCATCTGTAGCAGATCCATGTGAATGCTACAGGAATACGTGAATGCTTGTTTCCACTTGTCAGTAAATTTGCATCTCTGGCATCTGTGCTGTTTAATTTCTGGGGATGAGGGATGCTGCCTTTTGTTCTGTCTGGAGCAGTACATAGTAAGGTGTTCAGGCCCTTGAAGTTTGCTGCAGGACCTTTCTATGATACCATGACACAGAGACTTCAGGGTGGGACTTCTGAATATTGTGGCAGAGTCTTCCTTGAGTTGCTGCTCCAGGATGGATATTGTCATCTTCTAAACTTGTTCTGTAATCTGTGTATTTAAATGCAGTGCTTTTCAGTACACCGAAACCTGTTAAAATAAAAATTTCATCTCTCTCAGGTTGTCATTTTCTATGACTTCTGGTCTGTCTTTAAATGAAAAATGACAAGTTGCATTTGATAATCCTTATTTTCCTTCTACTTATCTTTGTCACCTGAAAATCTGATCATCAAAGTTTTAAAAAATACTTCTGGATCACTAATGAAAACTATTGAGCTGTATCAGATCTAATTTAATGCAAAAAAAAAATCTCAAGAAACAATGTGATTTCAATTATGGTTGTTCAATAAATTTGTGTCTGCCAGTCTGTCAATTAATGAAATCCATTTATTTGAGCCAGTTTTTATCAGACCACACTGATTAATGGAGCACTTCAGCAAGGTCTATGTATACTATACTACTCTACATTACATACCTAGTTTTCTCCATTAAACAAACCATAGATCCCTAAGGCTGTTTTCCATGAAACTGTGTTGATGGCATTACTTACATTCTTCACTGGCTATCAGTTGAGTCTTGTATTAATTTCCCCATGATTTTGCTTGGGAATGATGTTAATTTAATTTCCTTAGGTCATATTCCTTTTTCTTTTTGAATTTTTGGATGGGAAAATTCTCTAAATTTGCATGCCAGAATAATTAATGTATAAAATATTTTTTTGAGTTTCTGTCCTGTGTGGTATCCCCAGGTACAAGTTTTTTACACTACTCGCATGAATCTTAAAGACATCAGGTGATTTCTTGCTTCTCCTGAAAACAGATGTATATGAACACTGTTGCTTGATAGTCAAACAGTAGATGGATGTTTGTTTGTTTGTTTAAAACTATGTCTGCTGGAGAAAGTCCACTGCATTCTCTTTAGGAGCTGAAAGGAAGTTAAACTCTGTCAGCTAGACACTTGATTCTATCATTTTTTTGTAGCCCGTATTGTTTTCTTCAGTAGTTCTTTGACAGAAGTTGCCAGGAATAAAATATTGGTAGGGAAAAAAATCAAGGACACTGTAGGGTCAGCAATAGCTGCCTAAAATTTGAAGGGAGAAGAGAAAAAGGATTCTGTTAGTTTTAAATTAAGAATATTTTTGCAGATGAAAATATATGCATTTTAGCAGTCTTCTCTGTCTTTCGGTCACCAGAAAGGTTATTATTTTATTCTTAGATTTAAGAATCTTTAGGATTAATGTATACATGGCTGTACACTTCCTATTGATTCTGCTGCCAGTAGAAATCTCTGGGTTCTGATGACATTGAGCTGCTCCTGACTGTGGCTCATTGGAGACTGAGAAGGGGTTTCAAAACTTCTTCCCTCAACTCTTTTTTTTTTTTTTTTTTTTTTTTTTTTATTTTTGTATAAAAGGTGAAAAAGTGTTAGTACTTACACCATTTGATTTGTTCTGCTCCAGGTCGTCAGCTTTGAGTCACTGTAATTGCGTTTGAGAATTGAAGTCTCTTGTGCTTGTTATTAATACGATTTTTCACTTTAGGTTTTTTATTCCTAGCAAGCAGGTACATGCAGAAAAGAAACTAGATCATAGTACTAAAATTATAATCTGAAATTTGCAGAACATTGATCTGTAATTTGCAAACAATTTAAATCTTTATTTCCTAATAGTAACTATCACTTGGAAACTGTTTGTAGCATCATTGGCATGCAAATGCACCAACTAGAGAAATGAAAAAGGTGCTTAATGAATAAAGCTTGACTGATTTTTATACTCTTCGTGCTTCTTGGATAATTCCCAAATGTTGAAAAGGTTTGTCAGAATATGCTGGAGGTGTGTGTTTAGGTTCTGGAATTTAATCCTTGTTTGTTTCTTTTTTTCCCCTACTCTGACTGATTCCATGTTTGAGTATACTCTGTACGGTGAGAATCTTCTTACTCTGGGCCAAAACTCAGAGTCCATCCCAACATTTGCAAAGACCTTCTGGTCATGTCTGTTTTCCTCCAAATGGTTTTAAAGGTTAGTAAGAGTCTTGGATATGACCTAGAAATTGGCTTGCTCTGCAGATCGGGAAGATATTTGGTGTATTCAGTGTATCTGCTGCATGTGAGAGCCTTACTGAGTTTTCATGCCCCCTCCACAACCCTCCTTTCTATTCTTCAAATATTCATGTTGCAATAAATTGAAAAAGTTCATAGGTCTTTGGGCCAAGAGCACTCCAAAACTTCTTGGGTCCAACATATCTCAGTATTCAAGAGGGATGCTTTTGCTCCCTTTGTCATCTAGATTGATCTTCTGGTGTTTAAAATTCGTAACTGAATAATCCAATTTAATATGGATCTGAGAAAGAGGGTGTGGGTGCTTAATGCCTGGGAATTAAAACAAAAAAAAAATCCGCAAGGTAGAGTGACAGTAAAAAAAAAATAAATTAGAAAAAATCCAAACAAACTAATGCCTTGGCTTGCACTTTATCTCACTGCTACCAGCTCTTTTTATACTCAGTTAGGCAGGCAGCATGTTGACACAGCCGAGACTGCACGTTCTTATGTGAAAAAGCAGCATTTTTAATTAAACACGCTGCTTTTTTTCATAAGCCTGCTGCAGTTTACAGTGTTATTCATTCTTTTGAAAACTGAATTTCCTACCTTTTTTTTCCCAACCAAGAGCTTTCTTTCTCAGACTCATAATTTTCTTTGTCTGCAGTATTTGCCTTCATTCACAAGAATAGTGTCATATTAAGGTTCCTTAATTTTCCCTAGAAATTATGCATCTGGTGATTTTTCACTTCACCCATTGCAGCAAGTCCAACGTTCTCTGTTTTCCCTCCTTTCCATCTCCAGCCTAAGGTACACACATTATCAAGTGACTCTAACCAATTAAGTTGCATCAAAGTATTACAAATTGCAAATGTCTTAACTAAGATTAATATTAATTATGTTACAGCCAGATGTTCAATTAAACTATTAATTGTAATAATGAAATGGGAGAAAAACCACCCCACCCTAAAACCCCTTTTGTGTCCCACAAAGTTTGTAAGTAAACATTTAGCAAGCAATTTGAAACATAGGCAGAATATTTATGTCCCTCTGTTTATTCCAACCTTTTAGCTCCTGCTTAGGGATTAACAATGAAAGCAATGTCTTCTTGGATTAATTTTCTTTAAATTATGTTAACTCTTTCTTGGAAACATTTTGATATGAGAATGATGTTACCAGTCCCTCTCTGCCTTTTGTAATGAAGTAAATGAACCCAAAGACCACTCTTAGCTGTGCAAAGGCTTTTGAGAAAAACATTTTGTAGGCTGACAGTCAGGGTAACTTGAACAGCCAATTTTAGTTTTTCTTGGAACATCTGGAGCAAATGCATTGCAAAGTTGTTCATTTAATGTAAGTGTGCCTCTGGGCTTAAAAGTAAATCCAACCCCAAAACAGTATGGATGAATCATAGTCCACAGGCATCTATCAACAGAGAGGCAAGGCTCTCTGCAAGAGAGGCAAGAGCAAAAATGCGTTTGCAACTTCTCTCCTTATCTCTGATTTATATAATTTAACAAATGTTTACTAGAGTTTTAATGGATCTAATAAATCATGCCAAAGATGCCTATGGAGCTAATTTTCTAAAGCGATTGGAGATGAATATTTCATTTAGTCCTTCATTGTATCGCTACTCAAAATAACATCTCCAAATTGCCTCCAGATATGGAGGAAATCATCACCAAAGGCACTGGGTGATGTTCCTGCTGGAATCAACTTCTTGCTTAGGGGTCCAGGCACCTCCTGGCTTCAAGGGAGCTTCACAGCATCAGCACATCACAGCAGCTTTCACAGGCTCCAGTATCTCTGAGCAATTACTGATGGTGTTCACCACAGACCTTCTCTAGTCATTTGTAATTGTGTTTGGGGGCACTGTACTGTTAAAACTTTCTCTAGAGAACAGACTGTGGTCAGGCAGTCAGGTGCTCATTAGGAAGGCTCTTTTCTGAGTACAAGCAGTAGGAGCCTCTTCTCTTGCTAGCAGCAGGAAGAGTGTGCTATCCTTTCTTAGGCTGCAAGAGTTCCCATCTGGTAAGGAAAGATTGAGCACCATGCTGTGTATTGGGGCAGTCTCAGGGATTTCATGAGAAAGGTGATTTCCCAGAACCACTCTCCCCACCTGTTCAGTCAGCCTAAATGTTGAGACTTCGAGGTCTCTGTTTTCAGGGATTCTTTCTCACACTTTCAGTTTTCAATTAAAGATGAGATGGGGCAGTGGTATCCACAAGATGCAGAAGAAGAGCTGTCATTCTGCCTGTGTCACTGGTTTTATTTTTAATTTGGTTTTGTGATTTCAGAGGAAGCCAAGTCTTGACCTCTGTTTGGGCTCAGTGCATAATTGCATTGTCTCTGCTGTCTGCACTGACTGACACCATCCTAGAAATTGTTTAAGTGGCTGCAATCCAACTTCCCAGGACCTCTGGAGTATTTCCTGCTGAAATATTGTTCTACACCCTGAACTGACAAAGTCAGCTTTTGCTTAAGAGCACTACTGATATCTTATGTCTTAAATACCTCTGGAAAACACTGGGCATACCCCTGGGAGAAGGATTATTTCCAGTTCTTTTGAGGCACTGGTGCTGTAGTGTTGCCACTGGCCAAATTCTTCCTGCTGATGAGAGTAATTTTGTGGAGCTGCTGGAAAATGCCCAAGAGGACAGCAAATGAAAATCACACCACCTCACTGTTTCCTCTCTGAAACAGGGTCTGTTTTGCCAGTCTTTGGGGAAGTATTTCCACTCTACTGCTGCTGTTTAGAGCATGACTGTTATCCCACTAAGCTGCCCAGAGACCCAAAAAATAAATGGTAGGTGCCAGTGATGGTGGGAGCGGGAAAAACTCATCTCCAGATGCCTGCTTGACCTCATTTTCAGAACTTGTGCTTTAACACCAAAATAATATTTACCTTAGCAATAACTCAGATAGGGGATGCCTGCTGACAAGTTTGCAGCTGCAGCTTGGGAAACACGGGAAGGAGCACAATTCCACTGTCACCTTTGTGCCCATGGTGCTGGTTTTCACTGAGGTGCAACTGAGCGGGAAGCTGAAATTCTTCAGGGGTAGGGCACAGTTCAGAGAAAGAAAGGAAAGAAGCAGCATGCCTGTTGGTGATCCCTGTAGATGAAAAAGCAGCCTTTTCTTAAGGGAAAACTCATGGATTAAATTCATTCTCTTCCTTCTTCTTTGCTTTGCTAAAGATTGCTGCAGATGATGCTTTTTAAATTAATACATTATTTGAGTGAAAGCAATGATGGATCCAAGCTGGAGTTGAGTTGCTTCTGCTCCCACTTCAGATATTGTTTTAAAGATTTTTGCATTGATTGATTTTGGCAAAATTGTGTATGGTTCTCTTTTGTCCAGATATTAAGGCTGCAGTTACTTCATGCTATTTTGGAACTAAAGCAAGCTGCAATACTGCTATACCCAGCATCCTTGTTATTGTTTTATCCACCAGAAGAAAAGCAATGGAAAATGTCCTCAAACTTTTGTTCTAGATAACAGTACCACATGGAGATCACTGAACAGCCAGGAGCCACTGTTTATGATACATTATTTGATTCTTTTATTTTGATTTCTTCTATTTCAAGCAGAAATCTGTGAATCATAACTCAAGGAAAACTTTATTTCAGAAGTACCTGAATGCAATAGACTTGAAGCAAAATATTTTACTCAGCTGCTGCTCCACAGCTCAGTAAATATTTTACTCAGCTGCTGCTCCAGATCTGAGTAAATAATTTACTCAGAGCTTCTCCATAGTATTCCTGTTGCTCTCCATGAGGTCTGTGAAGCAGCAAGGGAGTCCCTGGTGTGTTTGTCCCATGGGCATCCGTGCTGTACAAATTGCTTCAGAGCAGCCCAAAACTTCCAGCTACTCCATCCCAGCTGTTTCATGGGAGCAGTGGCATTTTTGGGAGCCCTATGTCCACCTCTTTCAGAATGTTATTACTCTAGAGGCAGGAGCAGAGCATGGTCAGGTCCTGAACCTTGAATTCATTAACTGGGTATCCAGGGACCCAGAAAGTGTTCAAGAAATCAAAATCTCAAAGTAACTGGACTGAAGTGAAATGTCAGACTTCCATTCTTCATTACTTGTTGTAAGGTTTCCGCAGACAGCATTTTAAATTATTTAGTTAGAAACAGAATTTGGATGCCACAAATGGGGAATCTTTGCACAGTCTTAGACATATCAGGCATAGCTTTTTATTTGCAGAGAGATTTATAAAACAAATCAGTTACCTCCAAACCTGACACAGCAGTGTTGGCTCTGAATCCTTCCAACTCATGCCTAGCAGGCTTGATTTTGATTTAAAAGGTAATTCTGAAGAAGGGTTTAATTTGGATGTTCCTTCCTGTAGCTAGGCTGCAGGCATCTGACAAAAATATTCCTGAGGTAAATGTTATTACTCACAGTCCTTCTATTGTCACTAATTGCAAATTATTCACCTTTGTGTATTGTGAGAGTAGTAAAAAAACATTGGAAACAATATGAACATTTTCTTACAAAAGCATTGCGCAGCTAATTCCTCTCTTCCTAGTGACATTCTCAGATTTATAACGTGACTGGATCTTTTCCAGGTTGTTCCATACAGCTTAGAGAAATCTTTCCAACAACTCATTACTGAGTCACAATAAGCACGATACACTGATTACAATAATAGTTGGCTTGGACTATAACTTACAGGCTTTTCTATTTTAATTTAGATGCATGCAATATGGAGTGTAACGGCCACAAAATTAAATAGATTCTTTCTTAGAAATTGCCCAGCAGGGATGGATGAGTCCCAGCTGAGGACTATGTCCATAAGCCTCAAGATACATTAATGTGTCTCTGAACTCACCTTTTTTGTGTGTGTGTGTGTTAAAAATTCGGCTATAGAGCCAAGTTGAGTTTACGCTACAGAGTAAGACTGAGGGATATAACAGTACTGGTCTCTGCTGATGTCAAGAAAAGTCCTGCAAATGCCATAGGACTGAACTCTGAATAATTTGGGACCCATTCATGTAGCTTTGGAAATTTCAAGGGAAAATCGTAGTCTTAAGGATAAGAATTCTATGACTCCACGATGTAAAACTGCTGCATATCCTCATTCTTCCAATGCTGATTATTGAATATGTAATTTTATTTTTCAGACTGGCATGTTCTTAAGACGCTAGCAAGCCTGCTTAAGATTGATTTGGCCTGCAAGAATATCTTTCACATATTTTTTTATTTCATAGCTCAGGACATATTTGTTCCCATCATTTTCTGGTAGTTTTCATTTTGGTTCTAGGCACAAATGAAGAAACAGTTGTCCAGTAGAAAATCTGATGAGCCTGATATAATCTAGGGAGGGACTTGTACACGTAGTCCTGACTTCCCTGCATGGTCTCACCTGTGTATGCTTTCCCAGCTGAGCTGGGCTTATGCTTCTAAGCTATCAATGCAGAGCTGACAAGAAACTAATCAATAATCTACAGGGGATGGGTGTCCCCTCCTTTTCTGTTCTTTATACACAGTCCTGCATTTCAGTGATGTGTCCTTCTGTGATGTTCAGCACACAGTATCCAGTTTTATCTTTGCAGCAGTTACCTGGTTGATGATTTCCCATTACTTTTAAAAGGCTAGATATTTTCTTCTCTCTCCTGAGACACTTTTGCTTATTATCTTTTCAAGCTGCTGCTTTGAGCTGAAATCCCTCCAGGGAGTTCTTAGTAGGTCAGGTCTGGTTTATTTTTAAAAATGCAGTATTCAGCTAATTCCCAACAGTTGTTTAACAGTTGAGAACTTTTTTTTTTTTCCCCCTCTGCTCAAGCCTGCTCTGGCCATTTCTGTTACATTTCAGTCATGGGAATGCTGAAAATCGGTGGTTGGTTCTCAGGTTGCACCAAGAGTGGATTGTGATATTGTTGTTCATCAGGCACAGATGAGGCTCACAGAATAAGCTCTCTTCACCTCTTCTGGGATTTCCAGGCCCTGGAAGCATCTCCCTAGTTGACTACACAGGTGATCTAGAGACAAATTGCCTTTAGCTGCTTATGTACCAAGCCAACCACTTTGATATCACAATATCACCAGGCCAATATTTAGCTAGGTCTTGGTTTTAAGCCCAGTTTCTCTTAAAAGAATGACTGCTTCTTCAGTTGCAGGTAAAAAAAAAAAATTAAAAAACAAAACCAACCACTGACAGACAGGTTTGAACTACTGGGGGTGACTCTTGCTTTTGTTTAGGCACATGAAACTCATTTCTTTAAGGTAAAATAAACTTGGCAATTTTCATCACCTGCAGAGAGTATGAGACTGTAGAACATTTGGCAAGCAAATTTCTACTTCTAAGTCAAAAACTAATTAAAGACCTACACAGAGGGTCACACCTTGAAGAGGTAAAATGTTGAAGTGGTCTGTGTTTTCATCTCCATGATGGTATTTACAGTGCCTAGGAGCTGGATGTACCTGCTGGTGTCCCAGATGCTGGCATGGACAGACTTCAGGAGGAGTTCATGCATACTCCTGGACTAGTTACTTTGATGTTGACCTAGAGAAGAGTTTGGGCTTGCTTTTAAGTGGAGCTGTAATTGTGAATACAGCTCTGTTAGTAGGTTTGGCAGATAATGGGTTTGTTTCCCTCCTCCTCTTCTTCAGTCGAATCTAAACTCTCAGCATCTAATGAGCATCTGCTCATTCTTCTTTGAACTCTGAAATTTCAAGGCAGGTACAAGTTTGCCATCATGGCAACTTTTGGATTTAATGAATGCTACTGACTCAGACTGAGGCATCATGAAGGGAAACCCAGACAGACATTAAAAATACAAATTCTCTGTCATGTTAATGTTCTTTCTCCTGGTGTCATCCTTTTCTTTCCCCACCTGCACCTCAAACTCCCACTCCAGAGAGGCTTCCTTTGTGCATGATTAGTCACAGGTTCTTCCTGCCAAAATAAACCTACCTACATTTTTATTGTTATCATATCTGAGTGCCCTGAAATTCTTTCTGACTTTGTTTGAGCAGTTCTTCCTTTCTCATTTCTTTTCTTCTTCTTCTTGCTGGTAGGTGTTCATTATAGGGTGTGAGAGTCCAGAAGAGGTCAGTGAAAGTTGCAGGTGCCCTTTCAATCAACTGTTTATTAACGGTAGGTAACGTTTTTGCAGAGCTGGGCTCAATATGAAATCTTTTCAGGGCAGCTTTAGAAACTGTGCATCTTTTGTGAGTTTTTCTTTGCAGAGCTATATCCAGCAAAACTGATATGACTAACAAAAATATTTCATCTTGTAACTCTGAAATTTCACGCGTTATGTGGTTTTGAAGGCAGCTTATGGTTATGAAAGCACTGCAGAGCCATCCTGCCTTAGAGAATGCAAGAAAAAAGGCCCATATTTAACTTAGATAATATTTTCTTTTAAATATTACGAAAATTTCTTCTCACTTCCCTCCTAAGAAACAGCTTTAAGTGTTCCAATTGAATTGCAAAAAGTTGTGAGGCTGTAAGAGATGGAAAGGACTGACACAAGTAATAACACAGCTACAGAATTCTTAGTGGTAGACTATAGAAAATTAATTGCATCCTCAGTTGTAGATAGAGGTGGAATCTGCATTAACATTTTTTAATTCATACATCTTTTTCCAAAAGGGGCTTATGATGCAGAGGTGTTCCAAACTTAGGGAATATGATTTTGAGGTTACTGAGCCTTTCAGAACACAGGCAGAAAGTCTCCTTATGGGGGAAGAAGGGTGGCCCAACACAATCTAAGCAGCTCTTCTGAGAGTACTGGAGACCTCTGGTTGTTGCAAGTCACTTCCAGATGACAGAAGAATTCTCAGGCATGAGTATTTTGGCTGTCACATCTCAGCTGGCCCAAAGGATTACAGAGAGTCATAGAATGAATTGGAAGACACCCACAAGGATCATCAAGTCCAATTTCTGGCCCTGCACAGGAGTGTCCCAAGAATCACATTCTGTGCCTGAGAGTCCAAAGGCTTCTAGAGCTCTGTCAGGATTGATGCTGTGACCACTGCCCTGGGGAGCCTGTTCCAGTGCTCAAATACCCTCAGGGTGAAGAACTTTTTCCTAATATCCAACCTAGACCTCTCCTGACACAACTTCAGGGCATTCCTTTATGCCCTACCACAGGTGGCCAGAGATAAATCAGTGCCTGCCCCTCCTTTTCTCCTCATGAGGAAGTTGTACATCCTTAATGCGAATATTCAGACAGGGTGCATGCAGGAAAAATTGCTGTATTTAGTAATGATTTTGTCTGCTTATATTTTGGAAATAGATGGGAAAATAAAGTGAGAGACAAATGTCTGGAATAAATCTTGTACCTTTCTGAACAGGATCTGCCAGCTCTCTAGTACGCAGTGGGGAGAGGGAGAGCTGAGTAAGGAACTAGCTGGCATTACCCCGTACTCAAAACCATCAGAGGTGCTCAGGAGAGGGCGGTGCCAGCCCTAGGGATGCTCTCCAGGCCGGGAGCATCTCCCGTGGGGAAGCTGCTGGGTTTGGCTGGCCGTGCATCGCCACCTGGTGTCTGGCGCCGAGCGGAGCCCTTAGACTCCCCTGGGCCACCTTGGTCCCTGCCAGGGCATCTTCCCCTCTGCCAGCCCTGCAGCCAGGGCCAGAACCATCGGGAAATGCTGCTAAAATGCCCCGGATAACTTCCCAAGGGCTATCACAGGTGTTAGCTGTGGCCAAGGTCTTGGGCTCCAAATTGGCGCTGTGTTTGCTGTCCTGTCCTCCCAGTTTAAGGGAAGAAGATGGTCTTCTCCACATTCATTCTGTGTCACCAAATCTAGTTTTTCCCTTAAAATGTAGGGAAGAAGTGGAGCTGGTGATCTTAGATAGATAGATAGATAGATAGATAGATAGATAGATAGATAGATAGATAGATAGATAGATAGATAGATAGATTTAAGCATTTGATGAAGCATTGCTTAGTGTTGGAACAAATCCCTTATTTTCACCAACATGATCTTTCCCTTTGTATAAAAAGGCATAAATGACATAAGAAATTAAGTGAAATTAAGAAAAATTATGTCATTCTGCTCATGCATTTCAGATGATAGCACACTGTGCCAACAGAGAGAGTCAGAGCCCAAGTGAATTGAGACAATCTGACAGGAGTAGGTGGCTCATTCTGACTACCAAAAAGACCCAGGATATTTTTTTTCCTTTGTTCAGAAAAAGACAGAAAAGCAAACAAACAAACAATAGAAAAACAGCCCAGTACTTTAGCATATTAAAAATAAAGAAATCATTTAAGCTTTGGGATAGACATCCCAAAAAAAGGGATCACTAGAACCAGAAAACACTCCTGAGATTGTGGATAAATAGAAAAGACACCTAAGATCTTAAATACAGTAGCTGAAAGAGTATTTTTGCCAAAAGTATCTAATATTTGAGAATGAAGGAAAAGCCCTTTGTGGAATAAAGTTACCACCTGTCAGAAGACCAACTATAGGTATAAAATATATTTATACATTGATGATTGATTTTATCTACATAAAGAGCAGTATGAAAGCTCCTGGTGGTAATTACACTTCAATTTGAGCAGATTAATTATGCTAATTAGAAAATCAGCATGATAAGTTTATTAACAAGTAGCAACAATGTTTTTAAAATACAGTAATATTTTTATTTTTATATTAGTTTTATATTAATATTTATTATATTAAGTAAATAATAAATTTAAATTTGGTCTGAGCCCCAAAAACTTCACATATGGTAAAGTTAGATATGACTACAGATGTTTAGCTGGAAAGATTTCCTGGAAGTGCAACGTTAGCAAATCTTCTCTCTTTTAATCTGGCTGAAGGTCCTGTAAACACCTGACAGTACAATGCTCAGTGCCCACGTTGGAACAAGCTCAGAATAATGGTCAGTGTTTCATACACCCTTTGGGGAATCAGAACAAAGGAAACCCCTTTGGACTAGTTGTATAAGCCAGAAGACAGTTGTATTGTGAAGAGCTAAACAAAAGAAAGATATTCTTGGAGGGGATTAACTCAAGTGAACTAAGAAACCATCACCTGTAAAGAATATTATTGTTTGAAAGGCAGGTGTATCTGTTCATTGCCTGGAGGCACAAACAAGTAATATTGGTGGTCAAAAATCTGGTTATATAAATAAAAATTATCATAGAGGGAGCAGTGAGGAAACAGCCATGGCTTTTCAAGAAATCTACATAGTACTGTAATTTGTATATGTACTGCTTAATTCTGTAAATCCTGCATTATTTTAATGGCAGTTAACGAACTCAATATATAAAAGTAACAAAAAGCAAAATTATTTTTCATTTCATGACTTACAAGTCTTAAAGTAATATATTAAATTTCAAAGATGAATAACTTCAAAACAGCCTCTGTTGAATCAAAAGAGCTTTAAATATTTGCAACTACACTCTCTTCTGTTTCTGTTTACAATTCTGTTTTTTATGACTAATTGGACACTACTTTTTTTTCTCCATACAGAAGAAGACAAGAGAAATGGCTTCTATAAGATACCTTCATGATTAAAGGTGAGTGGGATGAACCCTGTCCATGATGAAGAGTGAATCTGCTAAATGAATGGATGATCACAGACTCAGGAACGCTCCAGGGAGCTGGGTGAAGGTCACCAGCACATCATAGCTTGTCTTGCACTAGGGCACTTTTCTCAAGATCTGTCTCCAAACATTACAGAGGCTTAGTAGTTGAGGAAAAAATTTATTTTAAAAAAAGTTTAAAAAACAAAGCAACCCCCCCAAAACCCCTGCATGTAGTTTATTCAGCAAGTTAGTTTATTTAAACAGCTGAGCACTAGACTCAACAAAACAATATTGCCTCCCCTCATTTCAGCTTAAGCTGAAGGCTTACAAGGCTACAAGTAGCTGCAGTTAAATTTATTAGACACGTTGTACTGTTTGGTACCATCTTGTATTTGCATTAAGACAGAATGCAAATCAGGTCCCTAAAATGTAGGCATTATCCAGTCTGAAGCACCTATTAAGGTCCCCCTGTAACCAGTGTCCTTTCCATTCCTTGGTTTCACTGGCACTCAGGCTGGGACTGAAGCATCCATGCACACTGACATCTCACCTCCTCCAGGAGAAGATAAAGTGATTACACACAGAAAGGCTCTTTCTGCTCTAAACAGTACCCACAGTCTGTCGTTTTCAGGTAGTTTTGGCTGCTCAATTGCCCAGTCATCATGAGCCTAATGAAGTGGCAGGGTACTTGTGTTCCCTGGGCAGAGCCAGATGTGCTCTCCCAGACCACTTGCTGTTCTCTATTTTGCTTTTTCTGTTGTTTTCATTTCACAGCTTTACTTTAAATGTAATTGGGTTTTGCTCTCTTACTGCTGGAACATCAAGGAATGGAAAAGACATAGCAATACCAGAATGAAATACCTATTCAGGAATGAGACTACAAAGTTCCTTTTATTTTTCTTTTTTTTTTTTTTTCTATTCTCTCCTGAAAGGGGTTCCTACCAGGTAAAGTTATAAGAACAAAAAACCAGCCTGCACAAAAAGCAATTAGGGCCACTCTGTGAAAATGCATGCGTCTTAGAAAATCTTATTTTAATGTGTAGAAACTGTCATTTGAGCTGTTCACAGACCCATGACTCTCACTGTTTTGCTGTTAGCAGATCACTTATTCATGGTAGTTTTCTTTTGGAAAGACTAAAGGTATTGTATGGCTGTGTCATGGTGTGGCACGGGTCTTGGAACAGGGCCTGCAACCCTCACCTGGAAAAACAGCATTGCTGACAAAGGACAGCTGGAGGATTATCTGGCTTTAAAAAGTCCATGCAGATTACTACAGCTAGGAAGGCTGCAGTTTCTGTGGCCTCAAACCGGCCTCATCTTCAGGCTAGCACAAATATTTTTATAGTCAGGTGGCAGGTGAGACTCTGGGAGCTGAAAAATAGCCTTGCTATAAACCAATGAGAAGATTTATTTTTCAGTCTTCTCCGTACTGCAGAATACTCACAGAAAAGCTTGTGCTAGCACAAGGAAGGAGTGTGGAAACAAACAACTGGGAGAAGGGCAGGGTTGCCTCTTTTGGTGGCTGTGCTTGCTTTGGTAGGCTGCATGTGTGGTTTGAACTGCAGCCAAAGGCTACTCATCTGAAAATGAGTGAGTCACTGCACAGCCCAACTTGATTCCTTCTCCTTTGGAAAACACGACTCAGGCTGTCAGTGCTGTTAAGGAATCTAAAATTTGCAATGTTTCCCCTGTCTAGATCCTTTGGGAGGAAACCTTGAGTAAATCTGGGGAGAAAACAATCTGGGGTGACATGCCATCGTTGGTTGTGTTAAAGTCTTTTTCAGCTTAGCACACAGAGAAACAGGATCCTTGAGAGGTTTGGCTGTGCCTGCCAGTGCCATTGAAATGGGAGCAGGTTTTACCACACCATGATTTGTTTTTGGTAGCTGGCTCTTAAGGTCATGAAATCTTGACTCATTTCTCTTGCTGTAATGTTTAGGACAGGGTTACATGGACATTTCCTCATTGAAAAGAAGGAACTGAGATATAGACATTGGTCTGCTCTGATGTCGAGGACTTAGTGCAATATTTGCAGGAAAGCTGTGACATTAACTGTGTCATTAACACAGGGGTACTGTAAATATGAATGGGTTGATGTCTATCCACCACAAAAAACATTATTTCATATGTACTGATGGGATAAAAGCTTATATCTTCCTTTACCTAAACAGGTAATTTTCCCTGCTTAGACTATAGAAGTGCATGTTTACAGACAGCTCTTTAAAGTGTTGCTTTTAAAGGATGGCCACCACCTCCTCTGTCCAGCCTGAGAGATTAGGGAAGGAAAAGCATAGTGCTAGGAAGGTTTCACAGTATGACATTGTGACCAGACCAAAGGTTTCTGCTGATGTTAATCCGTGTTATCTTGTAATAAGTATCAGCAATGAGCCAAGCAAAAAATGGCTGATGTTGACTGGAGCCAGTCTAACCTGATGGTCAGCAATATTTAGCAGATCACTGCAGAAAGATTGCCAGGGGTGTGGAGGGTGTGAAACAGCTGCCTGACATACAGCAAACTGCAATGGCAGCAGCAGCTGGGAAAGCCACTGCAGTACAAGGACTGACAAGGTCCGAGACAGGCTGTAGACATTTATAATGAAGTAGTCTGGGATGAAGAGATAAAGAAGACCTTGTAAAATCACTTCAGAAGTCAGAGCAAACCATTCAAAGGGAAGCAGTACCTGCAAGGAGTGTAATCTTAGCAGGAAAAAAAAATCAAGGTCATTCTAACTTTGCAGCAAAGGTTTTCTTCTTTCAAGAAAGGCAGCAAAATACTTTGTGTGTGAAGCATGTCAAAAAGGCTTTGACAAAAAGTCTGAAAAGAAAAGGCTGTTTACCTTTAGCCAGTGAATAGGGACAGGACTTACAAGGTCAGCATTCATTAGCTACATTTATGAAGGGTAAAGTATGATCAGAAGTGATACAGTTACACAATTTATCATCACCTCTTAACAGTGGTAACTCCTGTGAAAGTTGATGGGCATTGTGGCCAATGGAAATTAAAGCACACAAACACAGACAATAAGCAGAAGTAAGTGTACCCACATAAGATTAAGTTTGAGCTGTGTCCTTAGCTAGCAGCTAACCAAGACTGATACTTAATCTTCTAGTCCAATAATGATGATTTTCCTGTTACCTTGAGAGTTTATGTTTTAATTCTCTGAATATATAAAAGTATGCAAATCTAAAGATAAGGCGTGATTTAGCCTCAGGGCTTCTCCCCAAACATGTGTTCTCAGTAAAAAGCAAAAATTCAAACTAAGTTTATGTTTCAGAGCCTGATATGATTCTTCCAGCAAGTTCCAGCCATCAGCCAAGATATATGACCCTCAGTTGCTTTAAAAATAACCTGTTTAGGAGCTTTACAGATTTCCAAAGGTAATAGAACTTCAGTGAAAAATGAAATACATATTTGATTGCTGCCAGATAAAGTGGTTGATGCTGAAGAGAGAAACTCACTCTATCTTCTGAGGGAGGGTGTACTTTCATGGATGGGGACTTCCCAAGAGCTTTCTACTTCACACATAGGTGTGACATCTAAGAAGCCAGAAGAGTGCTGGGCTGGTGGATGCAGAACAAAAAAGAAACATCCATTAGATGAGACACATGCATAGCTCTGAACTCATACCTGTTTTAAGCTGGGTTAGTCACCATTAACAATACCAGTGGCCTTAGGCATGTTCAGTCAAGCCCCTACTGTGTCCTCAGAGCACTTGACAGTTTTGGGCTGCTCTTGCCTTAATTTGAAAATATGTTAGAAAAGGTGCTTTTGTTTGTCTGTGTACATGGAGAAATACAGCCCTAGCAAGAATCACCCTGGTATGCAGAGCACTGCAACAGGATGTGTCTGAGAACCAGGCTGCAGAAGAGCACCAGAATGCTTCCCTTGAGAGGAGCACAGGGTAAAACAAAGCTGTTCATTCATTACAGAAAGAATCAGAGCAGGCTAAGCTGGGAGAGCTAGAAAATGTGAAATTATATAAAATTAGGTGTAAGTGTTAATCAAGAGCTAATTACCTTCTGTAAGCAACTGACTCACAGATGTTCTGAGCCTCACAAAAAGAGACAGGAATTGGTGAGGTAACAACAACAACAGCATTACAAAACCTGTTGCATTTTAGTGTAATTCATGCGTTTTATTTTTTGGAAAGCAGACCTAGGGAAAACGAAGTATTGATACACTGGAGTTACCACCAGTTCCTCTTTGTGACTCAGGTGGCTGGTGCATGTGGCCAGTCTAAGGCTGCGTGGAGAAATGCAAGTGTGGAGGCTTTTATTTGTCTTTTCTGTTTGAATGCATGAATTTGCATGTAGAATAATAGGAAATTTCAGTACGGAAAAAGGAACTGGGCAACTGGTAATGTGAGCTAATAGGTCTGGAGAGGACCTCCATTCATTTGGTGTTACAACTCTCCAGGATGAACCTTTTACTATAGTGGTAGTACACACTGTTTTAATACCACTCTGGTGAATTATCCTCATACTCCTGTTGGAAGACTGTTCTGGAAGCTCAGACCCAGCACTGAACCCTCAAAACATCCAAGCGAAATTAATTTATAACTGTTTGATGCCTATTTGATTTGCTGCCACTGCAGTCCAGTAGTTTAAACAGCCTTCTCCATTTGTAGCAGCTACCATTCTGCAATTTTCCTGAGAAAAAATCCTACCCTCTTTTAGGTTTCATTTTGCTAGCTAGATAAGCTATGCTCTTTCAGTTTTTTTGCTTATAGGCTGCTTGCAGGCATATAAAACTTCAAGCAAAAAAACAGTGAAAACACTGAGAAAGGAAATTTCTATGCAGTGAGAGAGGAGTGGAAGGGGTTGTTTCAAAGGAAGTAAGAACAGAGGAGAAAAGGAAACAAAAATGTCTGGACACTGTAGTATGAGGCAATGAGCAGCTGACAAATTTGGCTAAACCTTCTAACCTGATTTCTTTGTGACCTTTTCTTTAAAAAATAATTTGTTGATATATAAACTATTCTTCATAAAATTGATAGATGCAGAATTGTAAAGAACTGTTTCTTTCCATCTTTGAAGGAGTGATCTGCTTCTTCTGCGCCATTTTGGGAAAAGCAAATTTCCAAATACTTGCTCAGAAGACTGCAGTGAAACAAAAATATATGGATATGACTAGAAATAGTTGCTGTTCCTTTGTAGAAAACTGTTGTCCTGTGCTTCACCATCATTCCTATACTCGCCTGCCAGCCAGATGTGCTGATGACAAACTTGTGATAGCAGACCCTGCTGGAGCTAATGATGTCATTTCTGATGTGATACCAGACTCATTTTTCATCCATAGAAAACCAGAAGTGCTTTCTTGATTGCTTTCCATTATTCAGAAGCAGGAAACAAAATAGGAAGCTGATTTAGTACCAGTGCTTGTTGCCCTCTCCATATTTGTACTATGCCACAGCAGGTCCCTCGAGTTTTTTGAAGACGTATTTGAAGTGCATGAACTCGTGCATTTGGGCTGCAAGGTCTGACAATAAGTGGCAAAACTCTGTATGGCTCAAATTAAAAGCAGACAGACTGGGGTATGGACTCAGACCCTCCCTGGTTTTCTGCACATCATGCTCCCAGAATTGTACAGGACATGGTCCTGTACTCAAGCTGTGCCCTGTCATTGCTGCGTTGTACTTGGATCAACAGGAAGGAGTTACCTGGGGGTTTTGTCACTGCTTGAAAACCAGAAGAGAATGCAGGAAAACGAAGGCATTTTCTTTTTTTCTTTTTTTTTTTTTTTTAATGTGTTTTGATTAAGCAATAAAGGTTATAGAGGTCCTTCTAACCTTAAAATAGGTGTCTGGGAAAAATACATTAAAAAAAAGTAAGAGGACTCTTTAAATAGTTTTTGAAAGAGATGAGAACTACCTAAAATGCTTGCAAAAATGCAAAATAAAAAATAAGTCCATATTTGGAATTAAATCTATAATGTAAATAGATCCATTTCGCTCAGAGACTTAAATTTCTGTTTTTTACACAGAAGTTAAGTACCTCTTAAGTAAACTACACTTCCAGGCAGAAGGTGTGTCACAAATGTAAAACTAACCAAGTGCAATTTGCATTTTGAACAGGTAACATGGAAGAAAAATTGCATTTCAATGGCTTATTCAGCCTTTGTCAGATCTTTTGTTGCTCTTCTGACAGCATCAATGTAATACCATTATTTTCTGTAAATGTGCTATTTTCCTCTGGAGTTATTATGAAAAGTTCACAAGAGAACAACAAAATGATCTGAATATGCCTTTTGCAGACAGTGTTTTATTCCACCATGAAGCTGCTCGCTGGGTATAGATGGAAAAGTGTGAATTTTTCTCACAGTGCATATTGAGCTTCTGTGATTTACCAGAAAACCCAGTAACTGCTTTTGTTTGACATATACTTAAATGCATGTCAAGCAGAGCAAAGAAAGCCATTCTGCTTTGAGGAACAATACAAAATCCTTGGCCATCCATATATGGCGAGAGGATTCCTAACCTGAACTCTTGGTTGAAGGAGATTGGTAATTTGGAGAAAACCAGACTGATGACAGCAAGAATGTCATACTAATCTGCCTGAAAAATAGCATTTACCTTTTATTTCAATTGTATTTGTCTGCTTATTCTCTTTATAGAATTTATAAATTTATGATCTTTATAAAATTTAATAATAATATTCAGATTGCTATTTTTTTTTAGTAAAAAAGGATAATAAAACTTGCACTAGGGGGATATTAAAAAGGATTTTAGGAGATTATGGAATAATGATAAAGTAAAAATTCCTGCTGCTGCTCAGGCAGATATTAGCCATGCAAAGGAAATTGGAAGAAAGGGGACAGTGGTGTAAAGAGATGGATTAAATTCAACACTGTTGACATCAGCTTTCAATGAAGATTGCGACAGAGGCTTCTCTGGCCTTATAGAAATAACTAGTTGACCATTGAACTGGGTAAAAAAGATTCTATAGGTTAAAAAAGAGGGAAATAGGATATTCTCCATCCCAGAGCTCTGTCTCAAGGTGTCAATGATTTAATTTTTTATTTTAAATGAACACCAAATCAAGATGCCATAAATACGATGACCATCAAAAAGCAAATTATTAGCTTTTTTTAAAAAGAGAAACATTAAAAAACATTGCGTAAACATTGCATCCTGTCATCTGACCTCAGAATGCACAAAATTCTGAAACTTGACAGAGAAAAATAAAAGCCTTGAGCAGTGGTATATGGCAGATTGAAACAAGATGCATGAGATACGTGATTTTTTTTTAGACATGAGAAAGTAGAACAGTTTTCATCTACTTACACTTAGAGTACAGTAATTTATTTCATATCCATCTGGAAAAAAAAATCTCTATTTAAACTGAGGGAGACAATATTTAACTATATATATATACATAATATATAAAATATGTGTATGTATATATATATATATATATAAAATAAACTGCTCAAAGGACACAGGGCAGTGGCAGGCAGGAGACAGCCTGGCTGGGGATGTAAAAAGGAGTGGGTTTGGGGTTGATGTGTGTGGGCCTTTATGATTGTTCAGATGAGCTGCTATCCCATAACCTAACAATTATTGCTAAGCATTTGGTACTGCGTGACCTGGACTATATTTGTGTATTCCAGGTGCTCAGCACACAGAGATGCTCCTGTAGCAGGTGACATGTGTGGCTTCTCTGGTGGCAGTGCCAAGACTGGCCACCTACATGTTCTTCAGGGAAGCCACACAGCTCAGTGGGACTTGCTGGTGAGTCCAGAGCAAATGCTGTGCTAAACAGCACAATCCCTTAAGCTCAGAGCTGCTTCTTGAGCTCCGTGGAGCTGAGGAATGTGAACAGCCTCTGCCTCAAGACAGGTGAGACACAGGTGACTCTGAAACAGAGCAGGCCAGCCCTGTCACCACAACATGGAGTTGGGCAGATTGCAGGGTCCACACTCAGCATTTAAACAAGTCTTTGTCTGTGCTGCTCAGTTATTAGCATCTTTAGTGTCTCTTAGCAAAATGAGACAAGCGTCTGCTCAGTTGTTGTCCCTTTTCCACACATTACAACAAAGCATGAGATTTTTACTAATCACTTCACTTGGCTGAACAAGATGATTCCAGTGAATGGCAAATAAACAGACAGAACATAACAAAGAAAGGATTCTGTAAAGCTATTATCACTGACTTTGAATTTTAAGAAATGTAAAAACAAGGAAAGACAGACTATTCATTCCATCTAAGTGACTGGCCTGGTTTCTATTCTAAAAATCTATTTTAGCTCCATGCAATCACAATATTGCATTCCTTAGCTCACTGAAATGTAATCTTATTAGTGGTTCAAAAGGTTGCATTTAATCTAGCTGATTATGCTAGTGCATCTCTGAGTAGTTAGTTCTCTATTGCTGTGGCTCCTAATGAACTGACTGTGCATTAAAATGAACCAAAATTACTACCTAGCTTATTCTTATTTGTTCTAGTGTTCTGCACACACTAGTTGTTCGTCCTTTATTTAAAGTCTTATATAAACTTTCTATTGGTAAAAAGCCACCGAACTCCTTATAGCATATGCTTTCTGTATGTCAGTATGTATTTGCAGTCTTCATAATTAACAACAAATAAACAAACAGGTTTTCTTCCCATGGATACCAGTGTAGTTTGTTTCTGCACTTACTCTGCTGATTACCTACTCGATGAACAGTGCCTGACTTAGTCAGTAGCTTCACAGTTCTATTTGCAGAAAGAAATTACAGCTTCCAGACAGGCTTTGCAGTGATTTTACTTTCTTTCAATGCTTATTTCTTATATTAATCCCTATTAAGACAAGTAATTGTTTACAGAGAGCAGCTTTAATAGCAGTGCTAAGTTTTTACACTCTGCCTTTGCTTGTGAATTGAAAGCCACTCAACTGTGAAAGATTACATTTCCATCTGTAGACTTGTGCCTAGAGAAAAGGAAGGTCATCCCTCTCAAATGAACAACAAAAGCACTTCAGGCAGCAATTGCCAGTTTGCTACAAGTGTTAAAAGCCAGGACAATGGAGCCATGGCTGGTTAGGAAGAAGAAAATGTGGAACAAAAGAACAATTTTAGCCTGGTTTATAAGGAGGTTGCAACTGAAGCCACTGTAATTACACCAGGGCTGAATTGAGCCATGCTGCTGTCAAAGAAAGAAGCTGTATCTGGGAAGAATAAAAGGAGTGTAAGTATTTGGTACTTCATCAGAAAAAGTGTAAGTATTTGGTATGGCCTTTTGAAAGTGCATTGGCTGAACAGTGACATCTTTTGCCATCCCTCTCTCAGTGCCTAACCCCACAGAACTGGGAGAGTGCAGTGTGTCCGTCTCTCTACTGCCCTCCTCACTACTGCTCCAGTGTACTGTCCTGGAAAGGACACACTTGTCCCCACTCTGTCCAGATGAGGGTCAGCCTTGCAGGTCTTTGTGAGGGGGAAGAGTGCTGTGAATCTAGAGCTGTGCAGTGATGCTTGCACACGTTTTCCAGGTGTTTATTGCCTGTGTGTTTAAGGTCACATTTGCAGTGGCAGTTCCTGAAGCTGTTCCAGGGAGAACCTCTTCATCTCAGGGGATGAAGAGTTAAACATTTAAATGGCAGTTTGCAGTTAGTGGAGATGGGGAAAGGGAAAGGATTTGGGAGAATGGGCTTGTTTTCCACCTCCACCTATCAGTGTGAGATGGCTTAATATGCTCAGCGCTTCCTCTTATCTCAGGGGAAACTTGATTATGAAACACTGCCAGAGTGATGCTCAGTGCACCCTCTGCTCACTTGCTAAGATGAGGTATCTCATAGCAGCACCAAAACTGCCCAAATGCTGTGTGTCAGCATACACCTACATTTGGCACCACCAGGATGTGCTCCCATGCACAGTGCTTGTGTGGTGTTAATGTGCATTTCGAGTGCTCAGACTTTTTTCCATCCATCTATCAAATTGAGCGTGACCAAGAAGGCAAAAATCATTACAGCTGTTGTTAAGGTGGTATAAACCTAGAACTGGAACTAAAGGACGTAAAATTGCTTGAATTTACTGCTTGTAATTATTTTGTAGTTAAAACAGATGCCTCACACTAAAGGGTGAATAACAATTTCATAATATCTGTGTGAGCCACCTCAGGCTAATTTTGTTTCTAGCTTATGATGATGGGAATAAGCAGCCAAACCCTGCTTCCATCTCTGAGCCACCCTGTGTATATACTCAGTGAAAATACTACCTCCTTCCCCCTGAGTGAGGAGGCTGTTAGACCAAATGCAGTATTATGATATTAGCCATAATAATGCCTCTGAGGTCAGGGTTTCTTGACAGCCTTACTGAACCAGAGGTTCTCTGTGCCTTAGGAGCAGCTTCAGATATAAGCAGACAGCCCAGAGGCTGGAAGAAGGAGCTTCTGCTGTGCTATCTACAGAGAAACAGCAAGTGGACACAACAATAACAGTGATAATCTTGTGGAACAACAAATCACAGAGTGGCTGAGGCTAGAAGGGACACATGGAGGTCATCTGGTCCAGTCCTTCCTGCTAAGCAGGCTGCCTGGGATCACATCCAGATGGCTTTTGAGAATCTCCAATGACGGGTACTCCACAACCGCTCTGGGAAAACTATGCCAGTGCTCAGTTACTGTCGTACTAAAAAAGCTATCAAACTTGGCTTCTGTGTGCTGGGTCAGATACTTAACTGGAACCATCCTTGCAGTTGATTTTGTCTGCAGTCCACTTTTCTGCTCTGTACTGAGTCCTTTCAAGACCCTAAATCTGCCATTCCCTTCTTGGGGTGTTACGGACTGCCCCAGGCTGACAAGACGGGTGGATGTTTTCAGAGTGGAAGAGAACTTTTATGTTTTTTTCCCCTCTTTGTGGGAACGAAGGACTTCTGGACAGCAAATCAATGTGATTATGCAGAAGCTGATTTATTGTTTACTTTTAACCCTACTTATACGTTCTAAAACTACTGTTCACGTGATCACACATTTTTCGATTGGTGTCTCTATCTTGTCCGCTTGCCCTGCACGAGCCTTGCAGGTGAAATGATTGGTTGCAGTCCAGAGCATCACCACCCACATTTATCTTGGGTCTTCTAATCTTGGTATTCTGTTTATCAGCTTCTTCTCTCCCAATTTAGCACAATTTATGTTTCAGTAGCCTTGAAGAGTTGCAGAAAGTCTGATAGACTGCAGAAAAACACCTAAAAATGGCTCATCCAGTGCGCCTGTTATAAACAATGGTCTAAACTAAAAAATGTAGAAAAACAGCTAAATATAGTTTGGCTGGTGCACTTGATACAGATTATTATGGCCTAGACTGTTCAGATACATTGCTACACCTCTTCTTACATGTTTTTTTAAAAAAAAATCCCTAAAAATCACCACCCAAAGTCTGGGTGGCACAGTGTCATGCCAAGGGGGGAAACCAGAGTACCCAACATTCTGCTTAGGCTGACTCCCAGTGCTGCCACCAGCAATTAAAAAAGGACAATAGTTCATGATGGTGCTTCAGCTCCCGTATCCTCTTTCCAAGCTCCATGGGAAAGGGGAGCATTCATGGGAGTATCAGATGCATCAAACCTGTGTCTGGTTTGAGACATCTCTTGCCCTGTCACAGCCCTGCCACACAAGAATATTGGCACAGCACCCTGGGAGCTGAGCTCTGCTCTGTACGTGTCTCCTCTCCCTGTGGCTTCCTACCACTCCACACTGGCCTGACAAACAGCTTCCTAAAGGAGCAAGGGAAGGTCTGCTCCCAGTGAGCTACAGCTATGAGCACGTATCTTCACCCTGATTAAATGCCTGCTTTTCATTCATGGCTCCTTCCTCTCTGATAAGCATCAGAAACAGCCTAATTATGTTTTTCTCTCTGCCCAACTTGTGTTCATTAGTCTTATCTACACGCATCTCCACTTTATACCATAGAGACTTGGAGTCAGATTTTTCAAAGGCTTTTAAGCACCTCATACACAATGATTTCTATCAACCGTGACATGGGCAATTTCTATAAATTCTCATTTTCACCAATCAACGTAAAGAAACAAGCCGCCTAGAAAAACATAACACAAATCATCTGAGGAGAAGTGAGGTAGAGAATGCAAAGTCTGATTGTCTGGGGTTTTTCAGATTTCCAAATTAAGTTTCATACTAAACAAAAAATGACCTTGAAATCAAATCGATTTAAACACTCTGTATTCCTTTATACCATAGGAAATTGCTAAATAAAACACATAAAACTAAGTTCTTATGAAAAGTGGCGTGTTGTATTATTGTAAAAATTCTTTCTCTCTCAGGCAGTGTTTTGCAGTTAGTACAATTTCACAAAGTTCAGGTTCAAGAAAAACATGTTTTCAAGGGCAATTAAGATCCTGATCACAGCACAGCCAGCCTTGCCTGAACTGATTTTTGTATCAGTTGAGCATGTCCATGAATTCTTTTCTGGGATTCTAATGAAAACATGACTTAAGTCCTCCCTCTGGGATTATCTGAAAGTTTCAGCTCCAGTTCTGTATTTTGGTATACTCACTGTGCAAATATGGACATATGGGCCTTTCCTTTCTTTCTATGAAATCTTCATCTGTAGAAATACCCTGAATAAAGTTGTTGTGAGATGTTTTTTAGTGGAGCAGCCATCAGGCTAAAGGTGCACATCACTTCCATGTATCAGTAATATCTTAGGAAGCAGAAGAAAACTGTGTGCTGTGATATACACAGACCTTTTAACAGGGCCTGTTGCTATAGGACAAGTTTGGCTTTAAATGGTTTTAAACTGAAAGAGGGTAGATTCAGACTAAGATATAAGGAAGGTATAAGATATAAGGAAGAACTTTTTTTACAATGAGGGTGGTGAAACACTGGAACAGGCTGTCCAGAGAGGTGGTAAATGCTCCATCCCTTGAAATGTTCAAGGTCAGGCTGGACAAGTCTCTGAGCAACCTGATCTAACAGGAGGATTCCACTAGGTGACCTTAAAAAGTCCCCTCCAGCCCAAACTATTCTGTGATTCTACATGCTCCAGAGATATGTGGCTGAGAGACAAACTATAGATCTTCTCTCAAGTGTGGCTGTCAAGATGATGAATATCCTCAGCTACAGAAACGATGAGATCACATGGACAAGCTGCTGCAATGTTCCTTTGCCTGCCTGGAGAGGCTTTCCTGCACTGTTGGTAGTTTATATTTGATGTTCTGCTGGAAATCTGCTCCAGGAAGGGAATTTAGTGCTACCAAAGGATATTATATTTAGTAGCATGGGGGAAATCCTGAAATTGCTGCTACCAAACATGAAAATAAATAAATATATATACATATTATTTGTAAAGTGAGATTTCATGACCAGGGAAAAGCCAAGAGCATCTGATACCACTAAGGCACTGAATATTGCAGAGATGATCAGAGTTACCATTAACATTGTACCCCATGTCCTTTTAATAAATCTCATTGCCTTCATCTACTTAGAACAATTTTACATTATTTGCTATCTTTTGAGACAGCTGCATGAATGTTAGCAGACTTCTGTGTTCAAAGTGACTTTCAAAGCCAAAATGGCTGAAATGCTACAAATTACCAGTTACTACACCTGAGGCTGTTTTCAGATATGTTGTTTTGTTGTGGGGGTTTGTTTTGTTTGTGGTTTTTTGTTTGTTTGTTTGTTTGTTTGTTTGGGTTTCTATCAGGGCAGTAGATGGGGTTTTTTTTACGATTTTATATATATTTTTTAGAGTTTTTATGTCACAGAATCCAGAAAAACAGAAACAAACAAAACAGGTACACAGTTTAAACCTGTGTGCATTCTTCAGTGTTGAGGTAAAATGTGTATGTAATACTGAATCTCATTTTGATAATAATTACATAAAATTACATAAACTGGGAACTATAACAGCAGTTTCCTGAATATTTGACACAGGGATAGGCATAAGACAGTCTGTCTTTTTCCTGGAAACTTACATTTGAAAAATCTATATTCCTGAACAGACTGCTGTTATAAACTATGTGCAAAGTTAATCAACTGCTATTAATTGACAATATGGTACGTAGCATCCACCACAGAATTACCAGTGCAGAACGCTGGGCTGGTGGTAGCCCAAATAAGCAGATACTTCACACAGAGAGAGCTTTCTACAGCCCTTAAATTACTTTTCTGAGACAGTGTCTTGAGGAAACACTCTTGAGGCATCAATTTCTCCTAATGAAATCCTAGCTTAGAGATTTTTCACTCTTTTAGGTCCCTACAGAGTGTATCTCTTTGTGCTTGAGTAATCCAAGGAGAAAACTAGCCTTTGTCAGGAAGCCAATAGACAATTTAATTTAAATGCACCCCAAGCAATACTGTGACCCTGACTTCTGCTTCATCTCAGAGCCATCTGCCCAAGCCTCTGTGTCTGGCAAGCTGTCATGAGTGTCCAGGCTCTCCACGAAGTTCCAGGCTGGGGCTGATGTGGTGCCACTGGGGAGAGGAACTGGCATGACTCGTGACTGATTTTCTTCACTGACAGAAGCTGTGAGCTCACACCTCACACCTCAGTGCTGAGGCTTTAAAAGTTAAATTATGTAATTTAAGTAATTAAGTAATATAATTTCCTCATGCTGTGAGTCAGGAAGCAGGAAATAAATTACATGCACACAAAACTCAGAATTTACTTACCGTGTTTAAAATATTACCACAATATGATGCCAGTAAGTTGGAAAGACTGCGTGCTATTTATAGTTAGCATTAAATCCAGATTCAGTGCTGGATGTGGCAAAGATGATGGACTTTGGATGTTTTTTTATCTGCAGGTTAACTCAGTGTCCCAGATCAGGGGAAGACATTGGAAGGATCCCTGCATGATACAGCTGAAGTCCCAGGGAAGTTTGCTACCAAGGCAGAGAATTTCCTGACTGGAAAACTGCCTCAAGTCCCAGTTTGTTGCCTTACACAGTGACCTCAGTGCCTGAGCTGTGGTAAGCTGAAAACTGTGTCTCCCATTTTACAGAGGATCCCATTAATGATGTGGCAGAAGTGTAAATTCAGCAGTGGAACAGCTGCTCTAACACTTGAACTAGGCCTAATATAACCTTGAACGTTGCTGGCATAATCAGTGAATAAAATGCCATGTGTTTGGACAAGTGCAGTGTCCTGAGTCAGTGAGAAAGCTCTACGTGTTCTTAATCTGCTTTTCAGCTGAGCCTTCTGTCTTCAGAGGAGCCTCCTGGTGTGCCCACAGCACTCACAGCACCAGATAAGCACTGGGGGAAGAAAAACCCCAAACCTAAAAAACACCCAATAAAACACTTCAAGAGTAATGTGGATTTTGATCTGCAAGGAAAGAAATCCATGAAAACCTCTTGAGTCTAATAAGGACTCAATGCTTGTTACTTGTTCCTTTGAGGGGTTGCAGCATTTTTCATAACCAATCTTGGACCAGCAAAGGTAGGCAGATTGCCACAAGTGCATATGAATTTTAAATTGTCCCTCCAGTGGGCAACTGCAGAGTTATAGAAGGAGGGCTGGGAGCAGGATTTAGCTCACATAGTTTTCCAATGAGTAAGGAGTGGGGAAACAGACAAATGGCAGTAAGCAAAACTTCTGGAGGAGGCTGGTGTGTGTGGATTGCCACTGCAACTGGCTCAGGAACTCAAGCTGTGAAATGGAGTGACAGAATACAAATCCAGAGATGGCAACCAGACACACATTATTTTGCTTTATGCCACTCGTTCTACAGATGCATCTCAATGAGAAGTAGGAATGAAAATTTTAAAATGGCTTGTGACAATGGACAGAAGAGTTGAATATTTTATATCAATCTGTCTTTCTTGCTGATGTCTGTAAATACTGTTTCTTAGTTCTTTGAATTCCTATTTGTTCTGTTCTGGCATTATTATCTCTCCATCATTACCAACAAATGTGGAGTTAGCCATCTGGAAAAAAAAAAGCACATTCTAAATTATGTTTTTCTCTCTACTGTCATGTGAGTATTAACCCAGATAAATGAATTTAAGCTATCTCTGGGTCCATTATCAATCCATTGGAGGATGACAGTAAATTACTCTCAAGCTTTTCTAAAAACATTTTGATATCTATGTAGTGAGAGCATCAAATACTAATTCACCCTTCTGAAGGATAATATCAGTCTTTACAGCACCTGTTCTCACACTTTTATCTGTGAGTCAGAACTGCAGCTTGCCACAGCTTTTCCCAATGATCTACAGGGAGAAATGTTTGGGGAGAAATGCTTTTTAGTCATTATGAAATGGGTCATATTTTTTCTGACAGCTCTTCAGAACTGGTATGAATTTCTTTCACTGCCTGCCAAATTTATTTTACTGCTGACCACACATGGATATTAATTGCAGCTTGCCAGCATGTTTTTTGCTCAGATGAAGCATAGCATTCAATGAGATTCTGCAGATACAACTCTGAAAAGTAGTATTTCATGATTTAGCTGATAATTCTCGTAGAGGAAATGGAAAGGGTTGCGTCTCATTCAGTTTTAGAAAAAGGAACTCTGCACAGCTTTTTAAAGTAAGGGACTAATGCTGCAGTTATCAGATATAAACATGCAACAAACCTGCTGACTCAGAAAAACCCATTTTGAGACAGTTTAGATGGGTATTTAGGATGTCTCTTATTGGAGTTGTGCAGATTCTGGGGAGTTTTTGCAGGTACTTCAGAGAGGTTATTTTTCAGTGACATCATGTTTAGTGACATGTGTCTAAATTTCCTTATGAACTATCAGCCAACCTTTCAAATTGAAAGTGAACATGTTTCTCTACAATCAATAGATTTTTTTCCCTATTTATTTTCCTTTTGTTCCTTTTTTCTTTTAATCTATCTTTTTCATACATATTTTTATTTGAGATATACATATAGAGATAGTATATGTAATAGAGGGAGCTTATATATTTTTAATAACATGTAGCATATATCTTGTATATACACTCCCCCAGTGTAATGCTACAGTGACTTGGGAATTGTACAAAGTGGTCTATGGTTCTAATTTTAGCAAAACCATAAGAAATGAAAAGAAAGTACAAATTGTAAACCTAAGGCATCACATTCTGTTTCCCTTACATCTCATGGATTTTTCTGCATTTTAAAGGGCCTCCAGGGTTCTGCACAATAAATTTTACATAGGTTTTGACATGAACTCTTCTGTAAGGAGTCACGAACATTGTAGCAGTTCTCTCATTAGAGATCAAAGCAAGGGAAGATGCTGTGAGAGTTTTTCTATGAGCCCCACCTGCCCTGTCTTCATAGATTTTGCCAAAGAGCATTCATCATTTAAGTTAATGTAGAAATGGATAAAACCCCGTTTTTTCAATTCTACCAGAAATCAACGTCATCTCTTAAAAAATTTGATCAATTTCCCTGACTTTTTTATTTTATGGAGAGAAGGGAAGAGGGATTTTTTTCTTCCAAAAGTTTGTGTCTAACTTACACCTTAAATGCTAATCATCCTAACTGAGCTCTACCTTTTGTAAGTGTAGAAAACCAGTTAGGCTGTTCATTTATGCAATACACAGTTTTTGGTGGATGTATCCACAAGACAAACTATTTTCTGGCCTTAGTTTTGCAGCAGTAGATGACAGCAGCATTTAGTCCCCTTCCTCCTATCAGGGAAAACAACAGGAAATAAAGAAATCAAAACCCCTCCAGGTCAAAGTGAAACTCCTAGTGAACTAGTAGGGAATGCTTAATGAAAATAAAACCATATATGTCATTTCAATCATGGCCACATCTAGCATAGAAATTCAGAATTAAAAAACAAACCATGAATTAGATTATTCCCTATAACTAAGTTATCAGGTCCTGAGTCCTCTCATAAATCAAGAATTAATATATAACAAGGTCATGAGATGTCCTCTACACCCCAAGTCTCTCTTTCAGGCTGTCCTTTCTGTTGAAAGAGATTGCAGGGGTACACCTGCTTGCATGGGTGCCCTTCCTAGCTGCATTTTGTCTGGTGCATGTCTCTGGCTCCCACAGCTCAGATTTCCTCCAGTGCCCTGGAGGGGTTCAGCACCCAATTGACAGCTCACCTCCCTCATCTTTCACCCACTCCCATGAGCAGGCTAGGACTCCACATCCCAGAAACTGGATATTATTTTACTGTTGTAATAACTAGGTCCAGCTACAAACTTTACCAATGTTACTGAAGAAATCCTATTACTGTAGGGCCTTTGGATAAGCTTAGCATTTAAAGGCAGAGGTTTTGCCAACAATCTTAGAATGGATGGACTTGAGGGTGAGCATGTTTTATAGAGCACTTCTATTCTCTCCTCCATATAAACAGTGGGCTGAATAAACCAATTTATTTTTGCTGATGGTGAAAGGTTGATAGCTATTCTCTTTCTTTTAGTGGAAAGAAAGCATGAAGAAGCACTATGATTTAGCCCTTCTATCTCTGCACTAGATCAATTGTAGCTAAAATTATCAAATTCTCAAGTTCACAGGAAGCATTCACTTGAAGGTGAAATCATCTTTCTTGCTCTTTTTTGTATGGAGGTGTGCTAACCAAAATTTTTAATATATTATAAGTTGGGGGTGTTTTTTTGATAACAGCAACTTGTAATAGTGAGAAAACTAAGTGAAGCTGTGCCAGCTCAGTACAAGATGAAAACTCAAGACTTTCAAAGGGGAATTATTGAAAATACAAATAGTTGTGTCTAATACAGTTCTTCAGGTGCTAAGCCTCCAAGATTTTTGGCAACTTCTGAAAATGATGAATAGCATTGATTAATTTTTTTTTAAATTGGCTGGGGAAAGCAAGAATGACTCAGTAGGCAATTGGCTGCTGATGGGATGAGAAGGACATTCTCTGCAGTTGGATTCCTTGTTGATGCAGAGTTGCTAAGACACATGATTCATTCCTGGCACTGTGACTTGTCACCACGTAATTCCCATGTCCTGCCTAATGCCTGAGGAAGTAATGAACGTGGAGAGTCTCTCAGTCTGATGACTGTGCCATTGCCATATACAAAATGCAACAGCAAGACAAATTTAGGCAATTCTGCTACAGGGTGAGATAGGGAAATATGCAGAGTGAAACTACCTCAAGAAAAGGAAGGAAATGTAGTTGAGCTTCTGGAATCCCAGACTAGTAAGTCAGTAGTTCAAAGGCTGAGGTGTTGCAATAGGATCATCATACTGCCTTCACAGAAACTTTTTGGATACGTGCCAGTTTTGACCAAAGCCTAGGCAGGTGGAAATGAAACATCTAGATGTGGAGTACCTCACTGCTCTGCACTTCAGAATCTTAATTGCGCTGGGATTTCACTGGTGAGAGCCCCAGTCTGCAGAAACCTCACAAACCTCTGGAAGGTATCTGGTCAACAAGCAGGAGAATGAAGTGTTGACTTCTCAACTCACTGGGCTTTTAGGCACTACTACAATTTCTAATTGCTTTTGTAGATATAGGGCTTCATTAAATATTATTAATATAGTATAAATGGCTTTTAAATTCCTATTTGGATAATAAACACATTATTACAATTGATTTAGGGAAACTACAGCCCTCAGTACTAAATGCTGTCTGCCACTGTGTGGAATATTAAGGTCTTCAAATTAGTACTTCATCTCTACCTACCTTAGAAAGGTGTGAAAAAATTTCTTAAATTTGTTGGTTTTAAAACAAGATTACCAAATAAGACTAATAAATACATGTACTTTTCTAATTAAATGAGTGAGGCAACCTCTACTTCATTAAAAAAGCAATATCAAAGGAAAATCTCACAGTCAATAATTCTACCCTGGGAGAAAAGAAAGGCAAAGATTAATATGAAATTCTGCTGGTACATGCCCAGATATATATGAGTGTGAGAGTAATTACCTCCTATAATAAAACAGGACAAAATTATATATTTCTGCAAACAGTAGATGGGAAAAAATATGTCTTTTATTCAAATAAATTCTCTAAGGCAATAAATTAGTGCATTCCTAAATAATGTCTGAGTAATATTTCTCTATTACCTATTTTATCATTTTCTTCCATAATATTTATTCTTGCAGGTTTCCCTGTACATTGTGTAAATGTGTATATCAGGTTTGTTTGTATATTTTCTTATCCAGAATGAGAGGAAAGAATCACATTTCTGAGCATGTCTAAAACAATTGTCCAATCCTCTTGTAAACGGTACCAATTTTTTGGACTAGATAAAATGGAAAAAATAAATAGTATGTGTGAATTCTCATTTTATGCTGTTCTTACAGTTCCCTGCTTCTCGTATAGCTATGGGATGAACCTGAATGTAGTGAGAAGGAGAAGATCACTGTGCAGGATACTTTATTAACCAAATGTGTGCCCTAAGTTTGCCATGCCAGTAAGGAATAGGAATGTTGTTTCTGCATCAGGTCTTTTACTATCTTTCCACTCCATTTCCTTCCTGCCCAAGGAAAAAAAGAAGTGAAAAATCAACAGAAATTTTTTCCTCTGCATTAGTCTGCTTGAAAGAATTTTGGTTTGAGGAGTTCTCACGGAATATTTCAGAACTATTCCCCCCAGCTAATAGACCTGAAAACTGCTGAGCACTGGCTGCTGTGCATCAAAGCACACGTGCAGGTAAGCATGTATTTAAGTGTTTTGCAGGATCAAGGGTAGAGTTATCAGCATTTTGTTGTACAAAGGGTAACAATATACCCAGTCCAGCAAAGGAATGTTGAAAATTCAGGTTTGGGGCATCCAATCAAGAGCAGTGAAAGGAATTGGATTTTAATCGGATGATCTAACAACACGTTAAGACACAGAGGGTTGATCTGTGGATACGACACAGTCCAAGGTGTTTTCCCAGAGAAAGGGAGGGGTTTTTCTGAAAGCTAATGGCAAAGAAATCCGTTCTTGAGTTCTGCACCACTTTCTGCAGCATTGCAAGTGTTCATGACAGAGCATAGTACCAAAGTCTCAGCTGTCTTAGATGAAATAGGCGCTGCAATGTACTGACATTTTTAATAGCCACAGGTTTTACAAATGGCTGAGTACACATTGGGACTACCACGAAGAGAAGCACGAGCTCTCCATTCTTCTTTATTAAAAGATTTAAGTCACCTGAGAGCGCTTAAAAACACCACCCTATTATCTTCTTCCTTCTCTTGCTTTCAAACCCACCTGATCCTAATAATAAATAATTCTAATATGGGTACATAAGAATAGCTGTCATGCACAATTTTGGGATTTTAAATCTTCCTTTCATTGATTTTTCACAGGAGCTGAGATGGGAATAGATAATAAACTCTCTGACTGTAGAAATTTTCTGGCTACACATTGCACAGTCTATAAATTTTTGTTGAATTGTAGGGATGAAAAGTAATCCAGGAATACAAAAGAGCTACTCACTGTATACTCCTGGAATTAATTTCCTTCCTCCAAAACTCTGGCTAGGAACCAAGGCTGTCATTTCAGGACACAGGGAAAATAATTAATTCTGAAGTTTGTGACCTGAAGGGAATTGCATAGTATATGTATATATATATACATATTTAACATTTAGTTTTACATTCATTTCTTCAGCATGCTTACACATAAAACTTATAACTGACTTCTAAGGCTGTAAGTAAAAAAAGGACAATCTAATACATTGTTTTAACACATATCCATGTGGTCTTCATGTGTCAACCTAAATAAGAATCATAATGTAATATAATAATAATAATAATAATAACATTGAACTTAAAGGCAATCTCTAAAAAACATTGTCATTCCACAGGCTTATAAGAATATGCTACTTATGACAAGTGCAGATAATAAGTTAAATGTAAATGGAAGTCACCAAAAAATTTCAGCTGTAGTATCTAGTAGCAACACACCATCAGAAATAAAAGAAATTAAAATAATCTATCCTTATGTCCAGTGTAGGAGTAAAGGAAACAGAAAATTATACGAGATGTCTATTTGAGGCATTTGAAGTGGCATGCTATATCCACGCTAGTAGTGGAAGGCATCCCTGCACAGGAATTACAATGAAATCAGGATGTATCTTTTTAATTTTCTCAGAACCTGTTAAAATACTCGCCAGGACAAGCCGAAGGTAAAAATCTGCCTGAAGGAAATATTTTCTTTGAAGTGTGGGAAAACAGCAACAACAGTTTTCTGTGTTCCTGGTTAGAGAAACAGAATCAACAGAAAATACCAGGAGAGGTGAGAACCTTTATCCCACATAGACAGCTTACTGAAATATTGGCACAACACAATTTGGCTGTACTTTGTTGCTTTTCCAGCAGGTTCACAGCCTTGTTCTTTCCAGATCTTGCACACATGCTGTTGTTACCCTGACACACAGCTGTCAAGCTGTGAAATTACTCCCTGAGCAGAGTGTCTGGGTTCTTTTTTGTACTGAGTGCTGTGTAGTTCAGTGGCAGAGCTCCAGTGGTCGAGATTTTACTGGAGAGTTCAGGTTGCAGAAGTTAATATTAGGCTGTGAATAACCACTGCCCAACCTGAGAAACAGAAAGTGTGGAGATGTTGATATTCTGGCAAACATCCCACTGGCTTTCCTAGATACAGACGTTTAAATGGGTGCTGATGTCACTTTCCTAGCCAGCTAGGGTCTTTCTCCTTCCAGGATATCTGAGCTGATACGTCCTAATATATTCAAATATATGAATACTAATCTATAAATGCTAGCATGCTAGTTTATGTCTCTAATATATCCACACAATTAAATCAGTCTTTTATGCCATTTGATAAGGTCACATTTTCTGAAAATTCTTGCATCATTCTCAAAAGAGGCTTCGAAGACTTTTTAAAATGTACCAAAATTCATATTACTAAAATATATGCTCAGGGATGTTTCAAAGGCATAAATGCTTGCAATTAATGCAAAAAAAAAATCATGATTTTGCCTTTTACTTTTTCCTTTATAAACATCTTTGTAAGTGTAGGTAAATTGGATCATTTTGCTTGCAATAAGGGAATGTGTCAGGGTGATTTTTCTTTCTGCTTTCACACCATGGTTTTTCATCAGAGAGTGAAAGCAGTGAAACAACAGGTAAAACCTATTTTTTCTGAGTGAGAGGTGAATCTCATTTGGCATCTGATCTGACCTTCACACCTGAAATATCTAAGTGATTCACATTCTTTAATACATTTATCCTCACCATGAACCTTTGTGATAGGACACAATCTGTCTTATGGAACTGTGCTACAGCAAAGTTAAAATACTGCTCGCATAGACAGAAGCCTGCTGTGGATTTCCTCATTATATCATCCTAATCACATGGTGGACTGGATATACCCATCCAAATTAAAGCATTTGAACTTCCTTCTGCAAAGAATTACTCTGGCATCTCTGAAAGACAAAATGCCATGGACAATAATATGCCCAAGAAACAAATTTCTTTTTTAGATTTTGCTGAACTTTCACTGCTCTGCTCCATTTGTATGAAGCAACACTTTGGCTTTGCAGACCAAGGATGCTCTGTATTTCTCTCAAAATGACAATATCATAGGAGAGGGGGAAATCTGCCTTTATAACATCAACATTTTGTCCTTCCTGTGAGAACTGTGATGACCACCAAATACATATCAAGCAACACTGTTAGAATAGAGGATAGCATCTAATCCAGCATCAGAGGACAAATATTTTCCCAAAAACTCTAGCTGTGTACATTCTCCTGCAAAGGCACCAGAACAGATTCTGTTACAAGCAGATTTTCTATTTTACAGTGACACCTGCAGTGTTAGGAGGAAAGTGCCACTAGCAAGCGCTGTTCAGTTGTTTCACATTGACGCATGCTGATTACCTTTGAGGGCAGGCTGTGATCCAGCACCACACGACGTCAGGCTTGGAGGACATTTACCAAAAAGCACAGGTCGAGCACAAGCTCATTTATAGGCTTGATTAAGAGCATGGGCTGATTACTTGGTGTTACTAAGGAAGCCACAATTTTTCCTCTCTGCTGTCTGAAACAGGGGGAAATCATATCTCCTTTTGAAAATTCCTGAAGGATTTCAGCTTTCAGATATTTAATTAGAATCGCAGAATGGACACAGTTGTAGGGGACCATCCCCACTAGATGATGGGGATCATCAAGTCCAACCTTCCTGCTCAAGCAGGGTCCCCTAAGAGCACTTTACTCAGGATTGTGTCCAGCCAGCTTTTTGTCTCCCCAGGGAAAGGGAATTTGCAACCTCTCTAGGCACCTTGTTCCATCTCTCAGTCACCCTCACAGTGAGTTCTTTCTCATGTTCAAGTAGAACTTCCTGTGTTCCATTTTCTGCCCATTGCCTCTTGTCCTATTGCTTGGCACCCCAGGATAGCAATGGACACCAGGGCACTGCTGGCTCATGGACAGCTTGTCCACCAGGACCCTCAGACAACTGAAATAGAGATATAACAATCTGAAAATCCTCTGAAGAAATCAATGCATCAAAACAGATGTTTCAGGCCAGTACATGCAATTTACATCATGCAGTTGCCTGAAATTCTTTCAAGAGGCAGTCTAGTTGTTTAATTTTCCTGTTGTTGCTGTGAGAATTCCTTCCAATGATTTTCTTCTATAAGACAAGTCACAAAGCAAATTCTTTCATATAATCCCAAGGAGGTTGGGGATAAGGTGACAGATAAGGATTTGGGAAGCTTGGTCATGCTTCCTGGCTTTACTGGCAAACCTTTCCATTGTGTTGAATAATGCCTTCTCCACTGCTGCTTGCCTGTCCTGAAAGCCCAAAAGGTGTCAGTGATGCCTTGCATGTTTGTACAACACTCAGCATTCTGCAGCCCTTATCCACATCTGTGTCGTGTGATTCTCTGCCATAGGGTTCATTGCTTACCCGCAAGACCTTTCTGAGAGCAGTTTGGACAAATGTATACTCCTACAAGGTGCTAAAAGGCCTGGTTTAATACCACTTTGAAAGAATTTTCCTACCTAAAAATATAGTAATTCGTGTCCAGACTTTGATCAGCTTTCAAAGCTGTACTCTTAAGTAGGGCATCTCTGTGTCCCTCAATTACGTATGATGATTCAAGCCATACAATTTCTGTGTGACTCAAAGCATGAACTCTTTTATATCCCTTAGCCTTTTTATATTCACCAATCAGCCCAGAAATCCTTCCTACTTTGTGGTCCCACTGCATTAACTTCCACAGGCTATCCCCAACAGGGACCACTGACCCATGTTGTCTTTGACTATTCTGTTTTAGATTATTATTATCGTCATCATTATTACTTTCTTGATTATACTACACATTTACCCAGTTACTCAGCCACATTTTAGTTTCTTGTTTTGCAACATACACATAATCTTCCACATAATCTTCTTTCACAGAACACAGGGTAATTTTGATAAAGGTATCATGAATCAAAATGTATATATGTACTTTCCTTGTCTACTGATTTGACTTTCAAGTCAGTGGTGCCATTTCTTACCAGGCACTGACTGAACCTGCTTTTCTGGTCTATTCTAGTGAATAAGCATAACTGGGCTTGGCATGGGGAAGGCAGGAATAGCTACAACCAGATCACCTATATCATCTTTTTCAGGTCAGAATTCAGCTTTGGTTCTGAAATTATAGTGGTTGGAGTAGTTGCCTAATCTAATTCTTTATAATTTCAAATATGCTCTGCTGTTTTCTACAGGTCTCAGATACTACAGTATTAGACTAAAATGTGAAATCCTTGCTGCTTGAGCAGTGTTTCACTTACTCCCTGAAATAATTATTTCTGTTCTCCTGGGGAGGCTGAGGTGGGGAGCCAGGCAAGTTGTGAGGACAAGGGAAAAAGGGCAAAACAAGTAATTCATTCTGAGCACATTGCAGAAACCCCAGAAGGAAAGAAAATACAGTGAAAGCTCATTTCTCTCCTGCATGCTGTGTGCCCTATTACTTGGGACATGGATAAAAAACTAGAAAGAAGTGACTGATTTCTAAGAGCTACTGAGCAAGTTCATGACAGTCAGAAACAGATCCTGGCCCAGCACCTGGAGCACATGGGCAAAGTGGGGATGTCAGCACCTCAGGTGCAAGCCTGTGAGACCCTGAACTCAGCCCCTGGATAACCAGGAGAAATTACATTCACTCTGGATGTGAAAATTCATTTTTTAAAGTGTGACATGGAAGAGCTCTCTAAATTTTCTGTGAAGTAAAGCTTAGAAAGCAGAGTAAAGTTTGCAAAGGGGCCTCACAAACACATGCTAATTTAAAAGCACAGAATATTATGCTAATGGATTGTTTCTTGTAACAATAGGCTTTTTAGTTTCCACTCTTTTTTTGTTTTTTTTGGTTGGATTTGGGGTTTTTGTAGCTAGACTACAAAGAGTGCGGGATGATGGTTCTGACAACAAACATCCTACTCTGACAGTCACTTGCTAAGAGTCACCTCCTACCAGAAAAAGTGACTATTTTTCTGGAGCCATACAGCACTGCCCCACAGGCTGATGGAGACAAAATCAAGAGCAGAGGGCATCAAAACTGAAGACAAGGCAAAAAGAAAGTGGGCTGTCAAATTTTCATCTGATTATTTCGCACTTGTGAGACCCTGGAAATTCCTTTATTTTTCTTATAGCAAATTGGACACTTTTTTTTTTCTTTTTTTTTTTTTTTTACTAATTTATGGCTGACATCTTTGATGGTCAGAATCACATAAGGAATTAGGATGCCTAAAAGAACTGTGCATGGCTGAGAGGACAGGGTTATTCTGGTAATACAAAGGAAAGCTATAGGAAGTCCATCAGCTTTGGATGGCTCCCAGTCAGAGGAGACAAATGTGAACCAGGACAGGCACACGGGGCAGGAAAGAGCTGAGGATGTAAGGCTGAGCTTCAGGGGATGTAAGGCCAGTTCAGAGTGTGAATAAAACCTGAAGTGTTGTTGAGCAGGAAAGGAATGAAGGCAATATTTTGCATCAACTTAACACTTTCAAAGATTAAATAACTATTTTCAGTCAATAGCAACAGTCACCAACTATTTACCCTCTGCCTCTATTTGTAGGCTGCAGCTTGTTTCACGTTAATTTGCATTATTGTGCTCCATATTTATCTCACACCAAAAGCCATGGAGTCCATCTCAGCCTGTAGTCACTGGTAGCTGGATATTACAGCAGTTTCCTTTGTGATGCTGTACATGACAAAGCAAAAACTAAAAAAGGATGAAGCCCTTGTTTCATTTAGTGACAGGTGTCTCTGTCAGCAGTAGCCTGGTATTTGGGTAGGGGTGTGCCCTTGTTTCTGTAAGTCACACTTGGATGTAAATTGAACCTATAAAGAAAACACATCGAAACAGTTCAAGCAGCACATTAGAAAGGCATTTAGTATAACTCACACAAATCTCCTCTGTGCTTTGGTGCTGTGTTGGGGCAGGAACACCAGACACAGGGGCTGCCAGGAGTGCTTTTGGCCCAGGACCAGGTCTCACTGCTTGGCTCCTTCAGTGGCAGCTTTTCCAGCCAGCACGGGGCAGCCGTGAGCTCTTTGGAGAGGCACGGGAAAATGCCTTTCAAATTCCTCTAGATGGCACAGCACCTTGACAAATCTGAGAGTGAACACCCTTGGCAAACAGTGAGAGCCATACAGCCTCCTCTCCTTTTCTTACAATGGCTTTTCCTGCTGAATTGTTGTTATTTGTTCTAATTCCACCGTTAGGATGGAGATCCTTCTTAAGGCAAGGTAGGCTTTTGTGCCCAAATTCTTGTCTTCCCATCAGCCTCCCAAGCACGTGGACTTTGTGCTGCCAGCTCTGTCATTCAGGCAGGGATAGGGCAAGGATATAACATCCACTGGAGGTTATGCCTTGTGTAACATCTGGAAAAGATGAAGACAAAAATTTTGGGTGGTGTCTCATCCTTACTCTGCAGCTATGCTCAGAATTCAGTAAAAAGCTGCTATTCAATCAAGCACCTTGCTATCTAATACAGGCAATTTTTAAATGACAAAACAGATTTCATGAAGCCACTAAGTGGCCTTGCTGTCCTGTAAGAGTAGAACCTGAGAGAGAGACACTCTCTCAATTCCTCTATAGGAATTGCTCCTATAGGGCTGCAAGCCGGGTTGCTCTTTGCATTACTGGAGCAAAGCAGTCAGACCAAGGATACTCAGCTTTCAGTAACATGAATAACATGACCTCTCCAATGCCAAAGTCCCTTGCACTGGTTAGCTCATCTGCTGATTCCCTGCTCTTTCTTCTGTAACTTCTGTCTCATATTTAATGGTGGATCATGAATTTTTTTAAGTCTCACCCTTTCTTGTGAGGACAAAAGAGCTGTGGGGTTTTTATAACCTCTGAGCTGAGGACTGATCCCAATGCCAAAATTTCTTGGCTTTATTATTAACCCTGCTTGGCACCTCTGCTGCTCAACACCGGTGAGCATGCAATTTCTGTTATCTCCTAGAAAAGTTTTAGGGACTGGTCCTAATTAAACAGTTAGCAATTGTATATTTGCCCCCAGCAAACTCTCCTGCCAGGCTCTCTGCCTTCCCAAATATTTTGTTTACAGTTAAAACTACAGTAATCTGGGGGAAGGATCTTTCCATACAGCAAATGGACTAAATTATACCTACACTGATACAGAGCATGGGAGATTTACAGAAGGCTGATCAAATTGAGATATGTACCAAAGGGGAAAGTACATTTCCCTTGACCACACAGTGCTCATCAAAAGATAATGAATATGCAAACGACTTCTGACATGCACAGAAAGTTGTGGGCCCCTATTGCACTGCTTGTACTCTAGCAGCCTTTTCCTCCCAAAGTCACCTTGGCCACTTTGCTGGTCTGGGAATGTATATAAATACAAATGAGCAGAGTGTTCTTCACCAAGGCCACTGCTGTTCTTTAACAGGCAAAATGTTATAGATCATTTCTAGAACACCCTGCTTGAAGCACATGGGGTAACTCATGGGGCTAACTCAGAGTATTTTCAGATGTAATATTTCTCAAGGCACAATAGATCTGGAATCAAAACCAAGCAGAGGTTGTTAATTTGTGATTGAGCTGGCTTCTTTGTGGGTGGCAGCTTGTTAAGATACAGAGACTTGATGTGTGAGCTAAGGTGTGAACCAAGATCATCATGCTGATTGTTTCTAGTTTAATCTGTTTGCTTATTTTGCACTAGATGTGCTACTATACAAGCACAAGAAAAAAAAGAAATTCAAGATAGGCGGGACAAGAGTGACTAACCAAAGTCTGTCTATTCTGAGTGGTTGCAGTGTTTGAAGACTCCCAAGTTTTACTGCACAAAGGCCTCCCTCTGAATCAAAATCATCTCACCATTTGTACTTACAGCTTGTAAGCTAAAAGAGAATCATGCGTTTTCCTGTATGGTCTGCTGCTGTCTGGTTATAGAGAGCCCCATCTGCTATAGCTCTTTTCCTACACCACATAATGATGGTGTATTACTAATCAGAAAGCAGCTATGAGCTGTCATTTCAGGCACCGCCTGTTTTCAATCATGTATAGGGAGATTTTGTATAAAATGAATAATTTAAATGTTCATCTTCTTGTGCATTGCAATCACCGAAGTCCTTTCTCTTTGACCTTCTTTCTCAAGGTGGCTAAAAAATTTAAAGATCTTCCAGAACTTATGGGGTTGTCAAAAGAGGGAGCAGAGAGTGTTAAAACAAGGCAGAATAGTCTTAAACTAAAAGAGGAGAGATTTAGATTAGATGTTAGGAAGAAATTCATTACTGTGAGGGTGGTGAGGCACTGGCACAGATTGCCCTGAGAAGTTGTGGGTGCCCCATCAACAGAAGTGTTCAAAGATTGGATGGGATTTGAGTCTAGCCTAGTCTAGTGGAACATGTCCCTGGAAATTCTATAATTCCATGATCTCTGCATCAAGACTTCCAGCAAAACTGCATCAGCCCTAGTAGCAGAAGAGAGATTTTTGAGGAAAAGCATATGTGTTTGCAAAGTCTAACCATGTCATCCTGCTGTTGTGTATAAGCCTGCTCTGTGAACACTATCCCCAGTAATTCTCAGAAGTGAGGAACAGTGTGACTTCATTTGCAGGATTCGTTTTGCATCTGTAATTGCCCAGGTTGCATGTATGAAGTTGGTCCTGTGGCTTTGGACAGCTCAGCCCACCACCTCTCTGGATTATTAAAGGGACTTTGTTGTTTTTAAACCAACACTACTGCCAGAGAGCTTTCCACCTGTTATTGCTGTAAGGAACAGCTCACATCACCCAGGCAGGGCAGCAAACACTGAATCAGGCTCTGGTGAGTGAACAGATGGTTTTCAAGCCTCATTTGCCCCTACCTGCTTGTCTTCCACCATGCACAGCTCAGAGACATCGTACAGCTGGGACTCGCTGGTTTTATTCAGAGAGGAGCTAAGCACAGAGACACAGCATTGTGTGTCACCTCTGCCCCCACCCAGAAGGCATCAGGAGAGCTCTGTACCTGTCATTAAGTCATTCATGCCACTTACCTGGCAGGGATAAGTCACTAACATATGTAGAAACAGCAGTGGAAAGGAAAACAAGATGGACAGATACATGCTGCTTTGGCATAACTTTGACTAGAAAGAAAGTGGTGCTAAACTGCTGAAAATATTACTCACTAGCAAAGCAGTTGTGATGGGGCATGTCTATTTTATGTTTTGTCTCATTCTTGCCTGGTCTTTAGCAGTACTATAATAAAATGGATGAATGATTAAAACTGTGTCCCAATACACATCTATAGTTTCAATCCCATGGTAATCCTAGCAGTACAGTCTACTGTACCTGAGAGGAAAGGGGCAAAAAACCCCAACCCTGGCTACGAGCTAAATAAGTGTCTCCTCTGAAAAGGTAATTAACAGCTGGTCTCCATGGAGCCTTTATCACAGAATCAATAGAAGTCAGTTCTGATTTGCCTTGTTCTTCTCTACTTTGTGTTGCTTTCACTGTTTATAAAAATGTTTGTGAGTTTGGCTCTTGGACTCTCATTGGAAAACTGAGGCTAAGAGGGTTGTGTCAACTGGGTGCATGAAATCAAGTAAGTTTGCTTTGTTCAGAGATGTTTTGACAAATCTTCCTTTCAGGATTTCACCCTATCTTCACTTTCCTGAGCTTTCTATGGCAAACTGCCATTTTTATCTTTCTTGTGCCATCACAGAAATCTACCAGAATTCTGACTTCCTATTGATTCAAAAATCAATAATACAGCATGAGACTTTCTTTTTCCTTCTAAGACTGCTGTGGCAGCAGGTGTCCAAAACCACAAGATTTAGGAATAAAACCAATGTCGAAGTGGAAGATGGAGCTGTTTCTGTTGCTGTTCACACCGCCTAGGCTCCCTCTAGGATCATCTGGAAAGGCTTTAGAAACCTGAAGTGGCACAGTCGGCATGACTTGTAGCTCTCTTTTCATATATCTTATAAGAAAATAGGACTCTGTCTTAGCTTGCACTGAGTCCACAGAAGACTCAGAAATTATCTGACTTCCCACACCTTTCCAGATCAGCTAATGATTTGGATCTTCTTTCTCTCTACCCTTTTCTTGGCTCTTCCAATTCTCATTTACCCTTACCTTCAGAACTGTAATAAGAAGGACTTGAAGGTGGTGTATGTTCCCTTATCTGTTGGCTGCATCCCAAGAGAGCAGAGCTGCCTGGGAACACAGAATTTATGGGGTACCAGGGTGTTAAATATTTATTCTATACTGTGCAACCTACAAACCATAAAGGCCTTCTTTCCTTCCTGCCCCATTTTCACCTTTTTTTTCACTCCTAATAAACTTACTTAGCTACAAACAGGAAAATCAGAACTTAAAGCAAGCTCTGCTGCTCTTACTGTTATTGGCAGGGAGCAAACTCTTGTCAATAACGAAGCAGAAGGATATCAGGGGGACTTTTTTTTCTCACATGCAGTGTACAGTGCCCTGGATTTTTTTCCTATGGATTCTGTATTGGTTTTTCCCCTTGCTGTTTGTAACAAAATAGGGAAATGAGATTAAAAATTCGATACTGAATGCAAACAGGCCATTTAGCTTATACTTTGTTCAGTAGTGCTCCATGTTTACTTTACCGATATAACCTTTCCAGACATCAGCCCCTTCTGGTATGATAAATAAATATTATCTTTAAAATAGAAGCCTTACATCACTGCATACGTAATAGGTCTGAAAACATGGACACTTTCTAATCACCATAAATAACAAATGGCCATTTGTAGGTATTGAGCTGCCTGTCAACTCGTGGGCTTTCATACACACAGGAAGACTGAGTGAGATGAAGAGTGAGAACAGGCTGACCCACACCCCATCTGTAAAAGCACCATCTCCATGGATTCTGAGGAAATGGAAGTTCTCTAGAGGACCTGTCAGATGCAGGGGTTTTTTTGAAGTTAAGATACTTCTTGATCTTCTTTCTGCAGTATAAATAAATAAATAATCAAATCACTATCGTTCCAGAAAAAAATACAGAAAGCAAATGCACCTATTTCTAGATACATTGATAGCTTTTGGAAGAAAAACATAGCAGCTGATCCAAACTGGGCATGAATAAGGATTTCTGGGTCAGGGTTCAAGCTGCCACAATACTTGGGAATGGAAGCTGGGACCCAGACTCACTGGGATAAATAAGTGGTCTTCTTTTTCCAATTACCCTCCATCCCAGGAGTTTTCATCCCAGCACTGTTAGTCAGGGGTTTCATTTTTAAGAAATAGAAAATATCAATAAATTAATCCCTGTCCCTTCCAAAGTGAATAAAAATATATATTTAAATAATTTAGCGTAGCCAAGTTCTCACAATAAAAAAATGAATTGAGATGACTATTTCACTTCCATCTCTGTGAATTATGGAGGATTTTTTATAAGTTCATTTCCAACCATGTAATTCTGCAAGATCTGAAGGTTTTTCTATACTCTTGGATGATTATTTAGCTTCTGATAATATGCAAATATTATGTTTCTTTCAGCATTAGAGGCATAATGCTGGAACAGTCACAACCCTCTGTTTCGTACTGCAAGTATCTTTGGCTAAGCAGGTGGCTTCTGAAGGTGCTGAGGGTATAGCTGATTTTTCTCAATTTGCAAACTGGCAAATGACCACTGAGATGGAAGAATATTAGCAAGAAATGTAACCTAACAAAGAAAACTGAGCATAGTAACTCACAGATGAAACTGAGGGAGAAAAGTTTTCCTTTAATTATGCTCACCTGCTATGATAGGGTGACTCCCTATACATTAACTGTAAGAAGTAATGAAAATAATTTTCTGGTCACGGAAAGGAGGTCTTATTTTCTTTTCTACTGAAATTACTCTCTCCCTACTCTTTGACTATGTCATACACATTTGTATTCAAGCCAATCTCTAAGAAGCAGATGCTCCTTTGGAAGAGACAGGTTCTTTATTCTCCCAATTTAGAGTGTACTGCAGAAAGAGATTTTGGATTTTCAGTGTGTAGCTTCTGACTTATCTGTTAATTTAGCACATCTGTGGTAGATACCTGGGCCAAAATCAGCTCTGCTGTGTAGATCTGAATCTGTTTGGATATGAAGTTTGCACTTTGGTTAATCCCACTCACAGTTTTGGATCTTCTGGCCTTAAACACCAGGCATGAGATGAAGGTGCTAAAGGACAGCATACTATTACAGTTGTTATTTTTATAACAACAACTAAGTGAATTATAAATGCAACATGAAATTAGATGGAACAGCAAAAAAGGTAAAACACATTTTAGCTATTGACTCCCTTTCAAGATTTTGCAAGTCTAACTTTAAAAGCAATCTTTATTTACTGCTTGTGTACAGGAACTCATGTGGGTGCCTAGGGGAGTCTAGTTAAGGCAAAAATTCATTTGTTTAAACAGTTTTGTCTGGCTATGTGACTTTTATTTTAAACAAGTTTGGCTGGAATGAAATAAGTCTAATTTTGAAGGAACTCTCAATTGTAAATGAGATTTTAAAATGCCAGAACCACATGTAAACTCTCGATCCAGTTTAAGTTCATTTAGCTGGTTGCTATTTGAAGAGCTACAGAATAAACGATCATGCAACCTAGAATCATGCAGTCTAGGAATCAGTTTGAGGAAATAATTTCCTACAGCAAATAGTAGAGATAGTCGAAGAAGGCATATTATTTTCTTTTCTCTTTTCATCATTGTTTGAACATTGAAATACTAACAATCTTGGTAGATAATTGAAGTAATGTTAACAAAAAAATTTTTGCAAAGGTCTTCTTTTCAACAAAAATCACAATTTCATAGCCAAATTTTATTAACATGCTATATTTAAAATTTTTGAATAATCTTAGAAAGCATCAAAAGGTTCCCATTTACATGAATGAAGATAACTGCTCAAAAACATGGAAAATGTGCCGTTTCCATTAAAAAATTGTTAGGATGATTTAAGGAGCAAGAAATCACATCAGTGATTTCAGGGAGGAGGGAAATTGCAGCCCATTCCATGCAGTTACAATTCTGAATGCCAAAACACTTCGATCGGAAACTAAAAATATTCTCAGGTTAGCAACTCATTTCAATTTTCTCTCCTAATGCTCTTCTTGACAGTGTAAGTGCATGAAATTGTGACAGATTGGGCTCTTTAGCAGGTTTTTGAAATGTCTAGGAGATAGCTTTGCCTGGTTCCACCCACTTGAACAGGCACTGGGAATCCCTGAGGCACCTTTTCCAGTTTTGCTTTAGGCTTTTCTCCGCCTCTCTAAACAAATACAGTGGGGCTGCCATTGCAGGAGAAGATTAAATAAATGACAAACACAGAGTGTCAGCTCTTTTGGTCAAAAGTTAAGGGGATCTTGAAGCCCTTGTGTGCTTTGGCAGGAGTAACCAAGCAGAGGGCTGAGGGGGACACTTGATGGAGACAGCAAAGACTTGGAATAACTGCACAGGTGTGCAGCACAGAGGGGAGGGAGGAGAAAAGCTTGGGCAGGCAGGGACACCCTGAGATAATCAGCCTGGAAGGGACAGCAAAGGTCCCGGTGCTGTAGGGGAGCACCGTGGACAAGAAGGAGCTGGGTCACTCCTGGTGCCCGTGTATCTAAAGGTTAAAATATTCCACTGAGCCCTCAAGCAGCAGCAGTGACTGAAACCAGAGCTGCGCTGCATTCCCTTAAGTGAGGAAGGCAAAGAGATGAAAGAGTGGAGGTGTTTACATCACTGCTGGACCAAGTAGAGTGTCCAAATGTGCAGGCTGTCCCTCTGCTGCCTGCTGTGACTCCTCCTCCGCTTCTCTGTGGGATAGGATCATCCAGCAAAAACGTTTCTTCTCTGTTCGTGGAGTCATTATTGAATGTATCTTACAGTGTGACTTGAGATATGCTGAAATGCTTGCAGAACATAAAAGTTCTTGGAAGTATTGTGTTGTTGGGCTGGGATGTTGCTATATCAGAATAGGCAATGTTTCCGTTTCTAAAATTTTGTTTATCAGTAACCCTCAGTGCACAATGCAACGAATACCTGCATGTTCTTCTGGTTCTGTTCTCTCTAGTGCATGGTCAGCAGGTCATGGTAGCTCTCCAGTTTGGGTGGATGACAACTCAGAGGTGAGGATCCACATGTTGTCATTCTTTCTGCTTTGTGGGACAGAAGATGGAACAGAGAGAGCTGGTCAACTCAGCTAATTTGGGATGATATCTGGAGCTGGCTTGAAGCACAACTGTTGCTTTGAAGCTCCAAAGTTACTTCTTAGTGGTGAAGGTAGAGGGAGAAACCTTTGCCAAGATGGCATTGGCAGATGTGTGAGTGCCTCATTATTCTAACAGTAACAGACTGATTTCAGATACTCCAAGTCCTATTGGCCTGGTGCCAGTAGAGCAGCAAACTCAAATTCTTTCCTCCCGGTACACATTGTGATTTCCTTACTTCCAGGTTGTGCGAAGTGAATGACTGATTTTGTCGACCCTGTCGTGGTCATGTCTTCTGCAGTCAGTGCCTCTCTGTCATCCTTGAGACTGCCAGCATTAGCCCAACTTGCAGGACAGAACTCACAAGAATGTGATCCCATTTATAGATGAGTACTTCTATCTCTCTGCACAAACTCAGGTGGATTTTGGGGGTTAGGTGATATAAACACTTTTTGCTTCATGTATATAGTTCTTGTTGTATATGGTTCAATTTTTCCTGAATTTAATTATAAATATAGTAATAATTAATTTAAATATAGACAAGTCTGTCTGCTGAACTGTGTTAGACTTTTACTAGACAGACTTCTTTTAACAGGTGAAAATGACAGTCTTGTTTCGATCAGTCAGAAGCACATGTTTTCATCCCACTGTAGTCATTGATTTGGGGGAAAAAATGCTGAAGGCATAAGATTTGCCAGTCTTGTGGCCACTCAGGTGGATGTTTAGGTGAAAATGTTGTGCTTTCGGTGCTCTGAAGATCGAAAGAGCAGCAGGCTGTGCACACATCCAAGAAAACTGTTTTCCTTGAGAATAACATGTTGGTATCTAGGCAGCTTGTTTGTGGTCCAAGCTGCTCCTTGTTGTGTCCATGGTTATAATGTTCCTTTGATGACTGCCAGCTGATGACAGGAGCACTGACAGCTTCTCTGAAGCTCTTCCTCTTCTCCAAAGCCTGTAAGCTTAAGGGCAATCTGAAGAACACGGCATTGTAAACTGCTGTGTTCAGCATTTAGCCTGCAAAATGGAAGACACTCTAAGTAGTGACACAAAGACATTGAGTGACATCTGGGGAGCACACCACCTCCATGGCCATCACTATCATCACCACCACCATTTACCTTCTCCACTGCAGTGTAGCTGCATCTTTAATGGGGAAGATATTATCTGTTCCTTGTTCAGAAGGTGAATTCATGTTGAAGTCCACGCAGTGTTGCCCTGAACAAGACCAAGGTAGTATGTTTGTTAGAGCCTCACCGAAACAGTATTCAAATTAATGGGCACCCTTTAGTTGAATTTCACAGTTGGGTGGTGCATGTAGTGTGAGAAACATCCTCAGTTATTACAACTTAAAATCACTGCAGGTAGCTAAAGTCAATTTGGCTGTGCCAGCTTGTGCCAATAAATTCTCTTCTCTGTGTGGAGATACAGGAATAAAGTGCCTTGCACATAGAGAGAGTCTGTAAGACCACACAGGAAAATAATTGGAACTGTGGGAAGACTGTAAATAATTTCAGCAACTATTCACTGGGAAATGGAAAATATTACCTCCAGCTCATTATTTTCAAGCAGTTGCATGCTGGCCTGTGGAAAGATGGGATATTTTTCTTTGAAGTCCTGCACTAATACTATTACATCCACCGTAGTATTAGAGTACATATTTGAGAGAGTTGTTTAAAATTGGAGAACTGAAGGGTTTTCTATATACTCTAAGATATTTCTCCTTTCATCTGGAGCTCACATATTTTCAAAATTCAGATCTTGATAACTAAATAACTGCTTGCCCATCCTATCATTCTTACTGGGGAAAAGTCAAGTCACTTTTCATGGAAACTGTATCTGCTGTGCAATAATTTTCAGTGGAAAACCCAGTCCATATTTCATTCAAGACAGTACCTCTTTTGGGTGTTCATGTTGGCTAAGGATAGCCTAACACACCCACACCACCCAACCAGAGGCTACATCCTTGTGAGACTCTTGCCCAGGTAAAACACCTATTGAAGTTGTGACACTTCTTTAATACTTCAAAAATAGTTGTATGAATTTCTGGGAATCTTCACAGCTTTCTAGGACAGGCTCAAAACTCATCACAGTGACTACGAGGGACATGTGCACAGTGATGAATAAGCAGTTTGGGATCACAGAGCCTGATTTGGGACAGCTGTGGGTGACCCCGATCTGTCACGGAAAGGGATGTTCTCTGCTTTTGCTAGTAGTGCTAGCACTGAGTGTATGGAAAGAGCTACATCTTCTAACATGGCCAAATTAATCATGTGTTTAGTGTGATAGGTTGCTGAATGCCAGTGGAATGAAAAAAGTGCATAAACAAAGCAGTCTAACACCTGCCTTACAGCTCTTTGCATTGGCAAACCTGAGTAACTTGGGGTCAGAGCAGATTCCAGCAGGGAGAGCCACAAGAGCAGCAATGACTTCCTCTCTTGTCCTTGCAGACAATGCAGGCACAGTTTGGTCCTAATCCCAGTTGCTGGCACACTGGTCTAAATACACCTCATAAGGATTTCTTTAGCTTCCCAGCTGTCACACATGAGTGGCATCCCACAGTGAGGAGCTGGCAGAGGAAACTGAGGCAGATGGCTTCTCAGACCCTTCCTCATCCAAAGGGCTTCAAGTCCTGGTGCTTCTCTGGAAATCTGTCTGCACCTCCAATCCCCAGCAGGGAACAAAGAGGAGAGTGTTATCTACAATTTATTCTCCCATGGCTCTGTTCCATGAACACTAAAATCTAGGGGCAAAGCTCTTTCCTTTATCCTCCACAAAAGGGAAATATATGCTGAGGCCTCCACCACCAGTGTGTCTTGTTTCCAGCTCACACTTTCCCACTCATTTTCCTCCAGCCTTTCCAGCTTTGTAGAAACACTTCAAAATCTGTCTCATCTCCATACAGCAAGTGCATAGCAATGCCAGGACTGGCCAGGGTTAGCAGCAGGAAATTTCAAATCCTGCACCAGATGGCTGAGAGAGTCTAGCAGCTCCTAACAGTGGGGGAGGCAGAGGAGTGACAGTCTGGCATGGCTATAAGGAAACATTTCTTTGCTCCCCAGCACACTTGTCTCAGCATTTGCAGAATTGCTAAGCCATACGGTGCGCTGTAAGGAGAAACAAGCTGCAGGGAGGGAAGTGGGAAGCACCCCTTCAGACCATGGGCTGGCTTCCTGCAGACAATTTTTACTTCTCTTGATCCCATTGCCTTCCTTGCCTTAATGCTGGCTGTTGTTGAAGCAAGGGCTTGATGGAGGGACCTTGCTGGTTACTGAAAATGGGGGGTTTTTTTGGTTGCTCTTTTTATTTTATTATGGGCTACTTTGAGGTTGGGGCATGTTTCTGAGTGCTAAGAAAGGGGCTTGCCAAGGACAATAATGTTTTACCGTCTATTAGAACAGCTGCCAAAAAGGAGTAACTGATTCTACACTCTCTTTGTTCAGCCTTCAAAGCCCTTAAACTGCTCCATCTCCTGCCTGTATTGACAAGACAAAGTGTAGCTTGTCACATTGCGCTTGAAAGTGACCTCAGTAACATTAAAGCAGACCACGGTATCCTGGAGGAGCTGGATCCCCACATCACAAAGCCACTGTAAAACATCAACCCTTTCTGTCACCAGGCTGCAGAAATGTAGGAAAGGTGGGTGCACACTGCAGAGTGTATAGAGATAGCTGAACTAGATGAGATCTTTTCTGACAATATCTGAGCTGCAGAAGCTCTGTGCTTCTGGCTATATGATGCCAGGCAGGGTGTGGGACTCGGCACTGACTGGGCTGAGCTGCTTAGTGCTGCTTCTTCAGGGCAAACTGGATATCTCCCTCCCCTCTCCACTGCAAAGGTGCACCAGGGATGTACCTTTGGAGCATGCTCCTAAATCCAAATGTTTAAAGTCACATCAGACAAAAAGAAGGGGAAAGGAGATAGAATTTACCCACTTCTGCAGCTGATCTGGCTGCAGTTGGGTGAGTTGTTCCTCTGTAGCCTGTGCAGAGCTAGAAACAGAAAGTCACACTCCCAAGTCCTGGCTGGTCACCGTGCTTGACCAGAAAGATGAAGAACATTGGGAATGCCAAAGCTTCACAAGGCTGCTGGCAAAGACTGTGCAAGAAAGAAATGGTCTCCCAGTAGATTCATAAGCAAATACTGCCATAAAATGAAAGTTATTCTTTCCTGCAGCAGAGCCTATCAATCTGGCAATGCATGTAACCAGATTTCTTTTATGCTTCCAAACTGGCACTTAGAGCAATTTGCATGGTTTTTTTTTTTTGGTTGGTTGCACAACCCTAATGTGGACTGAGCACAGATGCAGCAGCATTTCAAATGAACAGACTCTCTGCCCCAAGACAAAGTCACCACAGTGACTGAGACCTACATAATTCAACTGCTATGCTGGAGGAACAGGAGGTGTGTTCAGCTCAACATGTGCAGTGCTGTGGCAATAACATTAACATTTCGGCTCCAAGCTGAAAAGGTAAACAAAATGATGAAACCCTTTGGGATGAGCATGAATCAAAACCTCAGGGGACCTGGGGCAGGTTCAGAGGAGGATCCATGCTCTGTATGTTCAACCCCTTCTGCCAGCCTTGGCGCTGCTCCCACATAGCCATATTGTGGCATTACAGATCATCTGACCAGCCGTGGATGTCACACAGGCACAGCCAGGAAGAACACTGCTCCCTCCCCAAAAGATCATGCAATTCAAGATTTTCCTTTAAAGCTTGCCACGACATTCCTGTCTCCAGCATGTGAGTGGCTTTTACATTGAGCCTCACCAGCCCAGGATTGATTTTTCACCATTCCAGCCCAATCTGCCACCAGGATTTCCCAGCCTGCAAGATGTAAGTATGCTGAGAAACTATTCCCACAGGGAATGCCTTCAGTCCTTGACTGTGTACAGCAAGCAGCATGAGAGCTCAGCCTACTGGCATGAAAATAAAATGTATTTTTTCCTTAGTAGAGTGGCCAGGAAAAAACAGAGGCCTGTAGCTCCATAGAAGTTGTGGAAGTGGGACCCCAAACCTTCCCTGTCCAATCTCCCACAGGTGACAGAAGTCTCACTGGGATCAAAATTTCTGTTCTGTTCTCTTTCTGTTCTCTAAATGTGGTGCTCAAAACCCTATGAAATTTTTGGGCAGGTAGTGGTTTCCCTACATATCTAATCAGAAAAACTGTACTTGTCTATCTTGAAGTTGCTTTCTTTTCTTCACCTTTCAGTGTTTTTTTCCAGACAACCAGAGAATTTAAACAGTGTCATTTGACAGAGGAGATTGAATCAGACCACCTTGCAAACACAGAACAGCTGGAGCAAATAGCACACATTTAAACTGTAAAATGGGTTAGGTTTACATTTGCATTTATAGCTGAAAACTCAACAGTTGTCCCTAAGCCATTCATGCACAGAAGAAAAGAAATGCCGTCAAACACATTATTTTCTAGGGAACACTTACTGACATTATTTTAAAAGCAGTCTTTAAAAATGGAAGCACCATAAAATTGTGAACCACAGGATAAAAGTAGGCAAAACTTATTTGACATTGAAAGTGTAATTATTGTAATTTTTCTCTAGGTATTTATTATATGTTTAAAATAATTTGTTTGCTTCCCCTTAAGTCATTGCAAAAACAAACCAGCAAAATTGGTGCTACTATTACAGAAACAAATACAAACAAATAAAAAGATGTCCTCTCATTTTAGTTAACTCAATGAAGTTTGTGGTTAATTGCTTTTCTAACGAATTTGGACCTAAGAATGATAGTGTTGGTAGAAGGAAGGAAATAATTCAGTAGATGACAGCTGATTAAATTATTATAATGCTTATGGTGGCAAAAGGAGCTTCTGCTGTAATAAGTATACCCAAAATATGCTGAGAAGGAAAAACATAGCCCTGAATGAGCTTATTCCTGCTTGCATTAGAAGTTGTGGTTGTGGCACACCAAGGTGAACTCAGGCCTTCTGTAAATGGTCCAGTTCTGTCCTGGTTTGAAAACACAGTTCAAGGCATAGGGCCCTCCAAACTACCTGGGCATTGTGGTGAGCTGATCTGTAAGCAAAGAGATCTCCAGCATGAGCAGGGCAATGACAGGACATCTTCTTGTTCTCATCACAAGGCTTTGAAAGCAATCACGACAGACTCTGGGATTCTCAGGTCAGTTCTGGGGAGAAGGAACCAGAGCCATCTTTATTCCACTGATAATTTTTATTCCCATCTCCAGCCTGTCACCCCCATGGTCTGCTGTCCTGGGATATCCTGTATCAGGATTCCTCTAACTGGGATCACATCAAGTTATGAACCTAAGCACAAATGAAGTGTGGAGAACTGATTATTGGGCTCAGTTTGTATTGTACCACTGATGGAAACCAAATCTCTTTTGCACTGAGAGCTAACCAAATGAAAATGTGTTTCCTTTCCCTGCATGTTGTCTTTCAAATGACTTGCTCTCTTTTCGAGTGGAGTGGTTATATTTGCTGGAACATGCAAAGGGTAAGAACGAACATTTTCGTATTAAAAAATAAGTGTATCAAGTCTTCAGTGACATTTTTTGATGAGACTGAGGTTGGTGCAGCTTAAGAGCTAAGGGGAAGAGACAGCAGAAGAGCAATGAGGGTGCACTGCAGTATTTACAAACCGATATGTTTGTGTAGATAATCTCAAGCTCTGCAGGCACTTCGAGATGCACATGGTTATTCTGTAACACATCCGAGATGGTAATAGAAGGACTGAGCCAGAGTTGGGGATTTTCAGTGCCAGAAACACTAAGAACAAAATGGCCTTAAATTCTGCTGCTTGGCCCTAGTCATGCTCATGGTGGAAGCTGTTATTTTGCTTTTTGGCTCTCTGCCTGCAAAAACTAAACATGCAATTAATGTTAAAAGGAAAATGAGATCAAACTAAGATCTTTTTCCCTGTGGACCTTTAGGATTGAAAGGTTTTTCTTCTTCTGTTTTAACAAACTCTGGTACAAAGCCAAAAAAATAACAGGCCACTGACATGGAGCAAAAGTTAAAGCCTTATACTTGACAAAGTAAAAAAGTTGAAAGCAAAGTAATATTTCCTTTTTTTGTATCCCTTATTATACCTAGAGATGGGAGGCTGGCAACAGGGTGTTCATTCATAAATACTGGAGCCCCTTTTGCAGATTGCATATGTGATAATTTAGCATCCATTGCCTTACTTTCATCTTCAATATCATGCTTTAATGTATTGCTTGTCAGCATCAGGGTTATGGACTTCCTGCAGGTGAATGCTAGCAAGTGTTACATATTTCAGCAGTGATTTTTTTAATTTAAAATATGAAAAAGGAACATTGACTGCTGGCTTATGGGAAGAAAAAGGAAAAAGCTAGATTAGATTAAATCTAATATGACTGGAAACATTCCACAGTTTCCTTTAGAACTCGCAATCAGACACGTCCTTGTTGTTTCTATTTCATTTGCTCACGGTGATATAGGATACCACAAAGCATTTTCACATTCTTTTGGCTAAAGGAATTCAAATATCATAGAGACAACACATGAAATCACCCATTTCATTCCTTTCCCCAGTCCCTGGACTCACCAGCTGGAATTTCATCTGGTCAAAATGTGGATGTCTGGCTCTGCCCCAGCTGCACCAAAGGAGGGCAAATGTCCAGCCAGGGCTGCAAACATCCTGTGCAGGGGCGCAGAGGGGTGGGTGTCCCAGCCTCCCCACCCAGCTGGTCACAAAGGCTCTGGTGGCTGCAGAAGGTGTGCTCTGGATGTGGCTGAGCCTGCCTAATCTCCATCTGCAGTGCAGTGAAGCTGGCCTAAAGAGTGCCTCTGGCCTGGACCTGTCCTACAGCTCAGTGTCACTGGCACAGGGTTAGCTGAGAGAGGGCAGCAGCGTGACTGTGCTAAGGAAGAACATAAAGGGTCAGAACAACCATCCAGGTACCCCGTGATTTGCATAATGAGCTTTTCTGAGATTTTCTTTACCTGTGTTTGGTATGTACAAAAACCTATGATGGACCAACAGGCTGCTTAAGGCGTAATTTTACTCATTTGGTTAAACAGTTGTGTGTGGCTATATGGTTGTTTAGTTTTAAACTAGCTTGGCTGCAATGAATTAAGTCTAATTTTGAAGGAACTATCGATTGTAAATCAGATTTAAAATGCCACAACCACATGTAAACTCGCAATCTGGTTTAAGTTCATTTAGCTGGCTCCTGTGTATACAGCAATGGCATCAAGGATTGTAGAACCAAGGAAGCCTAGGAACCAATTTGAGGAGAAATTAAAAAAACAAACCAACCAACAAACAAAATTATATAGGTCTTTTTCTCAAAATTGCTTTGTAAGGTATTTAGGTAAAAGGCAAATTGCTAATCAAGAGGCCAGTTCTGAAATTAGCCAACCAAGACCCCAGCACTTATATGGTGTTAACTGCATAGGTAAAAGCATGCAGAGACGTTTTGTTTTCCAAGTCAAAGTTCATGTACTCTTTACTAAAGGTTTCCTACAGCAACTAAAAGAGGTAGTCAGAGAGCGCATATTATTTTCTTTTCTCTTTTCATCATTGTTTGAACATTGAAATATTAACCATCCCTGTAAGGAACTGAGGAGTTTTTTAGCAAAAAAGTCCTTTGAAAAGGTCTTCTTCTCATCAATACTCACCATTTTATAAACAAATTTTATTAACATGCTATATTTAAAATTTTTGAATAATCTTAGAAAGCATCAAAAGGTTCCCATTTACACGAATGAAGATAACTGCTCAAAAACATGGAAAATGTGCCGTTTCCATTAAAAAATTGTTAGGATGATTTAAGGAGCAAGAAATCACATCAGTGATTTCAGGGAGGAGGGAAATTGCAGCCCATTCCATGCAGTTACAATTCTGAATGCCAAAACACTTCGATCGGAAACTAAAAATATTCTCAGGTTAGCAACTCATTTCAATTTTCTCTCCTAATGCTCTTCTTGACAGTGTAAGTGCATGAAATTGTGACAGATTGGGCTCTTTAGCAGGTTTTTGAAATGTCTAGGAGATAGCTTTGCCTGGTTCCACCCACTTGAACAGGCACTGGGAATCCCTGAGGCACCTTTTCCAGTTTTGCTTTAGGCTTTTCTCCGCCTCTCTAAACAAATACAGTGGGGCTGCCATTGCAGGAGAAGATTAAATAAATGACAAACACAGAGTGTCAGCTCTTTTGGTCAAAAGTTAAGGGGATCTTGAAGCCCTTGTGTGCTTTGGCAGGAGTAACCAAGCAGAGGGCTGAGGGGGACACTTGATGGAGACAGCAAAGACTTGGAATAACTGCACAGGTGTGCAGCACAGAGGGGAGGGAGGAGAAAAGCTTGGGCAGGCAGGGACACCCTGAGATAATCAGCCTGGAAGGGACAGCAAAGGTCCCGGTGCTGTAGGGGAGCACCGTGGACAAGAAGGAGCTGGGTCACTCCTGGTGCCCGTGTATCTAAAGGTTAAAATATTCCACTGAGCCCTCAAGCAGCAGCAGTGACTGAAACCAGAGCTGCGCTGCATTCCCTTAAGTGAGGAAGGCAAAGAGATGAAAGAGTGGAGGTGTTTACATCACTGCTGGACCAAGTAGAGTGTCCAAATGTGCAGGCTGTCCCTCTGCTGCCTGCTGTGACTCCTCCTCCACATCTCCCTGGGACAGAACCATCTGCCTACTCTGCCGGTGGGAGAGTCTGGCTATTAAAAATGATGCTTCTCAAAGCGTACCTAATGGAATTTATCTGCAGGTATTAAAATGTCACTGTGTTGCAAAACGTTCTGTGCTTCTAGCACAAATTATATTGTTCAAGTAATTGTAGGTCAGGATATTGTGCTATTTTTTTTTTGCTGATGCTTTTTGAAGACTACTGCAACTCATAAAGTACCGTATTTTTGCACTTCATGCCTTTACCTTGTAAGCCAAAAGGCCAATTATGAGGACCACATATATTTTGTCTTGTTATGAATAAAACCAGCATGTATTAAATAATGTTACTGATTGTAAAATGAAAGCCAGTGTCCCCTTTGCAAAATGACAGTTCAGTTTATATGAATAAAATATGATGAAGGCAACAAATCTTAACTAACATGTAGGAACTAAGCTAGACAAAGAGGTGTGTTGTTTGCACTAAAAGCTTAATGAAATTGCCATTTCCTTCCTCTTACAGCATGCAGACGTAGCACTGAGCAATTAACTTGATATCTTTGGATTACTCCCAAACTATATTTGACTTTGTTACACACCCACAGAGGAATGACTGCTTCTGCTTCCACTGATACCAGCAGCATGCAGCCAGATCCTACACTCACCACGTGGATCACAGACAGGTTTTTCTAGGATCTTGTATTGCTAGTGTATTCTGAAGCTGTAGTTGTTCTTCTTCTCACAAGTTACCTGCTTTATGCCTTAGCCCATCCACAGTCTTCTCTTGGCTGGAAAGGTATGGGCCAGCTTTGCTAGGAAAGGAACCTTTCAGAAGAGATGACACTTGGACTTCTCTGGCTATGGCCTACATACGGGGTTTATATAACATATCAACCCTGGAACATGTGTAGCAGTCTGGGAGACAGAGAATGAAATTCTTCTGGAGTAATAACTTACTATGCAAAATGAAGAAAACTCCATTTGCACATACTGAGATACAATATCTGCTGTCCCAAGATCAACAGGTGGCCCAGTCATCACTGACACCTGATTCGAATGAGGCCAGATAAGAGCTTGAGATTGTGGTGGCCTGCATGCCAGCAAGTGATGGAACCACAGGCTGCAGAGTCCATCCTGATGGTGAGCCCTGTGGTCAGTGAAGTGTGAGCTGACCCAGCCTGACAGAGCTCCAGCTGAGGAGCAGAACAGACCAACTACTGAGTGGCAAGGGAGGTGAGCAAACGTCAAGTCACATTTTCATCTGGCAGTGGCACAGCTGGGTCTCTTGCACCATAGAGCAATCTCAGATTTGGGGGCCATTTGATTAAAGGGAAAGATGTCTATGTTTCTGTCTGCTTTTTCTACTGGCTTTATTTGTTCCAAATAGTCATTAAAAGTCCATGGCTTTGTTGCATGTGCAACAGAGGGGACTCCTGAAAATTAACAAAACAAGAAAAATTATTCATGTCCAAGAAATGTCCCATTGAAAAAAAAGACAATATTCTAAAAGTAGGAAAAATTAAAGCCTAGTTAGAGATAATTGCTGTTGGAAAAGTAGCCTGCAATGTTACCCTGCGAGGAAAGCTGAGAATGCGATTTGAACAATTTTCAGAACCCTTCGTCCCACAATACAGTTTAAAGTGCTTGCTTTGCTGAGAACTTCCGTTTTCATCTTCATAGAGAAGGACACTTCATTAAAGACATGAGTCTGTTTACCCTATGCTTAAATTAGAGGAAAAACTAATTCTATTTGGACTGCCCCCTGAGCAAGAAACGCTCAGAATTAAATAATTCAGGGTAGACTTTGGCCCAAGAAGAGCCACAAAATATTTGTCGGTGTACCAGATATATTTTCAGGTCATTTAGTGTTGGTGTGCTGCAGTCAGATTTTCACTTCCTTTTTTAGAGGAAGAGTGAAGAGAGGAACACTAAAAACAATGAGAATACCTACCAGTATGTATGAGTACCAGATATAATGATCTGGAATATTTCACATTTGAGAGCTTAAAACACTATATTAATGAGCATGAGGGCTGACATTTTTAGTTCTCAGAAAATACAGGAATTGAGATTATCTGTGCAATTAGGTCCTTGTGTATATCTCTTGTGTTAAATCCTTAGCATCAACAAGGAAGCCTGCAACTAACCCAGAACCTTTGACTCATTTTCTAATTGTTTCAGCCCAGAACAAAACACTGTCTTTGCAAAGAGTACAGATCAAATCAGAGGAGCTAACTCAGGATACCCTGGTTTTACATAGAGGTAACAGGAAGAGTTTGGTGCCTATCATACAGTTCAGAGAACCTGCATGAGTTCTCTCACATCACCTGCTGAGTGGGAAACCAACCTGGCATAAGTACAAGGTAGCTCAGTGTCCCACAGGCTAGAGCTGCTTGACAGGCAGTGCTAGAAACTGGCTTCCCCTACAGTTGTATACAAAATGTCCATGCACATATGCATGCATTTCAGTCAGTACTATATATTAACACACACAGAAATGGCCTCCTCTGCCATACCATGCCCGTTTTTCTTTAAACCTGCGAGCCCTTCAGGTCAGGGGTTGTCTCATACACTTGCCACACTCCAGGTGTTATTGGAATGCAGATTAGAATAACTCAAGAGTTGTGCTGACAGATGCTGTTGATTCTTGAAATCTTGCCATGATGCCCAAACCAAGTTTTTAGTTCCTTTCGTCAAAAATACCTCTTTCCATTCTGAGAGCAAAGCAAGGCTAATCATTATCATTATCCTGTAATGGAGTGATAAAACCCAGTGACACGTACGAAGCAGCTGTCACAGCTCCTGTCAGCCAGCCCATCAGCCCTGTCTATTTTTTATGACAGTTTTAATGACAGTGATGGGCTGATGTCAGGGACAGGAAGGGTTGTAGGAGGGGCACATTGTCACTTATGTTTTCCTGTTGCCCAAGGCGACTGAGTGTGCCTAGACCTTTGAAAAGATATTATTTTCATGGCCCTTGTCTTGCTTAATTATCACTTCAGCAAGATAATTTCATTTCTTCCTCCCCCCCCATCCATGCCTATTCTTTATAAAGATCTCTCTTGAAGTAGAAAAGGTCAGCTATGAAAAAAGTCATAGCAGAAACCAATGCTAAATAAAGGTTAGATTATTTGGTTTGTTCTCCTGTGTAAACAGCAATTATGTTTTCTTCTTTATGATTTATTAATGAGGGAATTGACAGAGATGTCTATATTTATATTCAGTGAAAATTTTCATTAGAAAGGGTTCTTGAGACTTTTTCTTTGCTTGAATAAGTCTGCTGCTTGGTAGAAGGACTGCCCTGTGGTGGTAGAATGTTTCTGCTTGGCTTATGAAGCTCTATACAGCTTTCATCTATGGGAATATGTATATCCAAAAAGGTATACAGTACAGAGTCAAGTAGAACACCTCCTGAAGTCAATAACTGAAGGCTTAATCCAGCCAAAGTGGTCAGCAGATTTTAGAGATATAAGCTCTGCACTTGCTGGAAGAGGACATGAAAAATTGCTTTATCTCCGTTCTTTGATATCTGATAATTGCAAAATTTTTGCAATGGAAGGTATCCTCCATTTGATTCCTGCAGGAGCAACTGCAGCTCTTCCAGACCTAAACTGGGTTAAAAAGAATATCCACTTAAGGGGCTGAAGGTAAAAATAGAAATTTTCCTTCCTGTTCTGAAAACACAGGGACATTTCTGGAAAAAAAATAAAGCTAAAATTTTGGTGCTGAACCGTTTAGGACTCTTGTTGTTTTTTTACCTATTACACCTCCATCTTGCAGCCAGTCAGCATGTGAAGTTGTAAGACTTAAGAATCCCTTGCCTCCCACTATGTGTGTTAAATGGTATGATACTTACTGCAGCTGTCATGTCACCTTCCTTTTGGTCTATTGAACTGAACAGTCTGGAGCTCAGATGGTCTGTCACCACTCCAAAATGTCTGCAAAATAAACCCTCTTGGATAAAGGTGCTAGAAAATAATAAAGCAGACAAGAAGCACGGGGGGGGTTGGAGGAAAACACTTGCAGAAATAGAGTAGGGCTAAAGGGAGTCTTAAGGTATAAGGTGGGATGAGTAAGGCAGTGTCATTCCAGCTGCAGCAGGCTGTGTTGTTGATGAGTGCCAGAGAGCCAGACAGTTTTCACAACAGGCTTTTGCCTTTTCCTGTCTATTTGTATGCAGCACATCACACATTCAAGCTGGTGGAGAAAGTGACCTTACACAAGGGAAAGCGAGAGTGAGCCCAACTGCTGTGCTGCTCCAAGGCAGCCAATCCACAGCCAATGCCTTGTTGCTAAATTAAGCAACAGGCCAGGGTCTGAAGCAGACATGGACTCAGGGCTTCATAAATCAAATTTCCCTGCAGCAATAGAAGCTTACAGGGAAAAAGCAAACAGTGCTCTTGCAAACCCATTCATGCATTTCCAGACTGGGCTGCTTTTTTTTTTTTTTTTTTTGGCCATTTTTGAATAGTTCACAGCTATTAGTAAATAAATGTTGCAACAGATTTTTACTACATCATAATAGACCACTTATACTATTACTGAAATATTTACTGAAACGAAACAGTATTATGTGTGCAAAACCCAAATCTCATCTGCAGGAAAACTGAAACAGAAGCAGTTTAAATACTGGATCATAATTATCCTTAATTGCAAAAGCTTTGAACTAAAAAAGAATTGAACCCTTCTACTTGCTGGGCTTGATTTAGCACTTCATTAGTCAGATTTTGCACCAGTTACAGAGCTGCTTTGGAATTCAGCTGGAGTAGCACAGCAGTGAATAATAGGCATGCTTTACAGATGTACTGCTTGTGGAACTGGAGATTTTAGGGCTTCTAAGGTTAACATCTAGAGGGCTGCCAACCAGGCATCACCTGAAATTCCTCTCAAGGGAAGAATCTGAAAGCTTTTACTTTTGAATGGTATATTCATCTTATCAAGGTGTCCTGCAGGGATGCCTGACCCACTTGAAGTTCCCAGCTGGAAAAGCTTTGGTGAATTCTGTACAGACACTTGCCTTCCAGTGGCAGTTCAACGAAAAGTAGGCAGGGCTCTGGATCCATCTGCCTGATTCCTGCAGGAAACTTTCTCACTTTTCCTGTTCAGCTGCTCTGTGTCATGTTATGGTATTATTTATGCAGCAACAGAGAATGAGGTTTCATTGGGTAAAGCCTTTTTCTAATATGGAATGAGGAATGTTGTACACCAAATGAGTTTACAGTGCCTATCTCAAGTTATTCACTTGTATGGGACCACTCAGCCTGTCCAGGACAAACTGTATTTCTATGTCCACAGCTTTTCATAAGTTCCCTGCTTCCTTTGTGACCACTATGTGCTGACATCCATTAAAGTATTTTTTTATTCTTTCAAACCTTGAAAAAGCCACTCTTCCTTTTGAATTAAAGCTTGGGCTATGACGGCTTATTTTAAAAAGGGCAGTTTTTTATTTATAAAAACTAAAAGGCCCACTTCTTGTTTCTGAAGTAGAATTTAAGAAACAATTGCTTTTCATATCAGCATTGTAAAGAGAAGTGGTAGAGGAGTGCTGGGACTTTATCCACAGCTTACATACAGTTCAGCAACAACTTAGGCCAAGACTGTGATCTGGAGGTTTCACTCCTCTTCCTACCTTTCCCTTGAGGGGCTGGAGGTCCCTGTACACTTGTGATAAGATGGTTTGGAAAGCTGGTATAGATAAAGTTAATAATTTGGAGAGTGATACTTTTTGCCTTCATTAGCCCTCTGTTCTAGCTCACCATGGAGACAAGGAAGTGTTTATGCTGGTCTGGGGAGAGGCAAGAGGGTGCAGCTGTGAGGGGGAGGCAGGCAGGGCACTAAAAACTGCCATCAAATCTTGTACATTTTTGTGTCCTCCCCAACGAGGTGATTTGGCATGGACTTGGAGCATCCTACCTGCCAGCCAGCTGAGCACAGGAATTTCTCAGCAAGGTGCTAGCTGGCCCTGGTAAAGTGATGAAATACATGGAGGCACAATGCTCTGGTCTAGCAGCTTACATCACCCCCTGGACTCTCCAGGATCCTGAACTTTGATCAGCACTAGTTCTCCAGAAAAAACTTTGTCCAGCTGCATGCCCTGTATTGTATGAGCCCTTTGGGCTGCATGAGGATCAGAAAATCCATGTAAGAGAAGAAAACCATCTCAGCTGGCTGCCTTTTTGCCCCTGTTGAATCCCCCTCTGCACTTTTATTTTATGTGTCCAAAATGGCTGTCCTTGCTCCTGAATCATTCATGCAGGGAAAAGTCCTGGAGGAGAAAGGGCTAAGTCTGAGTTCAGTGGCTATAGATAGCAAGCACATTGTTACCCTCTGTGGAAAGACAATTAAAATGAGTCAGTAAACAGCACATGCAGCACAAGAGAAAAATCCACACACTGCTGACTTATACAGAAAAGCAACATGTTGGTTACTGTACAAACACACCACATCTCTTCTGTGTGAGAGACTTGAAATTAACTCATCTGTGTCCATTCCCTCCCTACAAATTTTTTCTAACTTCTGAAGAGTTAGTAAGCCAAAGCTGGCATATCAGTGCTTGGCACATGGGAGATGCTATGCTATATTTTCCAGAAGTTTAAACATTTGAAAAACACAGGGGCTTTAATGTTGTTGTGAGACATTTCTAATGGTTGAGGGGTTTTCAGAGGTTGAGGTGCTGACGTTCTTTATTAGCGACTCAGTTCTGCTCTTTCTGGAATATTACAAAACTCCCAATGAGTTTCAGAAAAACAGCTGACTTTGTCTTATCTCTCCCTAGCATGGGGTGCATCTTGCACCTTCTTTTCCCTTGGATACTCTCCCTTTACACAATGCTAGCCTGTGCCAAGCACTCAAAAAACTTTAAAAAAAGAATTTGAACTTCAACTTTGACCAGTGTTGGGAGCCTTTTCATCTAAGATGAGTCCTGATAAACACTCATTGGTGCCACTTAATGGAGGCCACACAGTAGCATGGGGCAAACAGGCAGGCACAGAGTGTGCAAATTCTCCTGTGCCCTGCTGCCAGAAGGGCTCACTCTGTAACAAGGAGGGGACTGTCCCCGGAGTTAATCTTGGCAGTTCTGAAAATACAGCTGAACGCAGGAGCGAATATTGCTTTCATTTCTCTAGCCTCTTCTCATCAATCTTGGTAAATAAATAGGTTTTTCTCGTCAGTTCCTTTTCAACTTGAGAAAATGAGACTAAAAAGAATCTGTTTCTGACTGTGCTGACTCCCTTCTTAGCAATGCCACTGAGATCAGAGGAGCATTGCCAACCATTAAGCTAGAGTGAGAGCACAATGGCATCCAGCTTTGATTATAGTTTTTAATAAAAAGACTAAACTCTTTGATGGATTCTTTAATGCTTTTGGGATATTATTTTTCTTCTATTCCCCACCTCTATTTCAAGAAAGTAATTCAGTGCATTGGTGATGTCCAATTTATTCTTCTAGATGTGAGTAATATCCTCTGTTAGCAGTATAAATTGTACCCATTGCCCTTGGCAGAATTCTCAACAATTCTCCTGCTGCCTGTTAAAGTGGTTTCTTAAATAGACACACTTCATTAATATACACTTTTTAGAAGACCAATTGAAATTTTCCAATATATCTCTCAGCAGCCATTGAATTATTTAGCTGCTGGTGCATGTGTGCAAGCTCATGGGCAGTGATGCTGAGGAGTCACCAGGGGCCAAGGGAAAGTACAGAATGTGCTCTGACTATGTGTTGGTTGAGATGCTTCTGAAGGCCACACTCCTGAGGAAACAGGCAGTGTAGGAAGTTCTTGTCAGCATCACCTTGCTGTGACAGTGATGCTTGTTTGTGGGTCAAAAGACTTGCCAAAATCATCTGGGAGAGTGAAAGGCAAACCTGAGCCAAGAAAGGAAGGAACAGCATTGGGCTCTATGCTCAAAACCTGGCATGGCATAGGGAGAAGGAGATCTTCTGCAAAAGGTTTAGACTGCACTGTGACCTTTGATAGAAACCTTGGCAACCCAAGACTTCCTTGGAAGTATTCTGCAGAGATGATAAATTCAGTGTTTAATTCACACACAGGTAAATGGCATAACTAAAAGTAAATTCAGGTAATTGGTACAGGAGGAGAAAAGGGAACCAGTAAAGGGAACCAGTAAGAAAAACCCCAGCACTCAAGACCAGCACAAATTTCAAAGATAAGCAAGACAAACACTATTCCTACATTAAAACTAGCAAAGACAAATGCATGTCTGAGTCTGACATGAATTAATTAAGAAGTTCATGACACAGGTTTATCACTAGCAGAAAAGAGCCACTTTAACATCTGCACAAGGGCTCTTAGCATTGATCCCATGCAGAGTCCCAACAAATGTTTTCAAGGAACTCCAAAAACAGACTTGCAACTCTTTCTGGTGCAAGTAAAGCAGGAATCCACTTCTCTGTGGTTTTTTTTTTCACTTCCTCCTCTGCCTATTCCACTCTCTTACTACAGCTTACTGTATGTAGAATGAAGCCAACACAGAGAAAGGTTTCCTTGAGTGCCTGAGGCTCCAAGGATTTTTATTAAAATCAGAAGAAAGATGGCTTTAAGCATCATATACTTTGCTCTCTCAGAACTGAGGATGGCAATTCCTGCTGGGAAGGATGGATCACAAGAAGTAGCTCTCAATCATTCAGTGAGGATTTCCAGGGTTCATTTAGAAAATCTCCCAGCAGCCTGCCATTTATTCTAGTGCAAAGGATTCAGCTCAGTCAAAAAAAACATGGGCTGAGTCAGGTGAACAGAATCTAAAGTGAGATTTCTCCATGTGTGACTAGCTCATACTGCTCTTCAGCTAAGGCAGATTTTAAACTTTTTTTTCCTTTTTTAATATAAAGTATGAATTCTTTATAGGTATATGCACGATAGACAACTGTTGAAGTGTACAGGAAGATAATCCTATGGCCATCAGTATCAATAGCAAATTCATTTGCTTTAGTGGAAATGATAAAAAGAAGACTTAGCAATACTGACTGTGTTCATTAATTACTGAAGTTTCTCTTTATTTTTGTCTGTGGTAAAGTTTGATGCTGTGCTGGGTTCTAAAGGAGTAACATAGGGGCAGAGTTTCTTCCCAAAGGGCCTGACAAGGATGAGGCTTTATAACAAACTGTGTTATCAGTATGGCTGTACACTATCTGTAACAGGCTGCTGCCTTTGTGCCCACTAGGATAAGCCACTTAAAGACCAGTCACAACCAAATTTTCTATGCTGAAGAGAGTTCTCAGGCTGCTATAGCAAGGAGCAAAGTGACCCTTTCCAGAACAGAAACATGTGAAGTAATCGCACACTTTTAGAAAACCGGGGACATCACTAAAAAAAAAAAAAAATCTCTGTCGTGACTACTGAAAGAAGATATTGGTTTCTCCTGGAAGCATACTTCTTACTTCATACTTTGTACTTCTGCATATACATTCAGGTTAAAAGGAATTAGAGCAAATCTGCAATGACTACTGCTTCAAATAACATTCACCATATACAAATCCATTTTTCAATTACACTGAAGATATTAGCAAAGAATTCACTGCCTTGATATATTCTGGTTTGAATAGCAAGCCATAATCTAGTAAATTTTAATGGCCACAAGCCTTTCATATATTACAAAGTTCTGTAGAGTATATGGCTTGTATGGTAGTTATGTCAAAGTCAAATGAAAAAATATCAATGTCTTATCCATCCTTTGCAATCTGGCAGCTAATGTACTATAGATTCATGGAGATTACTTTAGGTTGACTTACATCTCCCAGACACATAAAGTTGTCTCACAGCTAAGCTTTTCTACAGGAGTCCCTTAACTACAGGAATGTTTCCCAGAGAGTAACACAGTAAATCTTTTAGTTGGGGAATGGATAGGTGATAAGAATGTCAAGTCATATTTATACTTTTCTTCCCCTGTAAAAAGGAAAAGTGATTTATACTCAGCAAAGAGCTGATCTAAAAAGACTCCTATAAATTTAAAATGTTTGTTATTCCAGTGACATAGAAACATGGTATTTTGTTGGAAGTAAGAAACATGCCCTCTCTAAGTATTACAAAAAGGTAACACAGAGAGAGAGTTAATTAATTCACAATTGTTTTTGAAAACTGAGGAATTTTTCTGACTGGACTTTCATGTGTCTTTCCAGGACGTGGCCTGGCTCAGGCCACCACCTTGTTCCCCTGCTCTTTACAGCTCTCAATGCCCAGCAAAAGCAGCTTCATGACTACTTTGTGGCAGCCACCTACTTCATTTCTCAGGGGTTTTGCATCAGCCAGGGGGTTCCTGTATCTGGCAGTGCCGTTCTGTGAGTCACAGGATGCCCACTTTACCCTGAGCTTTTAGCTTAGGCTCCTTATGACAGCTTTATGGCTGCTGAGGATCGCTCTGTCTCACTGTATCTCTGACAAGCCTCAAGGCTTTCCCACTTGCTAAAGGCAGTTTCTTACCTGCTATAAATTGCCAGAGTTTCATTGATTATCAATCATTATCAGTTCACTGATAATGATTGCTTCTTACAGTATTGCCAGTTGGCCTCACTTTGATCAAGATGCTGGCTCAGAGCACTCTGGCAAGAAAAACAGGTACAATTTGCTCATTTAAATCCAACGTGGGTATATCTAGGGGACTAAGCATTAAAAAAAATTGAGAGCTCTAGCTCCTTTTATGAACCAACCAGTCATACAGCATGAGGATGTAGGTGTGGAAAACCTTATCCTGCGTTATGTATTTCTCTCTCTGTGTGTTTGTGTATATAACCACAGAAAGCATTGGGCATAGTGGCTGATAATTTTGCAGTTTTTCATCTATCATATAGAAGCAGCAGAGGAAAGAGGATTTTTATTTGCTTTATACTCTCGCTGCTTTGGCATCCTGTTCAGTGACCACATCCAGGATCTCCTGTCAGCCGAATCTGATGATGAGCAGGGAGGCAGGACTAGTCCCAGGCCCCTGATTTTGCAGTCATCACATCAGGATGTCATCACAGGAGGGAAAAAAATGGCAACTGACTCATAACCATTTATCACAAATAGGAAAAAGATGGGAGGGTGAAAGATGCCATCACATAAGGGCCAAGATCATTCCCAATGGGAACATGGAGGAATGTGATCTGGTGGAGACTTATAAGAGTGAAAGTGTCTTTGTGTTTAACAGTGGTGTCAGAAGAGAAGATTTTGTGGCTATTCTAAAAGTAGGAGAATGCAGGAATTAGCAACTGGTTGGGGAAAGCCACTAGGCTGTCAAGAGCATTTTGTCAGCCAGGAAACAGTTCTGTGCCATTTGACAAGGGAACACCATGTCGATATATCCCGTAACACCAAGCAGTGCTTCACCAGAGCACAGCAGGACAGATTCTGTCATGCTTGTTCTGGCATATTGGCAAATGGGTGATTTCCTTTTGCAAAGTCCCAGAGCCTCAGGCTGCCAACAGAGCAAACAAATCTGAAAAAGATTTTATCAGTATAAAACCCAAACAGTTCCACTCTTGTAATACTTTGCTTTTAACATTTTTATTTCCTGGGAGCATCTTAGGATTCACAGGTAAGGAGATCAGTCAACCTTCCACAGGAAGAATGAGGGGGAAAAAAAGCTGCTCTGGTGTGACAGAAATGTATGAGATCCTCAGCCTGAGCTGCCTAGCTTCTGTCTTATGTGCCTTGTGGGAAGAAATGTCAAAGCCCAGGAGAATCTGCCAAACACCATTATCCATTAAAAAGGTGCCATTTCATATATGATACAGGTTTCAGTTAGTTGCTATTCCCAAATATCAAATCTGCAGGTTTTGTAAACCATTGAATGACGATATAGCTACCACTGATTTTTCTTTCTCTTCCTGTTTCACACAATACTAGCTCAGAAAAACCAAACCTAGACCAATTCTTTCCTGTCAGCTCTGGTGACCACAGTACTCAGGTATGTCCTACTCCACTGCAAGCTTGGAAAAGAAGGAAAAAACTCTAAAATCCTGGCAGCCCTGTTTTACAGAAACCTATCTCCTTCGCTCCAAATAGCTCCCAGTTCTGTTATTCCTCAGCAATGCTGTTCTTGAGCAACTGTAAAGCAGAGAGAACCAAGGCCCTAAGGGTTTGACTGGCACCATGAAGGAGATCTGGGGTTATGCTCAAATGGATGTAAAATCATGTTAGAATCCAGTGCTCCGACCACTGAACTATTTCTGTCTTTCTCATCTTTGTTTAAAAAAAACAAAACAAAAGAAAAGAAAACAAAACATTCTTTCCCAAAGTACTTGAGCTAGCCTTGGTCTAGGCTCATTTGTTAGCCTAGAAAATATTCACACACAAAAGCGCAGTGAGCCACTTAGAGTCCTACAGCTCCAAAACACTCACATTTCTGTGCCAATTGGGAATGTTCTGGTGACTAATCTGTAAACTGTAGTGAAGCCTATGAGTGCATCTTTAACAAATTTATTCTAAAATATTCAGCCTCTCAGATGGTCATCTAGGTAATTTGTTTCTACTTCACAGTTTTTGGGGCAGGGGGTTGCTGTTAGGGTGGTGGAGGTTCAGTGCTGTTGATGGTGTCAGCAAGGGCCTTTTAATATCTCTGGCAAGACACACAGCATTGATCTTAACACTCTTTAGCTACACAGAGTAGCATTTTATATTCAGCTCAGAAGAAGGGCAAATAACAATAGTTAAGGGATTAAATGAAAGACAAAGCCAGGCATGTGTATTCAGTGTATTTTCTAAAATATCATACCTTTATGGAATCTGGGGAGTTTTCACCACTATTATACCTCTACAGTGCTTCCTGAGACCAATGTAATAAAATTTACACATGGTGAGGATGTTCTTTGTCAGGTATTTAATGAGAATTAACATTTTTTGCCTTAACTGCTATACCATGGACCAAATCCATGAAGTCATTTGGTCAGCTATAGTATCTAACTTTATTTCACAAAGCCAATGGTAAAATCCTTTTTCTTCTTGTGCCATTACCTGAAATATGCTTGAAACACTCAACAGAACAACCACAAAAATAGTCTTTCCCCTGCTATCTGAAGTAGACAGATGTTGTGGTTCTTACTCCATCTGGCAAGCTACATTGTAAAGTGCATTTGTATTCATGGCCAGGTGAGAAGATTAATATCAGTTGAGAAAAACTTTGATACAGTATTCAGAAGAACAAGTTAGAACACCTTCACTAGTAGAAGGTATCTCATTCTACCAATTCTAGAGGGAAAGGACAGAGGGAGTGACCAGTGTTGGGTTAATGCTTGGCCTCGATGATTTTAAATGTATTTTTAACCTAAATAAGCCTATGATTCTAAAAAGAAAAGTCTTAGTGGTTTTTAAGTTAATCACCTTCTAGAGACAAGCTAAACTCACGGACCATTAGTTACTGAATTTAGAATGCTGCTAATTAATCAAAGTTTCTGTCATAAAGCAATGTGACATTAGATGTAGAAACAAAATTTACCTTCTTTTCCCATGCTGAGCACTATTCAAATATCTTATCACTAGGCAAGATAATATAAAAATTATTAGAATAAGTTTCAGCTATTTCTCCCTGCCCTTTTCCCTGGTTAACAGGAGTCTGAAGATTTTTTAGCTCAAAGAAAAGGTCAAGCTCTTCTGAAATTATATTAAGGGATGTTGACTTTAAAGGGATAGTAAAACATTTGTTCATCTGCCGTCTGTGACTTATTCTATGATTTTTGCCTTGTCCACTGAGATCAGAAGTCACCTAGAAACTTCAGTGTCCATTGTGCTGAGCTCAGAGACAATTTTTTCGTCAATACACTTTTTTAGCACTGACAGAAAAATGTCTTCTTGCTCTGCAGCTGCGAGGCAGGAATCTTCCCAATCTCCCTGTCTCACTCAACCTTGACTAGCTCATGTTCTGGAAGGAGGCCTCAAACTCCAGAGGAAAAACCATCTTTAAATAATAATCAGACAAAACACCTTGTGATAATCATGCTTCTACCCCTAATGCAATTCACGAAGCGCCAAAACAGACGTGTTTTGGTAGAAGTGGAGTGGGAAACAATGGTCTGTGCTGCAGAAAGCCTCTCAAAATGCTTTCCTGAGGTTCACAGATCATAAAAATGATGAAATCATATAGAATGGGCCCTGCACATATCCCAGTGGGTCAGTTCAGTCCTGGCTTGAATGATTCCTGTTCTTGGTGTTATGAACAGCATTTGGATGATCCCTGCAGCAAGGAAGGATTGTAAAGGGAGCATAACCAAGGTAGAGTGAAAAATCAGCCTAGCAGAAAGAGCTACAAGGACAAAGAGGGAGGGAGAAACTCTCAGGCAGACCTTGTCCATTCAAGTGGCACTAAACCAGTGCAACCCCCACGGTGAAGCCTGGTCCAGAGGAGCCCACGTGGAAGGTGCAATGTGTCCATTTGGGCACATTTGTGTCCATTTCCATGGGGCTGGCTGAGTCTGCAGATGAGGCTGTCCAGAGTGACCGAGTGAGCTGTTTACAACATGCATGAAAGCTCAAACAGAAAGTAATCCAGACAAACAGAAGACAGGGCCTGACCTACTTTAAATTGAGAAACTGTAAAATCAGTCAGTTCAATCAAGTGGAGGTAATTACTTCTATGGTAAAAAAAGGAAGGAAAAAAAAAAGACAAAACAGGCTTTTTAAAAAGATCAAGCTCTGCTTCTAGAAACAACTACACTGAGTACAACTGAGCTCCAGCTAAGCTTTTTCAGCTTTTGTATTCAGATAAATAGAGCAGCTATTACCTGTTTGTGGTACCAATGTCGTTAGAACCATGGCTGGGCAAGAGATGCAATAGATGCATGAAAAGGCAACAATCTGTAAATATTTGACTTCTTGTTTTAGATTTTAAAAAATAATAGATAGATGACTAATAGATACATTATGATGATAGATACAACATGAAGAATGGCCAAAAGAAAGTAAATCAGACATTTTTATACAGAACACAGGAATAATGTATGCACAGGCAAATTTAAAAAGGATAACCAGGAATGTTGTTCCACAAAGCACAGTTGCATCACAGACAGTTGAGACCATATATCAGTGGGATTCTAGTGAAAATTAGTGAATATATCCAGGAAACAGAAACACCTTATGTTTTATTTTGTCAGCTGCCTGGAATTAATGTAAGGCTTTCTGTTCCAATGGAGCACTGACATGTTCAGAGATCATATGAACAAGGGATTTCAATCCAGATTTTTTTTATTTTTGGACGTATGATTCTACACTGACCTATGGTATATATAGTTATTCTTGGGGTTTTGGCATTCTTTATATTTAAACAAGAGCCTCTGCTCCTCTTTAGTTCTTTTTATCTCCACTCTTTACTGTTTGTGGTATTTATCCTTCATGCCTGCACATATCCATCATTTATCTACTCACCTTGCAGCACCTCTTAAATTTGCTTTTCGTCTCACCTGTTGTATGAATCAACATAAAAATACATGTTGTAGGGGGTAACTGTGAGCCATAATCATCTTTCGTAGTGGTCCAGGGAATGGTTCTTTTCATAGCATGAGGAGAAGTTTCTGTCTTGTGCAATGAAATGCAAAGGTATGAAAGCAGCTGTGATAGCCCTGTCAAAGGATGTCCCCCTCTGGAATAACATTTTACACAGCTAAGGAAGTAGGAAGAACTAACCTGCCACCAGAACAAACAGTTTCTTAAACTCAGTGAAAATGTACTACTGTAAGAGTGATTCTATATCACAGAACTGTATTGGGAGAGGATTTCATTTACATTTACCTTCAGCACTCACAACCACTCCTTAAAAGGATACCTGACTGATTTTCTTTTTACCTGAAATTCGAAAAAAGTCAAAGGCTTTTGATATATACATAATTTAAGTACAGATGGAGCACTGAGTCCAGAGAACCCATGTGTCTGGTACTGCATTAGCTTAATTTATTTTTCCCAGTAGGCAGCAGTTGTCTGAGCAGATAGATTTTCCAGTTGTATTGTTTGACATCATTACAGCTGAATATGCACCAGAATACCATGTGGTGACTACGTAATAAATCAGCTCATTATGTCTATAATCATTATGATTATGTGTTGTTCCAGGTCTCGGGATTGTTGACATAAAAGGAGGTAAACAGTATAAATTACTGACTCATCAAATAGTTTGTTTTAATTTGTTGAGAAAGGAGAAGGTTATTTTTTTGTATGGACTGCTTCACATGTGGGAACACAGTAATGAATGCATAGAATGTGTTAAATGGGAATAGCAGAATGTGAAATGAATCATACCAAATTGTCCTCCTCAGAGTCTCAGGGTGAAAACAGAAGTGTCACAGCACATTGGCCAAAGTTCCCATCATACCAGAGGAATCACAGAATCGCAGACTGCTACAGGTTGGGAGGGATCTCTGGAGGTCATCTGGTCCAACACCCCTGTTCAAGCAGGTCCACCTAGATCAAGCTGCCTGGGACCACATCCAAATGGCTTTGGAATATCTCCAAAGATGGAGACTACACAGCTTCTCTGGGCAAGTCCTTGGTCACCCACACAGCCTTTCAGATGGGCAGCCCCAGCATGTACCAATGCAGGGGTTACTCCTCCCTGCACTTCCTTTGCTGAAATGCCTCAGGTTTCTGTCAGTCCATATCTCCAGCCCTTTGAAGTGTCTCTGGATGGCAGCACAACCCTCTGGTGTATCAGCCACCCTACCAGATCTGTGCCATCAGCAAAGTTGCTGAGGGTGCACTTTGCACCATCATCCAGATCATGAACTAGGATGTTTAATTTATTATTATTTAAAATTATTTAATACTGCTACTATGGTAACCCAGTCTTCACCCCTGGGATATACCACTAGAGACTGGCCTACAATTACACTTCTTGCCACTCATCACCACCCTCTGGACACATCTTTTCAGCCACTATTCAATCCAGCTCACTGTTCATCCAGCTCATACTTCATGGTCACTATGAGAATCTTAGAGGAGTCACTGCCAAAATCCTTTCAGGAATGTGAGTCAACCATTGTTCTCTTCTCATCTACAAAGCCAGTCATTTCACCATAGGACTTCACCAAGCTGGTCAAGCATGTCTTCCCCTTGGTGAAACTATTTTGACTACTCCAGAGAACTGTCTGATTCCTCATGTGCTTGGATACAGTTTCCAAGTTTAACTTCTCCATCACTCTCCCAGCATTGAAGTTGGCCTTACTGGCCTGGGTCCTTCTTCCTGACCTTCTTGTGCATGCCCAGTCTGCTTAAATATTGTCTAACCTGATCCTTGTCCACCAGTGCTATGTCATCTCTGATACAGAGATTCCCCTGGTTTCAGGGACCTGGGGTTTCTGAAGGTCTCTCTTGCTAGTGGAGACTGAGGTGAAGAGAGCATTCTTACAGCCTTTTCCATGTCCTGTGTAAAGAGGTCTCCCATCTCATTCAGCAATGAATGCATCCACACCTGCCCTCATCTTCTTTTTGTTACCTATATACCCATAGAAACCCTTCTTTGTCTTTGATGTTCCTAGACAGATTCCAGTTGGGCTTTATCTTTCTAAACTTCAACCCTGGATGCTCTGATGATGTATCTCTATTCTGGTTGTCTGTCCTTGCTTCCTCTTCTTGTATGCTTCCTTTTTGTCTCTGAGATTGTCTGGGACTCACTGTTCGTTCATGCAGAAATTTTGCTTGGCTTCCTCCTCATTGGGACAGATTGCTCCTGAGCTTGGCAGAGGTGATGCTTGAATATTAACCAGCTTTCTTGGGCCACTCTTTCCTCTAGGGCTTTATTCCATGGGACTTTACCCTTTGGATAGGCCAAAATCTGCTGTCCTGACATACAGGGTTGTGAACTTTCTTTTTTACCCTCCTACCTCCTTTCAGGACCCCAAACTCCACCATCTCATTGCCACTGCTGCCTTTGACCCTCACATCCTCAGTGAGCCCCTCCTTGGTGGCAAGTAGGAGAGCACCTCTCCTCTGCTCCTCTGTCACTTTGATGAAGAAGCTGACATATTCCAAGGACCTCCATGATTGCCTGTGTCCTGCTGTGTTGTCCCTCCTGTATATGCTGGGGTGGTTGAAGCTCCCCATGAGGACCTTCACAGCTCAGACAGAAGCAAAAGCTGTCAAGAGGTGCATGGCGAGATGCAAAAACATTTTCACAATGCTGTAGAAATTCACATGCTTACATATTTTTAACTGAAATTTGACATAAGTGCCAGAGGTACAGCAGCTAGCTCATGGATGCATAGGGTTTTAGGATCACTGTAAAAAACCCCAAATATTGTGCTCCCTCACAATGGCATGCTATTTGTTCCATGCAGCTTTCTTTATATCCCTTTTATTAATATTTTTATAAAGACCAAAATGTTTAAAGGAAATATTCTTAAATATGACCAACAGAACCCATTATTTCTAGCCATAAACTGTGATATCAGCCCCAGTCTAATGATCCAGGAGAGTTATTACTGTGGCTGAACAGTGCATCCATTTGTGAGATGTCTGGTACAGCCCATTAGGAGTGTGAGACGTAGAGAGAGAGGGAGATGTTGTGTAACACGTGGAATGAGTATTTAATCTGTGCTGCTGGTCAGACAGAAAGTGCATGATCACAAGACTCATGCACCACATCACCTTGTGTATGGTACAGTTTTCTTTCTTGACACATTTGTCTCTAATGGTACAGCTGCCAACTGCAGCTATCACACCAGAGGACCTGCACCTTTTTTGGCTCAGGTCCTGGTCCCAAATAAACATATTCATCCAGTCATTCAACTTGTTTTTCACACCAATGCAAAGTAAAGTTATAAGTGCCTTCAGGAAAGCATGGTAAATGACTGTATTCACAAATTTGCTCTTCATTGCCCTTTTCAGCTCAATCTTGAACTGAAGTTTTGCTGGGGAAAAGTTATGCTTCTATTTACTTTTTGAAGTATTCTTAACACTTTTTCCTAAAGAAGACATGAAAGATGTTGCATTAAAAAAAAAAGGTTTCCATACAATTTAAATTTGTTATTAATGTCATCAAAACTCATCAAAATATATTAAAAAATATGGTAGAAGCAGTGCAATAACAACAGGCCTAATCCACATCAATGTAAATTTGCCTAGCACTACTGAAGCAAATGGAGCCACATGAGTTTAGGCCAACTGCACATCTTCTCAACATGTTACACCATTATTCATTGAATTATCAAATCTAAGTTTTTTCAGCTACAGTAATTTTTTTCAGCTACAGTAAGGAATTTCTTTTAGCCAAATAGCGATACGGTTTGAAGATTAGATTTTAAAATGCTCTGCAAGAGTCAAGGGCACTGCAGAAGTGTGGTTGTCATTCTGATGGCTAATTGGACTGTGACAACTCCTAAAAACCCAGGCTCTTGTTGCCCTGAGCTCTGGTCTAACACAAGATAAACCCTCTGCAGTTACATTTATGCTTTCACCTCAGACAATACTAGCAAGTTAAAGAGGTCGAATTCTTTATTATTCTCAATATTATTGAGACCTATGCATACAATTTTAAGCATGTTCTTTTGATTTTAAATAAAGTGCTAATTACAGTGCCTAAAGCTAAGAAACCATCTATGTGCTGCCCTCAGTATGAATACTTTCTGCATTGAGACCTACAAAAAGTCAACATAAACCAAATGCATAAATCCAAGTGGAGTTTGAAGCAGAAAAAAGGATGGATAAGTAGTAGCAAATTTGCCATGACTCACAGGTGATTAAGGGAGTTAAACATTTAGATAAATAAATCAGAATTATCTAAATCTCTAGTTTGCACTGATATGGCAACACATTGATGTGTTGAGATGTGATGGCTTGTCTTGACAATTGGAACAGTGGCTAGCAGACTTCAGAGCTCATAATAGGGTTTAGACAATCCTTTAGAGGTCTTTAAAACCAATACTGCCTAATGTACCAAATGAAGCCATTACATGGTAGACTGTGTTTCAGGGAAGAGCAAAGGACACTGGGGAAAAAACAGGTATGTGAGAAGAATTAATAAACAAAGTGGCCATGCCCTGAATGCATCATCTCAACCAGCTGCAATGACCTGAGTCTCTTTAATACCCCTTCTCAGATTTCCCAGATCATCACTGCATTTAAAGGCTGATGCATGCCCTAGTGGGCATGGGAAAGAGATTATCTGCTGAGCAGTATTTCAGTCATATTACTGTCTTCTATTCTCTTGGAATTCCTTGTCCACCAGACATAGTAATAGTAGACTCAGTGCTCAGATACGACTGCTTGAGAGCAGAGTGGGGATTCTCAGCAATTCTGTACAGACAGAAGAAAAGTTTATCTGGACTCAGCAGGAAAACATGTGGACACTAGTTATGAGATGCATAAGCATGCAGAGACTTGGAGCAAAAAACCCAGTTCCGCTCTTTTTTGCCTCAGAATGTCAATTTCCCACATGTTCTGTGACTGAGTCCTCCACATGCCCTGAAGCTGCTTCACAACCCTAAAGTAGGAAGGACACAATAGCCCATAAAAAAGCTTCCTAGTCTTTCCAGCTAAATGTATATAACTCTTCTTGCTGTAACTTTCAAGGCTGGATTGTCACAGAAAGGTCTCTCAAGAATCCAGATAAGGAGTCTCATGTTTAGGAAGGTTTATGAAAACAACACTAATTGTAATTGTCCCTTGCTGAGTAGCCCGTGAGGTCCCACAAAGTCCTTGCAGCTGCAAGGTCTGTAAGTGCTGACAGCTCTCTCTTCATAAAAGTGTAATTGCTGACAAAAGGAAATTGCATCATCCAGCCTTTTTCCTTCTTTATCAAAAAAAGGGAAGTTCCACTGTAGTAATGTTAATGGCAGGAGGATTAATTCTAGGAAGTTTGGCAATGTTTCATTAAAAATAGGTCATTTAGCAGTATAATGAAGAGACGTTGAACACTGACTCAGTTTGCCAAGCTGATCTTGTATTCCTGATTCAGACATGGGCACGGGGAGGACCAGGCTTTGTTCAGCCCTCCAAAAAAAGCTTTTGGTAGCTTTATTCAGCTACCAAAAAAGGTAGCAAGGTTGTGAAGAGAAGGAAGTAGAGAAGAACTACTGGGAAGCCTTGGATGTGCTAGTATTGTAAACCTTTTCCTGATAAAGTCTGATGCTCTTTCCAGTCTCTTTCCAGTGATGGATGCTTGGGATGTTCAGGCTCTCAAGAGTACTGCTGGTTTGGCTTTGGCATATGAGAAAAAGTGGTTATTGTAGATGAACATTGAAAACATATCTTAAATTCTCCATGCTTAAATAACTGTCAGAAAGCCACATTCAGGAATGGCTACTACACAAATACGAGCTGATTTAAGTGGCTGCTGTTGGGGAAGAAATTACAATTGCTATGGCAGGAGATGTAAAGTGTTTTTCATGATCACTTAACTCTTAAGTCAAGGAGATTTAGGATCAATAACTGAGGTGGAGGGTGTTTGGTAAAGCAGTAAATAAGGGTCCATTTGTAAGGATCAAGGGAATATGATTCACTGATGCCTACAATGTTTAGGGATAAAAATTATTTTTTTTAGACACCCTGGTCTAAAGGGTTTTTTTCCTTTTAGAAAAAAAGGGAAAAACACCCTTTAGACCAGGGTGTCTAAAAAAAAAATAAAACTCAAGTTTTTCCATATTGCAACAGAGTTATCGTCACTGCTTGTCCTACAGCTTTTTTTAAAAATCCTGCTCTTATTCATCCCCAAAGGATCGCAGAAGAGTTAAAATCTTCCCGGTTAAAAACCTGTACTTGACTCGAGTCTCCGGGCACTGCAGAACCATTTCCTGTGATTGCAGCAGAGAGAGATAAAATTCCACTGTGGTGGGAATAAACTGAAATTAGATCAAAGATTTCCGGATAATTAAGAGTTCCAAACCAAAACCTCTTTTGCTGCTTTTTGCTTGACTCTACTATTGTTTGGGGCTTTTTTTATTCCCAGGCAAACAGGGCAGTGCTTCACACAGGAAGCCAAATTTACCCATCAAAAACAACAACCCAAATTGAAAGCGTGACAAGAGCTGAACCGCATTTGCATCCGCTGCAATTCCCCGCGCAAACCTGTACCACCCCGCAAGCAGAGGGCTCAGGAGGTGCCTCGCTGGCTGAACGCTTCCTCCGCGGACACATCCACGGCCAGCACAGGTGCATGAGAGTGGCGGATTTGGGTGTGAGGTTCTAGCTCCTCTGCCGTGAAGCAGCTCAGCGCCTAGTTTTGGGCGAGGTGCTGCAGAGAAGCCGGCTGGCAGAGGTGGCAATAGAGCGAGCCCGGGGCTCTGGCACGGCTGCCGAGTTGTCCCGGGGGGCTGCCGAGGGCCCCCTGCTCAGCCCCCTGC
>VWZS01005054.1:945907-1010072 GCA_013397075.1 Rhabdornis inornatus
CGCCACGGCAACGTGCCCGCGGCCGCGATGTCGCAGCGCGGAAGATGCCCCGGAGGCGGCCACCGCCGCGGGGGTAACCCCAGCCGCCGCCCGGAGCCGGGATTGTGGCCAAGGGGCGTCCCTCGGGGCCAAGCCGGGCGCACGCAGCGGTGAGGGTGAGCTGGACCCCCGGGTGGTTGTCGGCGGAGCCCGGGGCTCCCTGGACCGTGGTGTGGCGGCTCTCGGGTGAGAACGGGAGGATCCGCTCGGTGAGGGTTGCGAGCTGGGGTGTCATGGTCAAGGGAGCATCGCGCCGTGAGGGGTGGCCGGGTGATGTCCCTTGCCTGGCTCAGGGCATTGGGGCTGGGCATGAATTCCTCATGGCCTTTTCTTTCTCTTGCTGTAGTTGGTGACAAAACTACTGACAATGTCAGCTCCTGGTCTGTGGCTTGTGTTGTCCACATTCAGCTTGTGTTGTGTGTCCCATACAGGCCTTGGCTTCATTAATGCTTTAGTCCTTCATCGTTTTTTTGGCAAGGAATATAATAATGCTAGTGGTGTATTTTTTAGTCATAAGACGTTATTATGTTCCCATAGCCTAACCTCCTCCATAATATAAAGCAGAGACTATTCCCCAGTGATTCCAAGATCTGGCCCACCAGCCTCTTCAAAAAGTCTTGATTTAATGACTTCCAACGATGGGAATTGACTACATTCCTGGATAATTGGCTCCAATTTTTAATCACTTTGTTACACGTTTGCATCTCTTTTCCACTTTGAACTTTCCTGCCTTCATCTTCTAGCTACTGGATCTTGTAATGTTTTGCCTGTCAAATTAAATAGCTATCTAGTTTCAGATCATCTCTCTCTGCTCAAGTATTTAAGGGCAGTAATTAAATAGCCACTTAACATTGTCTCTGATGAGGTAAATAGACCTGACTCTCTTGGTTTCTCCCTGGAATGCAGATGCTCCCCAGGAGAAATGCCTGGGCTGCTCTTCTCTGAGCCTTCACCACGGTCCTCGCTGGCCTCCGGTGCTGCACAGTGGATTCCAGGAAGGCCCTTGTTAATGTCACGTGTGGAGATAATAACCTCGTGCACAGTATTCCCCTGTCTATTCTCCCAATGGTACAAACTTTTCTTTCCCACGACTACACGGTGGGAACTTCTGTTCCATTAGTTACAGGCAGTGATCCCTGTACTTCTTTGCAAGCCAAGGTTTCCTCAGAAGCTAGTTGCCTGTCCTGTAAGGAGCATTTGAATTAAATACTTCTACATGTATACCTTTGAATCTGCCTATATTAGAGTTTTTTGCCTCCTTGGATCACCTCACTTCCATGGAGTCTGCAGCTCAGGAGTCACAATAGACCTCTGTTGTCTTCTAGAAGTCAGAAGGGTTTATTTTCCCAGGACCTCCCTCCTGAAAGTCTGTCTTCTCCCCCAGCCAACTTCAAATAAGTTTAAGGTCACCTGGAGTAAATGGTACCAAAAAGTTATACTGAGTAATATACAAACTGAAAGTGCCCATTACATTGAACTGCTTTTGGAACTGCTTTTGTTCAGCTGTGCCTCCAAGCATTGGTGAGAGAAAAAGAGAATTGCTTTCCCATCTTAAAGAGTTGTAAATCCCACCACTGGCTGTGATGTCTAGGCTGACTTATACAACATCATTATTTTGTGAGTCTTTAACTTGAACACTGAGTTTTACTTGCTCTAGAGTGTGCTTAAGCCTGGACTTACAGCTTTCTAGAAAGCACAATATGTGAGAGCATGGGCCAGAGGTAGGTAGCTTTGACAGAATATTGTCAATTTTTCTAGCAGCATGTAGCATCTTGAATCTCGACAAAAGGCTAAGATTGAGCAATCTGAAGGCACCTTCTGTGGGAGATGGTACAAAACAAAGTTCTTTGAAATTAACTTCCTGTTTGGGTAGGTTTGTTTGTTTGTTTGTTTTGTTTGGGGGTTGTGTGTTTGTAACCACCTCGACTTGCCCTGTCTACAAGCTTAATGTGCAGTGAGGGAGGGTGATGTAAGAGGTCTGAAAATTAAAGGTCTGTACATGCAGACCATCCCATGGAGTAAGTGATATGATGATGTCCTTGAGTTAGGTTTGTTTGCACAAATAAAGATAGGTTTCAGCCTTTAGAATGACCTAGTTGTCTTCAAAGTGTTAAAGTTAAGAAAAGTACATTCTGATTGTGTAATGACTTAAATGTCAGAATAAAGAGTGTTCTTGAAATTTCATGAAGATTTTTTTTGTTGCAAGTCCCAGAAAATGTATATTCATAAGATTTCACGAAGTATAGACAGTGTTGCACTAAATATAAACAGTGATGGACCCTTAAATGGTCTGAAAAAATATCACAGAGCACAGATACCACATCTGATTGACTAGAGCTCTAGAATTTGGCTGAATTTTCTACAGGCTGGTGTCGTAGGAATTGTTTTCTCAATTGTTTGTCCAATTGTATATCCCACCAATACAAAATTTCTAAATGTAACTACCTGAGAGGTATCTTTCCGTCACCTATTCAAACTCAGCTTCTGTCCCCCAGATTGGGCCAGTATCTCTGAACTTTTCCAACATACGCTTTCCCTTCTCATGGCTGCACCTTCTTCAAATGCTTTTGCAATCAGAAGAATATGTGTGTGTTTCCTTAGGGTGCTTGGTCCCAGAAATTACACATTTCTGAATTATGAAGCCCATCCAGAGTCAGCTTAGCATTAAGAATAGCGGTTGTTAATTAATTCTACAGGGCCAGAACATAGAGAAGATAGTACTTTTGAGTCTCAGACTTGCTGAAGACAAGTCCAGTGAGTGCTAGGTTGGACAGATTTCACTAGCAAAATACTATGGCAGTGGTAAAATTTGTCAGATTTGGGTCCTGCAACTGTTACTAACGCCGTTATTTTTAGGAACATAAACTCCCTCTGTCAGACTCAGCCAAAGCTAAGGGGAACGACACCCTGCCTCCAATTTGTGAAATCCTCACTGCTGTAGGAGTACAAGCAATCTGCTTGTAGTCTCACAGCTACAGACAGAACAAATTTCATAACTGAGAATTATGCTCCTAGCAGCGCATCACTTCTTAATTTGTAACTCCCACACTAAGAGCAGAGTTAGGACATAGGCTGATTCTGCTGCCTTTGTGGATTTAGGAGCAATCCTGGATTAAGATCTGATGTTAACCAATTTAGATAAAACATGACCTTCTTGAGAGTCAGAACAAAAAAAGAAGATGGATAATTTTACTAGGGGAAAGCAAGTTCTGGACATGTTCTGAAAGAAATTAAGTTACTGTCCAATAGGAGAAGTTTTTTAAAGTATAGCTAAATACGGTTTACTTTTGCAAATAGTAAAAATAGAAAAGCTCTACTTATATCTGTTTTATTATATATATGGACTTTGAACACAGTAGCAGTTCTATAGAAACAAAGACTGGTACTGATTAAAAATTTAATCATACATGATGAGTTACTTATTAACATCAAGTTATTTGTCTCTTGGGAGTCTGTGGCTAGGAGCTCACATTTGTAAATTGGCAGCAGATCCTAGAGGGTTGAGGTGTCAGCATGCTGCTGAGTAAATAGAGAAGAAAATGCAGTGCCAACACCTGCAACTCCATGCAGGCTGTGGGGGAGAAAGGCAAAGAAAAAGATGGGCACCTAAGTAGGAATGACTGGGTACCAGCATATTACCATTTTGCACCTATTTGTCCTCTGTCAGCAGTGGACACATGCATTTCATGAGAATAATTAAGTGGAGGAAAGAATGCCAACAATGACAAATATTACCACACATTGTGGTAGGAGTGCTACAGCTGTGTTTGCAGAGGATAGGTTCAATCCTTTCCCCTCATCTTCCCCATGCCTCTAAATCCGTGATCCTGTGTAACAAAGCTTGGTAGCAAGTATGGAAGTTATTACCACAGCCAGTATCAGCCTGGCATCCAGAAAGATATAGTATCTGTTAAATTATCCAGGAAAAAGTATCTGTATCTATTATATTTCCAAGTGTAATTGTTAGCAACACATGTTACTTGTACTGATTGTTTACTGTACTTATTATACATTAGTAAAACGTGGTAGTAACAACTGAGTTTGCTTGTTTCCTCCTTCTGACAGTAGGTCTTTTAGAAAAGCAAGAGTTAATCAAGGGGGGCACAGACATCCTAGTGCTCTGTTAAACTGTTTTTGTCTGTGCTGCCAGCATCACTAATACTGTTGGTGTCTGTCTAACACAGTGGAGACCAGCTCTGAGCTGAGGCTGAAAGCTTTTATCACTTGTCAAGTGGTAACAATTCATTTTTTACCAGCCTAAGTTATATCACTATTGTCTAGCTTTGGACAAGAAATATTATGCTGAGGGAGTGGAGGAGAAGTTTTTTAGAAGAAGATCATAAGAAGTATGTGTTCTGAGATATTTATCATCTCTCTCTCTCCGCTAACCCTCATAGTCAACTATGATAAAACAGATATGAAGCACATTGGTAGACAGGAATCTTCACTGTGGTCTGGTGACCTCCTGATCCAGGAAGCAGCAGCATTGCTAAGTTTAAAATCATTCATATTGTCTGTGGATTGATTGTGGTTACATAGTAATAACACGCTCCCTCTCATTTGTGTGCCTGTACATTAATGCACACACACAAGCTGAGGGAAGAGCAATGTTCCCTGAAGCATTGGTAGTCTGGATGATTTTGGCAAGAGCTATTTTAGTGCTTCAGTTAGCTACAACTATGAACTAAAGCATAGGTCAGGACTGAAGTAACTACTGTAGGAAAGGTTGCCTAGAGAGCCTACAACCAGAAGTATTCTTATTTTCTGAAGAGAACATATACCAAACATAAGCAGAACATAGTGACCAAACATTCAGCTTTGGAAAAACTTATTTTCCCTTTTTCTGTTTTGTTTTCGGTTTGTTGTTTTGGATTGTTTTTTTTTCTGCTAAATGGACAAGGTGTTTCTAAAAATATTGAGAAGTAATCAATGTTTGCTTGAATTCTCACAGTGACACCTCTATCCTGAGATTCTCCTGTAGCTCAGTGATGGTAATTAATATTGTCAGCTCTTCAAAATCATCATGCAATTATCACCAGTTGGCATTTTTATCCAGATGAACAGGATGGCTTTCTATATGCACATGTGCCTTCCTACTTCTTTTGGAAAACATTGAAAAAATATTGGCTACTGCAGTTAGAATCCCAGACTGCATTCTAATGGTGAAAATCTTTTTCCCAGTGATGCTAATGTGCAAACAAACAAAGTTCAATTTGTAAAAAGGAAGTCAAACTAGAAAAAAAGGCAAAATGAAACAAGGAGATGTGCAATTATTTTTAATAATCTTCATGCAAATACCCAACAGATTCAAACAGAGGGCATGAATACTATGCTACATTATGACTAATCTTAAAAGGATACTATAAAAAGCAATGGCTTACCTCAATGATGATAGTGAAGTCAGTGAAGAATTAATTCAGGAATTTTCTGGTGACTCCAGGATCCCTCTTTACATGCAGGAAATAATCACTAGAAAGATGAGAAAATCAGTCAAGATGTTATCATGGAAACAGTGGGAATTTCCATCACAGGATAACAAAGGATCTGATGTTTACCTTAAATTTGCATAAACAGGAGTAAATTCATTAACATATATTTGCGGGGAAAAAATTATGTGGTTAGGGATAATTTTCAGATGGATGGATTTTTTCCTTTCCTGGGTGAAACAGAGAAGGAAAATAACAGTAGAATGGTTACTAATCTGATTTTACATGGTTTTGGGAAAAGATGAGTGTTCCTCTTGGTAGCAAGTAGAGCTGGCATGTGGTTTCTCTGGTCAGGGAAATGGGGTGTCTGCCAGCTTTGGGGTGAGCAGAGATCCTTAACCTAAAGCCAGCCTGACTGAAAGTTATTTTCTACTCATGGGCAGTCATTTTGTCTCAGTAAAGAAACTGTAAAATGTTTTGAAGTCCAAGGACTAGTGCTTAATCTTTGATGTATTGCCAGTGAGATCTTAATCCAGAAAGTAGTATGTCTGCTGAATGCTCAGAGAGCAGACCCTCCCCTTCCATGGGGCCCCAGGACTTTGGAGTTTTGCTAAAAACAGGGTCAAATAACAGATTAAGTCTGTCAAGTTGGTATAACAGAGCAGGTAAGAAGTTTTCCAGCAAAGAAGTTGGACAGGGCACTGTTGCATTTCAATAAGTCCCTGTTTTCTTAGGCTACTGGAGCTACAATTCAGAGCAGCTTCTAAGCTGGCCTTTGGGCACTGAGGAATGAGTTAGATATCACCAGGTCCCAACTTCAGGAAGTGGAGAGGTGTAAAAGTCATCTAAATCTTGCCACCTCAGCTCTCCTAGAAGCAGTCTGGCTGTTGAGGACTTAGCCAGCCCTTTGGCTAGAAAATGCTGAAGGATAATCGCACTTTAGTATTTAACAAACTAAAGGGTCGCTTTCATTACAGTCACTCTCCTTCCTCTGAAGTATCAGTTTCATGAAAAATTTCACACAATTGAAAGATTAAAGTTGAGATGACTCATTAAGAAAATTATGGAATATAATAAGCATACTGGGGAGTATAGTAAGGGGTAGAAGTAATAGTGATAAAATACTTGTCAGAAAGATGATAGTCTTGAGAAGAGCTGTATGGAAACAAGATTACAGAATTATTCCTCTCTGAAAGGCTGGCATTTCAGAACTCTTTATAATACTGATGCACAACACAGCCTCTCCATGTTAATTAAAATAAAAGTGTTAATCTTGCCCTTGAGGTTAATAGTTAGGGAGTATCTGTTAAAAGCTGTTGAAGAGGCTATGAAGGTTTGCATGAGTCTGAGGACACAGATTTCTGCTCAAGCTAAGCAGTAGCCTTACAAGATCTGCTGTTTCAGTATTCCATGAAAGAGCATCAGTTTCCATCAGTCCATAGGGAGAGGTATCCCATCTACAAAGCCATCTCTGGAAACATTTGACAATTCTTAGTTGCAGCACCAAAGGCATTTTCACAGAAAGGGTAAGAGGTGTTTCAAAGAGTCACCTCAAGTGCATGGCATGGAAGAATAAAGTGACCAGGCTTTCAGGTCCCTGTCTGCTGCCCCATTCTTCAAATAAACCTGTTCATGCCGTAAGTGAGAGCATTAGTATCTGCAAATGTGCTTTCACCTACCTCTGCCAAGAGCTGCTTAGTCTCGGAAGACCATACCTGCATGTGATGACTTCAGTTCAAGACTGTGCAGAATCTGTGCTGTTATCTCATGCCTGAGAACACTGGGTTCATCAGCTGAATTCAGCCTGTAGTTTTTTAGCACCACGTGACTGAGGAATAAAAGTGGTTCATTCATTTCCTGAGGAGTCAAGCAAGCTGCATCAGGAGATGCAGAGAAGTTTTAACAAATGAGTATTACAAAAGGATTAGCTTCATTAATTTAGCTGCTTGTGCTTTTGGCACTCAGGAATTAATCCAGCCTGTATTGAATGCTTTGAGTCTCAATTAGCTTGATGCCTTGGAAGGGGAAGGGACAAGCAGTTTCCTCCTGCATATAGCAGGCATAGAAACCCAGAGATGGTCTTCCCTTTGGTGAGAAAAGGGGGTTTTACTTCCTCTCTGGGTTCAGGGTACACATCAACTTAAAAGGAACAATTCAAACTTCAGGTCCTGGGGCCACAGTGCAATAAAATCAGATAATATCCTATCATAAAGCCTGGGAGCTTTCCCTCAGAAATATTCTTCTATTAAATGGTCTATTTGAGAATTGCTTCCAGCTGGACCATGCTTGGTCATTATCACATAAACACGTGAGTTGATATTGGGAAATAGAAGAACAGTATTTATCCAGTTCAAAAGATGCTCTTAATATGAAGGGCCTCAAGGGAATATTGCTTGGAAAACAAATTTTCATAATAAAATGACCTATTTTAGAATTACAGTTTTCCATGCTGGAGGGGACAGGAAGGTAGCAGGATGCTTGCCAAAGAGATGGACAATAAGCACACTCACACTTGGTCCCTAATGAGAAGATGAGTGGACTGAATGTGTTCATGAGATAGCACCCTGGGGTTTTGGGGTGGTTTTTTGTTGTTTGTTTGGGGTTGGGTTTTGGTTTGTTTTTTCTTAATTTTTTTTCACTAGATTCCTGCATGTAGACTATTTGCATGTGTTTGCTGTATCCAGATTGGCATGCCTGCGGGAATGTGAGCAGACCTTCCTACCAGCAGCCAGCTCAAACATGTAGCTGACAGGGAGAGAACCCACACAATGTCTGAGCTGTTCCTTAAAAAGCCTTAGGAGAAGAAAATTAAGTAAAAGGACAGCAAAGCTAATAATAGTTTTGTTAAGTATGTACCAGGAAAGCAAGGTTCAATTACATTATGCCTCTAATATTATGATCCCAAGAAGGGAGCTCTGTAAGAACTGTTATTTGCTGTTACTCATCAGTTCCTTCTGTGTGGATGCTCCAGGACAATTCATGTGGTGGTGTTCCTCCAGGAGCAGAGCCTGCCTTCTAGTGACTAATGAATGCCACCTACTCAGCCTCAGTTTGTCTCATATTTGTCTGTTGAAACCCTTCTTCTTTTTCAATGTGATCTATAATCTTGACTTCAGCAATCAAAATTAGTCTTTAATGACCACATGAGTTCAACTAGTTAGCAATCAGAGCCACATTGGTTATTGTAAAAATCATATCAGAGTCAGTAGCTAACATGCTGCTCAGAGCAGGAAACTTAATTAGATGGGTGAAATCTGACCTTGCAGTTAAAGGCTGTAATTCCTTTGTAGTTTACCAGAGGTATCTAACCAGAGATAATAAATTAATATGAAATTGTTCCAAACACTATAGTTGCCATTCTGACAGGAAGCCAAACCACATCATCCTTTCAGTCATCCTGTCTTAGATGGCTGATTCATAATGAATATAGGGCAGATGAGGTAGAGATGAATGAAAAGTGTCTGTTTTCTAGTAGATCATATGATGACTCTTGCACTGTGGAGTTAAAGACACAGTTAAATGTGTTTTGCGGTAAACCTGTTTGCTTGCATTTGGAAGCATTTTGAAGAAGAAATGCACATGAAAATATGAATTATGTAGGATCAACATTTGTGTGTTGCATAGAGAATTTCATTTACGGGCTTCTGAGCTGACCTCCAGGACCAGAATTTAGCTGGGATAAATATCTTGAGGTCACCTAGTCTTGATCTTAAATTCTTCACTGTTGACACTTGCAAGTGTTAATTGGTTATATATACTTAATTCTGTTTTGAGAGAGGATTTTCTGTTTGTGACCGAAAAGAGGGCAGTCTTTGGAAAAATGGCCTTTCCCCCCTTATGCTTATACACTTTTTTTTTCAGTTAAGTCTGTTTGGTGTTTTTTGTTTGTCTGAAGGGTTTTGGTGTGGATTTTTTTGTTTTGGTTTTGCTTTTTTTTCCTTTTATGTTCCTATACACAGAAAAATATCTTCTGTATGATCAGAGAGCAGCCTTTTGAATTGTGTTTGACATTGGTCAACCATTAAAAGAGAGAGACCTAATACTTTACCAAGAAAACCCCAGGAAATGGGAAAAAGTCTCATCAGAGGCTTAGAAAGACAAAGCAATGCTTACACTATTCAACTTGAACATGCAACATGAGGCAGCAAGAGATAGGAACATGGTCAACATCACAAATATTTAAAACTGTCTTTCAAAGGTGATGCTATACCAAGGTGCAAAAGACAATTTAAAAATAACCATTTATGAACAGTTTCCTGGCCTTTAGTGATATGAAGCTGTGAAATGGTCTGGCAAGGAGCACACAGTAAGAGACAGATGGGGATTCAGTGCTGGAAGAGCATTCAAGCCTAGGTCCAGAAGGCAGAGGGCCAAAAAATGTTCTCTTATCACAGGGACCAACCAACTTACTTTCCTCTGCATGTCCTCATTTTTTTTCTGAAGGAGCAGATCTCCCCTTTACCCCTTATCTCCTCCTGACTTCTCCTGAGAGAATTCACTCAGCAGTGGTAGAGGTATGTCAGCCTCATAAATGGAATGAAGTCACTGAATTTGTATGGGAGAAGATTTGTCTTCCCACGATCAGCATTAACACTCTGGTTTTGTGGGAGAAACTTAGGACTGAGGCATGCTAACCTTGAAATTCAACAGCTGAGCCATTTCATCTAGTTGCTGCCCAGAGAGAAGGCCAGGGACCTAATGAATTTCTGTTCAGGTGTTGCAGTTTCTCTCTTAAAATAAAGGCAAAGCTCCCACACGAGGGGAAAAGAACACATTTTCTGTCCTTCTGGAGCAGGAAAAGGGTGAGAGTTTTGAAGTGGTGATGGGGAATTTTTCAGCCCATCTGCAGTGCTAATCAGACATCTGTCTCTCTAGAACCGCCTCACGTGGCAGTCTGCATTTGCAAAAATATTTTTCTCCTCTTGACTTGGAGTAGAACAAACCTAACAGTTTTCTTGTGGCTGCCCACACCTGTGGCTCTCAGGATTGTTAATAAATAGATGAGGGACCAGAGTGAAGAGAGCTGAGATAATGAAAATGAAGCTACAGTAATTATGTGGACTGTGCTGACCAGCCGCTGAGCAGGGATGGAGGACAAGGTTTCCCACCTTAGTGACAGCCAAGTTTCTTGGAGTGTGGCCTGGATGTTTGATAATATGGTTATACAATGAACACCTGATAAGTTGCTCTTGGTTTCCCAGCTCTGTTGCCTGGCATTACTTGGTCCTCTGACCCAATCTGCCTCTCTCCACATACTACTGCCATTTGTTCTTGCTCTGCTCTGAGTTCGCTTGCTCTGGCACGCAGGCTACAAGTTTACAGGAGAGGCATTTCAGAACAAATTGCCAGCCTTGCTCTCTGCAAGAGAAGCAGCTCATCTGTAAGAAAACGAAAAGATAATTGAGTTGCTGGCTCAATATCTCATTGACTGCTGCCCTGTTTACACTGGATGTCCTGTTCCCTCTTGTCATATGTTCATACCCCATCTGATTCCATGCCCTGCGTGAGCTTTCTGAAGAGCAAGAGCAATAACAGAGCCCTTTCCAAAAGTGCTTACCTCCTTGTATGAACACTTAGGAATCTGCAGTCGTTGCAAGTACTTTTCTTGGGTGGAGTATGTGCAAGTACTTTTCCTGGGTCTGCAACATCCTTTGCTTATTCAGCTTTAAGGTGGTGGTTTTCTGGGGTTTGTTTTTTTTCCTTTGCAAATGCTAGCAGCAGCATATTCTGTACACTTGTTTTGTTTTCTGACTTTCATTTAGCAGAGGTCTCTTTCCCTCTTTGTAGATTCAGGACTTGAATCTAGGAAGGGAAGGAACTCATTTGAATATTTTTTCAGTAATGTTGCAGAGGTAGATCACTAAAGCCGGAATTGCTGGGCTCATGATTGCACAGCTTCAAGTAGTAGATGATGAGATGTAGAAGAAAAGTGTTCTGTAGTTAAATCACTGCCATTAGACACTGGGTGTTGCATAGCTTCCTCTGTGATCTTCATTTGTGTTAGATTGTATTGAAGAGACAGAAAGAGTAGAGATTCCTACCTTTGCTCTGTATCTTTTCTGCTTGAGTGATGAATGCTTAGTATCTCTATGCTCACATGTAGCATCCAGCAAAATGGCAGAGTATGTTAGAACATTCTGGCATTTCTTGGTAAGAAGAGGAATAAAAAAATTGTATTTTCAAAAATATTGAGCAACCCTTGAATCCTAGTGGCTTTACTGGTATTTTTGATTATTTAGCACTTTTGAGCACCAGACTTCTTTAATTCCAGTGCCCAGTTTTAATCACTCAGATTAGGCTAGATAACTGTCTTTGTTAGTATCTATCAGATTTTATATGTATGTGTATGTCTGTCTTCAATCATGTAAGTATGCATAGTTCGTGGTAATTCAAACTGTATCCATAAACAGGATGTCAATAAAAATAAATTGTGGTCGGAAGGCTGCTGTGCATTCACAGCTGTCAGATGACTGGTTGAAGTAGCTCGTACTTATCTTCAAGGAGGTCCTATGTGGAAATAAACCATTTTGTCTGGATTTTCATACTGCCTCTAACTCTTCTCACTCTTTCAAGTGTGCCTTTGTGCATGGGGCATTGATGTCCAATGTGAGTCCAGTAATTAAACCCTAAGCCGTGAATGATCCTTTTTCACGCCCTGCCAGCTTCCACTGCAGCTGACTTAGAGACAAGGGCAAAGCTATCTCACAGCCCTGCTCACTCACTGATGTGCTCTAGCAAGGTACAGCTTGACCTTAGATCACTTCTAAGATCTGCAGATTAACTATGCTGGCAGCTTGAGCAAGGGCAGCTAAAACTGCTCCAAAGGGGAGTAAAAAGCAGTGCAGCCTGATGGTAGGTGCTGGGCATTAGATGCTTTAGGTAATTGTTTGGGGGTGCCACATCTTTTCTTTTCTTTTTTTTTTTTTTCCTTTTCATTTGAATGCTTGGGGGCATGATTTGCTTGCAGTGTGTAGCATGAGAAGCTGGAAGGTGAGCTGGAATGATAGCTGCCAGGTGAGTGCCAGTCATGCTGCCCATGGAAATGTCTGCTTTGGGCTTGCCCAGGTGGTTGAGGCAGCCAGCTCTCTTAAACCTGAGACTCAGTTCAATTCAGATGTGATAGAACTCCTTTGAGCTGTCATTTTAATTAATGTTAATTATTCTCATTAACCAATTTGGCAATCATCCTGAGGGACAGTAGTTCAAGTCAAAGTTAATGTTTTTACCAGTGCTTTCACCACTGCATGCATTGCTTCAGTCACCCGATAAATGTAAATGTGAATCCCCCTGTCCTAAATGCAGAAGAAAGAAGGAGGTGTGCCCAGAAATAGGCTCAATGTAAGCCTTTAACTTGGAAGATGCCAGCCTTTTGCAGGAGTGGGGATGTCACGTTACCCTGGTGTAAGTCTTGCAGAGTTCTAGGGTGTGGGCTGGACCATAAGCCTGGTATGGATAAGGCAGAGATCTAGGATACGGATATGGCTGTGCCATATTGCGGTGGTGAAAGCTTTGGCTTACACACCTGCTGTGTCTCTGGTTCCAGCCTGTTTTATTGAACTAGTCTCCAGATTTTGCACTACTACCTCTTAAATATTGTCTCTCTTGAGGAAGTGGTCCTGGGCTTAGTTTGATTCCAACACAGATGGGACTTCCCAGGTCAGATACCAAATAAGGATTTGTTTTAAGAGTACTGAGATTTTTAAGAATTCAGAAGCAGAGAATGTAATTATTCTTAAGCCTGTGAAAATCATATTTGAATCACAGAATAAAATGCTGCAGACAGCTGGATACCTTAGCCCCCCTTCTTGGGGCTAGAAGGATAGAAGCATATTGAATGTAGGGATAAAAATACCTATTTTGTATAAGCTATTGTTAAGAAACAATTCTAACAGAAGTGAGGATGGTTCCTGCAATTGTTAGCATGAGAGATTTTTACACCCTAGGCTCCCTGGAAGGGCAACTTTAAAAAGCTATTGCCATCAAACACCTGTGGTATAAACTGCAAATAATGAGTTGGTCCTAAAATAAGCCATCATACACAGAGCTGTTGGTGTTTTTCTTTGCTGTAGGAAGATGGAGGTGTTGAGAGAATGACTTGGTGACCGAGTTCGCCTGGAGGAAGCATTGCAGTCTTATTGTTCAAGCACATCTAAGTGCAGGATGGAGAAGACTTAAGAGCCTCTCTTTGTCCCAGAGGACTCTCTGGCTACATAGTCAATTTCAGGACCTAAAGTCAGTGATGCAAGGTTTGGGAGTTGATTTTTTAGCAATGTTGTGTTGGTATCAGTGCCAGTACTGCCTTTTGCTCAAGCCAAGAGCCAGAACAGTAAGTTTCTCTCAATTTTACTTGATCAGCTCTGGCATAATGGTGGTCCCTGTCATCTGGGAGGTTGCTCAGATGCGTCTTTCAACATCTTCTGCCAGCTCTGGCTAGAGACCAAAGAAAACCTGGTGTGGTTTATAGTTGTAAGGCTTTACCATCATTTTCCCATCTGGCACTGACCTTCATTAGAGTCAGGTGACTGGAAGCCATCACCCACCTACAGTGCTTTGTATGCCATTAGGCTGTTTCATCATTTCTGGATATAAAGAACAGTGGTCTCACTGATCATCTGCAGTACATGACAAGTGTTAGTTCCTCCACATCCCACATGCAGTTCTTCATCAGTGAAACAAATAATGAGTGAGGCACTGGTGTGGTCGTCTTCCACTAGGGTCAGTGTTCAACACAATAAAGCATATAGCCTCAAGTAAAGAAAAAGAAGAGGCTGAGACGACAGCTTTTCATGTAAGGGTCTCACTAAAGTCACATCATAAGCTTGAGTGACTGAGGTGAGCTGCTTAGAGTCCTTAGCTGGACACATAGGTTTGAGTCATTGCCCTCAAAAGAGCATTTACCAGCATTGTAAAGATACCACAGAATTGCTCAGATTTTATCCCTGAACACCAAAGGCCCCCAACCTGCAGCCATTTGGTTTCCTGCAGAGCCTCAATACATTAGACAAAAAGTGGCCCAGCACATGGCACTTCCTCTCATGGGTTTTTTGAGAAGGTGTTTAGCAGGAGGCAGTTTGCTAAGGAGATTATTTTGTTCTTTTTGCTGCTCTTACTGTCAATGACAGCCAGCAGCAGAGCAAAGTGACAATGTGAAAAAACAGGAAGCAACTGCTGAGGTGGCAGCAGGAAGAAGGCAAGATATTTTTAACTGTTGGGTTTTTTTTTAAAAAAAAACAAACCCACGGTGATAGCTGTTTCAGCTGCCAGCCTCTCTATTCACATGAGTTGTGTTTTGTGATAGCCAGGAGGGAAGAGCAGACATGGTGAGATCATCATCATGCCTTTCTTAGGTTAATCACACGGTACAGCAAATTTCTGTTACAGTAATGACTGGGTAGGCTCTGCATCCTTCTTCTCTAATTACATGCCATTTGGAGTAGTTCTTTTCCGTTAGGATAACGCCTGCAAATGACAATGGATACGTCCCTTGCCAGGTGCCTGTTATGTAAAGATCTATTCCCCTCTCTAATAATGAGCCCAGCATCTTCATTAAAATAATATGATATATGAGGAAAACTTAATTTTTTCAGACAGTGCATGAGAGTTAAACGTTTTCATTTTTGGGTTTTACCTTATGCAAAAGACATTGATCCTGCTGTCAGCTCTTCCAAGGCAGAATTTCCTTATTTGCAAGGTTGGTTCTAAAACAAGAAGTGCTGCTACAATACGTTTCTCTGGGCACTGATAATGTGGTTATTCAGCAGCAAATCAGGCCTAATTGTCTAGGGTGGTAACTCTGCTCCTGTGGATGCTTCAGCCACAAGATGAATGTTTGTATTCAGTGCACTGTGGGGAATGCTCTTAAGTATAATGAAATTCAGGAAACTTCCCTTTGAGGACTTGAAAGCATGTTAAAAGTACATAACAGCCTTTGTCCCAAGAGCCACCCTTTCTAAGACACACCTACTCAGCAATGGATATCTTTTCCTGACCACAGAAATGTGATTTTGGTCTTAGTCCAGCTTCCAGTGGATGGATGTTCATGTAAACCACATCATCCTGGTTATTGCAAGTTGTCTTGGCAACAAAGAAGAATTGCAAGAATTGCACGGGCAACAAGCCAGTATTATGCTTTCATCCCTAAAGATGATCACCCTGCTTTATGAAGTCACGTTGGCATTGCTGTGTAGGAAAAAGGTATTTATTGTCGATTACTGCTAAACTGCTCTCACAAAAAGCTCATGAAGGGCTTTTGGTTGTCAGCTGTCAACATTCAAATGCAGTCAGCTGCATAATATGCATTAATGAGGGGTTAGATTTCACCATGCTTTTATCAGAAAGATAGCAGGATAGGTAAGGAGTGAAATTCCCATTGGTCATTAGAAATTCTGTTGCTTTCGACACCAAATACAAAAGTGGTGTTTGAGAGGTCCACATGACCCTCTTGTTCACATTCCTCAAAAACTACATCTTGGTTTTACGCAATAGTAAGCTGAAGAAAAGTAAGCAGTGGCAGTGAGCTATGTGGAGTCACCTGCCTGATGTGGACAGCAGGTTGCTGGTTTCCTCTCACGTGCCTGTGTCAGAGGGTGAACACAGACTTCCTCCTGAAACACGGCTTACCCTTGAAGTCAGGCTGCATTTCCTTAAAAATTACTTCCAGGCTCAGACACTGGAATAAGAAAAAACTGCTGGTAAATAATGAGGCTAAACATAATAACATGCAATTAAACAAAAAAAAAGGTATATCCTTGTGTGTTTTACCCACGTGTTGCCTCCCCTCCAGGGTGGCCCAGGATATGAGGTAGGAATATGGCTCTAGCTTATGTAACTGTTACAGCTGGCTGCCCGTCGGTGTAGTTGTTGTTTGATTTAGCTGTTTTCATAAAGCCATTTATCCTTCCCTTTCACCTTGGAGGAGAAAGACTGATGGGCTCTTCGCAGTGCTCTGCAGCAAGCCCAGCGTTGCACAGGGGCTCTTGCGTGCTTACATGCCTTGCTGAAGAAAGCCTTTTTATCAGGTGTTGTACCCCCGGGAGGAGGTGTGCAGGGAGAGAGCCTGTCTTTGCAGCCCCTGCTGCTGCCCAAGGCCTGTCTGCAGCAGGGAGCATGCTTGGGAGGGTGAGCTGAGTGGGGAAGTAGAGGGGCAGGATGATATGGGAGAGATGAGTGTGGAGGTGATGGATGTTCAGGCTGTCATCCAGCCCTCCTGCGGTTCCTTCCTATGCCACCCTCCTCTGATGATGTGTGAGGCTCTTTGGAGAGATTCTAGAGGCTGCAATTACATGAGGATCTGAGCTTCTCCTGGAAAAGGCTTTTAATCTATGAGAAAGGAGTGAACTTTGAAGGCTCAAAACTTCAATGGCAGCAGATGATACCACAATTCTTCATTTAAACCAGGATTTTCAGTCTCCTTGCCAAATGTTGTCTTCTAGCAACCTTCTTGATACTGTATTTTCTATCACTTCTAAATACTGTTTTTTTCTTGCTTTAAAGTGTTGGAGTGCAGGGCAAACCCATTTTTTCTGGAAATGTAGAAGAATTTTGCTAAACCATGTTGCACCTGTAAATCCATAACCACTTGATTCTTACTCCCACACAAACAAGATGCTCTTGGATGACAATGACATTTTCAGCAGGGGCAGCCCAGCTTTTGGGGCCGAGTTGCATCGTGGCATTGCTAACACTGCACAGACTCCCACCAGGGCCTCATCAGCAGGTGCCAGAGCTGGATTGTGGGGGTTGCTGCTTGTCTCCTGGCCAGGGCAAGATGGGTGCTGCCCACAGGGAACAGATGGGACACAGGCTGGAACATCCTGTCTTGGAGCAGAGCTGTATTTCCTTTTAGATGGACATCTTTCTAATTGTAGGGTAACTGCCAGCAGGACAGTAGAGCTGAATCATGCTTGATCACCACACAGTTTTTATTCTCTGTGCCTGCCTATTAAAAGCCAATTGCAGATATTCTCACACATCTGTCCCTGAGCAGCTGCTGAGTTACCCATGGGTCCCTGGACTGCTTTGAAATGTTGGGGCAAAGTCCTGCTCAGGGCTCTTGGCAGGATGTACTTAAGGTATGCCAGAAGCTGAGAGAAATGAAGGAAGTTGCAAAGCAGTTTGCTTTGCTTTGTATTAGTCCCAGAGGCCACTGTGCCATTTGTAGGACTGGCTTTACACATTTTCTCATCTGTAGGTTGTGGGCAGCAGGTTAAGCTGAGCTTTGTCCTTCCAAAGTGGAGTTCCCATGCTCTGCGCTCTGTGGAGTTAACCTCTAAACCTGGCAGAGAATTGCAAGATGGGAGGAGTCACCAACCAGAAAAATTAATTTCTTCAGCATGTACAAATATTGCTAGATAAATCTTCTGTTGGTGTCAGGCTGATTGGCAGCCATCTCTTTTGGCTGGAAATGGTAGTGCATCTTGCCCTTGATTTTCACATAATTTTCCTCAGTTTACTACCATTACAAAGCAAGGATTTGCACTTATCTGGTTTTGTGTTTTGACTTCTTTCCCATTTTTGCCTCTGCTGTTTCCATTTTTCATTGTGTCATGACACCTTTCTGAGCAGACATTGCTGGTTGTGTGTCAGCATCCAGGAGAAAGATTTCTGAGGTCTGGTGAGGAACCAGGCTCTGGATCCTGAGAGCCCTGACTGGATCTGATTTCTCCTCAGGGCTGTTCATGTGGCTCAGTTGGTAGTTCCAGCTGTTTTAGTGTTGTGGCATGCATGTAATCATCCACTTTGATTATGTCTGCACAGAGGGTGCTGCAGCCCTGTGGTGCTGAATATGTTGCTTGTACTGTCCAGCTCTCTGCCTGTCTCTGGCACAGGTTCCTGCTTTGTCTGCAGGTCTGACTGCTCTGCTTGAAATGCCAGCCCTGTCTCTGGTGGGAATCACAGGTGGGCAAGGTATCTGTGGGTATCCCCACCACCTCTTCCCTGCCTGTCATCACCAGTGAATCAGTGAATCACCATCCATCATCAGTGAATAATTTGTCCCCTGTCAACATCCCAAAACACACTGAAAGACGGAAGCTCTGCATCTTGTATCTTACACCCTTTGACATCGAAAAGAGGGTAAAAAACCCAATGGCTGCAGAATTTGAAGGATAGAAGGGCATTTGTATATTTCAAATTTAAAGAAATGCGGTCTATTTTCTCTATATTTAGCGGACTAATATGAGTTCAGGTGAGCCATTGTCTTTTTCCTCAGATCAGAAAATGAGAACAGAGACTGAATTCCCACTTCAGCAGATGTTTATCTCTCTTCTTAACCAATGTGGCTGTATAATGATTTTTGTGATGATCTGAGAAATCTTATAAGATTAGAACTATTAAGAGGAAGTATTCAGCTCTTCCATTTGCAGAGACAAGGTTGAAGAGAGGGCTCAAAGAGGCACTCAAAGAATGGAAAGGTGATGAGAATCTGGAATTGAGAAAGGGGTGTTTGATTTGTTTGGGAGCTGCTTTTAGTTGTTTCTGTGGAGGGTGGGTGGAGATGCTGGGAGTCTTTGTTGTGCTTTTGCAGACTTTCAAATTTCTTCCAGAGGGAATGGAAGGCAGAATCTTATGTAAGAATTTCCTGAAAATTTATTGGTTTGTATTATGAAGCATGCAGACTTTCTGGTTTTGTTGACTTTCTCATAAGCAGCAAGAGTAAAAATTGCACTGTTGTTTTGTTGGGGGTTGGGTATTACTGAAATAAATATAAGTTTCTTTAAATTGTCAGCATTGAGTTGCCTGGAAGCTTCTTGGAATTTGGGGTTTTCTGTTTTTTCTTTTTAACAGCACATGAAAAATACCTATTCAGTTACAAGAGTCCATGAAGGTCTTCTGGCCACGCAGGGACCCTCCCAGACCATTTAAGCGAAACACAGACTTTGCCAAAGTTAGAAACATCTTGTTGCTAAAGGTTCACAATAATTTTTTGTTGAGATGAGATTGACACAGCCAGGCAGGCTAATTTGATCTGCAAGAATAAAGATGAGGAGAACTCTGTTGGTATAGCAAATATTTTCTTATTACTAAAAATTGATTTTGACCTTTGTAGAGATATTAATTTCACCTCCTGTTAAAAGAAAACTTTGGATGATTGCTCCAGGTCTGGCATACAAGACTTGAAAAATTCATCAGCGATCTTGATATGTTTTGACATGTTTTTTGGCCTTCTACTGAGTTTTGTGTTTCTGTTTTTCCTAAGTATTTGCTTGCAGGCGATGTTGTTTATTTGTTTGAATCCGCACTGTCTTGGCAGTTGAGTAGTGTTGCCCACAGGTCCCAACATTGTTCTTCATTCCTATATAACAGGACTTAAATAATAATAGTGAGACAATAATCATAAATTAGATTCCAATAATAAAGATGCCTTTCCAATTATGTAAACTGCAGGGCTTCCTTGCTGCTCTCTTTCATAAGACTTTGCTTTTTTTCTGATTTTTAGAATATTTTCTTAAGTTACCATGTTTATTTAGACTACTTCAGTGCCTTTGGCTCCTGTCATTAGGATGGCTCAGTGACAGTCTAGAAAACAGTTCCCATGACTTTGACAACAAAGTCTTTATAGAAACCTTATTCTCATAAACTAACTCATTTGCAGAGTCATTCCAGGCAGAAGAATGATCCACCGTCCAACTCATACTCAGAGGTCAAACAAAATGCCTGGATAACACTCAGTTATCCCACATCAGAGAATAGGTCCAGGTGGGTTTTCTGGGGCAGAATTTCTTCTGTTGATGTTTATGTCAAGGACTGGTAGCAAAATCTCTTCTAATTACCATATGAGGCAGACATTCAGCTGTGAGTTTCAGGTGATTCTGGTGAAAAGCCACTAAGCAGATGGGGAGAATTCATGCAGAATTCAGACTAGAACTGATTCATTTAATTGAAAAATCAGAAATCACTGCCCTGTTGAGTGGGTATGAGTTAAAAGATAATGCTCCAGTCTGCAGATTGCCTTGCCCAAGTTTTGTATAGTGAAGAATCAACCAGATTTTCTCTGAAATCTTTATTTCTTCTGACACTGTTTGCTGAGCAGTATATCTTATCCTAAAAATGGGGATTAGTTTTGTTCCATTATTTGCTTAATTTTTCTTAAGTAAACTCTGGATCTAAAAAATAACGAAAAAAGATATCTGACCTGCCCAGTTGTATATACTGGTTTGGTTTGCATCAGTATTTGGAAAAGGAAAGAAGAGAGTAACAGAATTTAGTCCAATGTGATGCCTTGGGTTTTAGCTTTTATATTTTTCAGATTTTCTGCTGCTTAGTGTGTAACTCTGAAACTTCATGTTAGGTGTTAGTAAGTTCTCTTCACAGGGTAGTTAGACAAAACAATCCCTTTCTAGCTAGAGAATCAAGGACACCTGGTACCCAAAAAGCATAAACAACGGTGAGGAAAAGGGGGCAAATCAGGGAGCTGAGGCTTCATAGCCTGGGGCTGTGGTTGGATAATTGACCCCAATGTGTAGATGAATCAAAACTTATAAAAGTGTAAAAACTCATGACCGGGATCCACCTTGGATTGGACTTGGGTGTAGCCTTGGCCAGGCTCTTGCATTGCCCAAGGTGTATACTTTCAATAAATATCTATTTTATCCCTTTTGCTCTGCCTAGTCTCTGTTCCAGGTCAGCCTTTCCAGGCATCAAATGGATACCCAAAGCCATCTGCTCCTCTCCTCACAGCCCTTAGATGTTTATAGCACAACAGGGTGAACATGGAATGTCTATCCTTCCTTCAGGTCTACATTGGCTGTCCTTAAAGTGAGAACAAAATGAAGGCAAGACATGTTGTGGGCAGCCACAGACTTCCATTGATTTGCAGCCTGGTTTACATACTCACAGTACTTCTCAAAAAAGCTTGGTGATCTTTAGCCATCCTGGAAAGCCAGTGTGGGGTGATGCTGGGCTGCTGTCACAGAGTGCAGCTAAGGAACTTGGGTTCCTTCAGGGGCAGGATTACAGTTTCTCAGGGCTGGCTTAACCCAGCAGACTACATCTATGTAGTTGGACAGAGCCCAGAGAGGCAGTATAAAAGTAATAAATTTTTAATACCTGGAAGACAGAAAGCTTAATGAATAAGTAATAATTGCAGCACTTTCCTTTTCTTAGAAAAAATAGACTGGCTGTATTTTTTAAAATTTTCCTTCATTGAGCATTTTGCTCCTGTTGCTCTTAAAGTATCCTAAGGTGCTGAAATTTGGGACTGATTTTACAGAAACTAAGGACGTTATACCACTGCCATCCAGGCTGAGAAAAGGAGTGTAGATATTTTTCTGACAGAGCTTTTGTTGATTTTGCTAGTAGGTAGGGAGGGTCTGGAACAGCTAAGTGATTCCTCCACTGCTTGCAGCAGCATCTCCCTAGTAATGTAGCAAGGGAGATCCTACTGTGTGCCTGCAGAGACAGGGGCACACAAACAGGTACAGCAATGTTCTCATTGTCAGGTTAACAAAACTTGGGTGTCTCCCAGATTTTATACCTGTGTTTTGCTGGCAGCATAAGCCAGTGAAAGCTTTTTAAACAAGCACAGATAGCCTGCAGTTTAAAAGAAGACTGGGGTGGGATTTTATCACTGGCCACCACCATTCTGCTGACATGGATCCTATCCTTGATCTCTAGGCTGGACAGTGCTAAGCCCTTTGGAAAGCCAACAAGCACATTTGGAGATCACCTCCTGTTTGAAGGGATGGTTTCTCTGCAGTCCTGGCATGATTTCAACCTGGATAACTCTGTTCTACCTGCTTAAAATCCCTCCCACACGTTTCCCTAGATAAGGAAAATCCCTCTTGTTCTGCGGTGCTGCAATATTCCCCTTTCAATTTCATACCACCTACTTGTAAGTTGATTTCTAGGTACCCCCATTTATTAATCAAGCTGGCTTCCTTGTAATTATTTCAAAGGATCTAAATGTGACAGCAGTAAGGATGTACACAGCCCTGGTGTGCAGTACCTCCTCTTGGTTTCTATCTGCATCACCCAGCAGGTTGTGATCCCTCCATATTCCTTTTACCAGTGAGGTTTGGGTTCATCCACATTAGTCTGAACTGACCTGTTGCCCCCTGTGACTGTGTCCTTGTTGGTAGTGGAGCTTGAAAGGCTGTCCTTGAGAAAAAGGGGGAACTGGTGCTCACTGAAGATGTGGAATCCACTCAAACCTAGGGATCTGTTCTTCACATATGCATTTCCTTCCCCAGGTGGCTTACGAGAGAATATTATCACAGGGATTTTATTTTGTGACTCAACCTTCCATGCAAAGTCTATACCTCTTCTTTAATTTCATATTTCTTTTTTTTTTTCACTCTCTTGGCATGTCACTGTTTTCATTAATGTATCAACAACACAGGAGCTGTTGTTGCTTTGTCTCTAGTATTGTTTTCTCCATCCAGACCTGAGAATTGGGAGATCCTTGAAATCTGTGTCTTTTCTGTGACTTTCAGGCAGAATTGGGTGCTTCGCTTTCTCCCCTGCCTGCAAGTATTTCTCTTCACACTGTAAAATCAATTAGTTCTGGGTACTTTTTCTTAGATCTGACTGCTGCTAACACTGTGTTTGTTTCATTAACAGATTAGCTTCACAGGAGACCTGTCATCAACAGCCTGCCCAGCGAGAAAACTCCAAGGAGAAGCTGAGGACAAGCATCTTGAAGACAGTCCATGGGGACTGTACCAGATCCTCTGAGATCTGCCAAGCTTTCCTTGGTCTCAGCTTCTACAGAGGAGGAGCACCTGGGAGACCTGCAGCCTGCTAAGCACCAGCCCCAACCCCCCAGTGGCGAGAGGGCCAGCAATGGCTTGCTGTGCACACCATCCAGCTCAGCTGGGGTTTGCTTGTTCCACCTGAACTGCACAGGTGCTGCCAGCACACAGAAGCACGAGCAGTGCCACGCAGAGGATGACAGCCAGCAGGAAGCCTTTTCTCCCAGGCTGGCCAGCACAAATGCAGAGGGGCATCCTGCAGATGTAAAGCCTGCTGGCTGTTCCCAGCCAGCGGGCATCCAGGCACCAGCAGCACCAGCCCTTGCTGCAGCAGGAACCTTCTTGGTGGGGCAAGGGCCAGAGATGATGCCAGCCCCACAGAGCTCCCGGCAGTTTGTGCAAGGCAGCCAGGCCAAAACGAGCTCCCTGACACAGATAGATGACTCTGCCTTGAAGCCTCAGGGAACTGAGGATCAGCCAGCACTTGAAGTGTTAAATTATTCTTCCCCGGGTGATCCTGTTGGGGTTAATCAATTCTGTCATACTTCTCAGGCAAACCTTCTGCAAAGAGGGGAAAAAGAGAGGCCAGCAGAAAAAAATGGTTCTGCTGTGTGTCAGTCAAACTTGCCAGCAAGGCAAACCGAAGCTGAGCTGGGGAGAGACCTGCAGACCAGTCTGGAGACAAAAAAAAGCAGCACTGCAGACACGGTGCAGTTGCATTCCCCAGATAAAACTGAAGCGATGCAGAGCAGCCAGGCACCAGCCCAGTCTGGCCATGGGAGTCCACATCCTGTACACAACCTGGACCCCACACCTGGGAGTCCAAACCCCACCCAGCTCTCCAAATTCAAAGAAACAGGTACAATGACAGCTCAGCCACAGAGCAGCCCTTTTACTCAGGAAGCTGTAAGCAGGACATGGCGGGATGCTGAGGTTCAGGCTGTGGCTACTGTGGAGAGCAAATCAGCTTCCACCAGTCCCAGCATCTTTGCTGCCTTCTTAAAAGAGAATCCTCCTCCAGAGGAGAAGGAAGAACTGCACATAATTTACCAAGGAGCTATGGGGCTGAGCCAGGCTGCACTCACTGACAGTTTGTCCTCACAACAAAAGTTTCCATGTTCTCCTGGTATCACATCAAAATCGACTGTTGTGGCTGTGACTGCTTCAGCCCAAACCCAGTCTGTCACACTGCCTGGGGTCCTATCTGATGTGGCATCTCCAGTACCAGCAGATAATGCAAAACCTGTTCTCCCCTGCTCTCCTGCAGCTGTTACCTCCCAAGGAACATCTGTGAGTAATGCTGAAATGACCAGTGTAGCCTGTGATGTCAAGGATGCTGCTCAGCTGCCAAAGGATGCTCCAGTCCCACCAAGGCCCATCCCAGTTGAGCAGCTTGGAGTTGACTCAAGTAATCAAACTCCATCACCGTCTGGGACTGGTGCTGGTGAGCCAAGCACCACTTCCACTGATGCTGTCCCAGGAACCCAGAAGAACATGCGAGATCTCATCCCTCATGCAGGAAGCAGCCAGTCACCTTTGCTCTCTGGCAAGGACAGTGAAGTCAAGCAGAAGGAGGTCCTGGGCAGCTCTGAGCAAAGGCCTGTGCAAAGCAAGGGTGTGAGTCAAGGGCAGGCCAGTCCTAATCAATCTGTGGCAAAACCAAAGGAAGAAAACTTGGTGGAGCTTGATCCTAAAGGAGGGCTGAATGCTGGCAGCCAAGCTGCCGCTGTCCGTGCAAAGGTGTGCTCACGGGATGCAGGTGAGAAGGACAGCGGAGGCCACGGAGACAGCGGGCAGCCTCAGATGGCTGGTGGCCAGAGCCTGCAGCCTGAGCTGAGTGTGAGTTCTGCAAGTCTTGCCCCTCCCAAGGCAGCTCCCCAGCAGCAGGGCCTCCCGGCCAGGGAGTCCAGACACAATATCCACTCTGCAGTAATTCCTGCTTCCTCTCAGGCTGTGCTGAACCTGGGGGAGAACAAAAAGCACTCCACCCCAGCCATGGAGGCAAAAGTGCAGGTGAAGCAGTCCAAACATGTCAGGGATGTTGTTTGGGATGAGCAAGGAATGACGTGGGAGGTTTATGGTGCTTCCCTCGATCCAGAATCCCTGGGAATTGCCATCCAGAACCACTTACAGAGACAAATACGGGAACACGAGAAACTGATCCGGGCCCAGAACAGTCAGACACGGAAATCCATTTCCTCAGATACATCCTCAAATAAAAAACTGAAAGGGAGGCAGCACAACGTGTTCCAGTCCATGCTGCAGAATTTTAGGCGTCCTAATTGCTGTGTCCGACCTGCTCCCTCTTCTGTGTTAGACTGACATGGTTTGCAGGGGTGTCTAAATACCTGCAGTGGTGGAGAGAATCCCTCCCCTCAAGTCCTGCTGTTTGGTTGTGTGATTGGGGTTATGATGCAACAGTGGAAAATTATTCCCCTTTGTTTTCTGATTAGCCACATGCTCCATCCTGCCATTATTATTGTCACAGCTGGTGTATTTCCACGTTTGCCCCAACATTGACTGCTGTCAGATGAAAAGCTAGGCACTTAGCAAAAGCACAAATTTCAATTGCCGCCTTGCTGCAGGGAGAGCAGCACCTTCTGATAAAGCAGGAAGCAGAGGGATTGTCAGAATTATGGGAATTTATTTATGTGCATTATGAGGTCTTACTCAAAGGGGTGGACTGGGGGACGCTGAGGGAGGTGGAAGTAGGGTTCAACACCTGTAAGGACCTAAAACAAGACAACTTTCCTGGTTTGCAAGTTACTCGTGCTGAGGCAAGTCCATGAACAGGCTGTGGACATTGATCACTGAGCAGCCTCACTTCTGTTGATACTGTGGGCCATTGTTCTCAGGTGAGCCCCAGAGAGCCCAGTCTTCCCCTCCTGTTGAAATGCAGAACCAGGCAAAGAATGAGGATCAAGACTGAAGGATTCTCTCTTTGGGAGAAGCTAAGTCAGTGGGATGTTGATGGCCAGAAGGGGAGATGAGAGATGCTTTTTGTCCCCTGCAGTGGCCACTCAAGGTCTAAGCCATCGAGGCACAGGAGAGTGCATCAGTAGATGGACCTGCATCCAGCAGGATGGTGCCCACCCTTACTCTGGTACTCCTGCCAAGTCTTTAAAAAGCAGGGAGCCATACTGCCTCCTCAGGTGGGGTAGGCAGCTCCTGCTCCCAGCCTCCCGTGGCACTGAGCACCTCTCTTCTAAACCACTCTTTTAAGTGATGTGGATCTTTCTTCTCTCTCCAGACATGCACAGTAATGTTTTCCCATAGCAGCAGGCTTTCCTGTGCATTGGGGTCCATGAGCCTCTATGTCTAGTGTGTTACACTGATTTTTTTCCCATTTTAACTCCTTAGCCAACTCTACTGGTTTTTTTCAGTATTTTGGTGCTTTTCTTGCTGCCTTTCATAACCTGAATACCATTTATTTAGCCTGTATGTTATTTTGTTTTACCTGACACTCTATATTATGAACCATTATACTGTTAACTTGAAAAATTTTCAGCAGTACTGAAATCTTGAGACAATCTTTGCTGTATTTCTGAACTTAGTAGTAGAAACTGCTAATAAAAGGTAGCTTAGTGACTGTTTCTCCAGAGGTATGATATACAATAATGTCTCAAATATATGTTGGTCTCATTTCTCAATAATATTTTTCAACTTCGGAAATGTGTTTCCCAGTAGCTTTGTATTTTGTCCACTAGAGTTCGTTATGGGAGGCTGGGAAACTCCTGCAGTTTGTAGAAAATTTAGCTATCAATCCTGCAAAGCACTGATGATTTGGATATTGTAATCCTGCAGAGTACTAGAGTTAAATAGGAGATATTTTAGTCCATTAAAAATTTTTCATGAATCATGATGATAATTTATTTCTGTCTCTAGTACCACACACCTGACTTAGTCTGTAGATCTTACTCTTACAACTTACTCTAAATCTTACAGTTTTACACCGTGTAAATGAGTATTAGTATCTTTTTTTTTTTTTTCTGTGAAGCATACCTGAAGTGGTCCCCAGTTATTTAGGAGGCCAGACTTCTTGAGTGTATCAACTGCCAAGCCTTCATAGTAGCTGTCTGGGGACAATTTTTCCCCAGCAGAAAAGTAAAATACTTTAACATACAACATTTTAACTGAGTGCAATGAAAAGTGCTGCCCCTAAGCATAGTACTGACTCCTAGTTTTCCTCAGATATATACCAGGGGGCTTTATGTCATGTCCTTGTTCAATTTCTGTATGTTATTTCAAGTCCTCTCCTACTTGTGGTGCTGAGCTTTTAATTCTGGAACACCACATTAGAGAGGATCTTCCCACCTCTGCATACCAGGAGGAAAGTCTCCAACCTTTTTTCTGTTAATACTGCTGTTTCCACCCCCTTCCTAGCAGTGTGTGAGATGTGAGTTTCACGTGAAAATTTGTGTGGGATTAATATTGACAGTTTAATTAGGTCAGGTTAGTTGACAAGTTCAGTGTCTCTTCCCACATTGTGTCCGTGTCAGCCCTGACGAGGTTCCCCGAGTTCTCTGCAGTTTTTGCTGTGTCCTGTCCAGGTCCAAGGCTCTGTGGTGCTCCTTTTGCCTCCCTTTTGCCCTTGCCTTGCTAGCTGTTGCCCAGCCTGTCTTCCTGTGAAGCCGTGTCCCTTGGCTCAGCTCACGTCCCCCTCTGTGTTCCCCTTGCTGTAGCTGTGAGCCAGCTTACTCTGAACTGACCCTTTACAAATATGTTCAGTCTGAATATACAAATGGATCGTCCTATTTTTTTCTTCCAGAGGAGAATAAACAGCTATCACTCATTCACTGATTTCCATGAATTTTATCCTTTAGCTTCAGCTCCACAAAATATTTCTAGGATATGGGTAGTGGTTGCTTTATTGAGACCAAACTGGGCTTGGCAATGAATGAGCAGGATGCTGGGGCAGCACTGAACTTACTGCTTCTTTGCAAGGAATGAGAGATCTCCCCTGCTTCCTTGCAGCTTCTTTCAGCTGTGGGTCTTCGGTAGCTGGTCCCTTCCTCACACCAAATGACCTTTCTTATAGGAAAATCTCACCAGTACATTCATACTACAAAGTGCTAATGGACAAGTTACTGAGTGAATGCACCTGAACAACTGCATGGGCATAGCTGAAACAAAATGTAGTGCTCAGCCTGTGTTCTGGGCAAATATGAGTGCAAAGATGCAAATTGTCCATGGCACTGTTTGGTGGCTGCAGAAGTTCCTGCAGCCGTGTGTTGGAAGCTAAGCAATAAAGTGCCAAGAGCCAACACAAAAATAAATCAATAATCACCAGCACATCTCATGGAAAATATTTTAGGTTTTGACTGTGCCTTGCTAGGGCAGACTGTAGACAACCTGCTAGTGCTTTCTCCTGCATACAATGTTTAGGTGACAATGGGAATCCTCACTGATGACACATCTTTCACCAACAGCAAAACAGCCATGGTGGGGGTAGCAATTAGCAAATATTATGCATTTGAGTGGGCTTGTAGCAGCCAAGAAAGGCTGTTCTTGGTGTCATGTCAGTCTCAAAAATGAAAATGTGCTTGAAGTAGTGATAGGGCATAGAGTAGGGGGACATGATCTGTGTGCCACCACCCCATTCTTTTTCTCTACTCAATGACTCAGAATCACTTTGCATTAGTTGGATGGGTGACAACCAAGGAAATCTATTTGGGGTAATAAAAAGAGGGTTCAGAACAGAAAATACTTTGTCATCCCCAAGAGCAAATCTATATGAAAAAAAACCCCAAACCTGTGTTGCAGCCTGGCCAGTTGAAGTAACTCTTAAATTTATTTTTTTGCAAGATGAGAGATTTTGGGAAACAAGCTCATTGTCAGGAAACCCTTCCCTGTCAGTCGCATCTTCTAGGAAGGCTGACGTAGCAAGAACCATTAATAAAAGCAGTGAATAAGAACGGGAGATTTACTTCTAGTTTCACTTAGAGGGCTTTCCACTAGCAAAGATGAGAATAAACACATTTCAATGTTGCCAATACAATGCCTGAGTTGAAAGAGCATCTCATTGCTGGCAATTTGCAATATAGTCCTGGATTTCATACGCGGCTGTGATATCCATCTGTGTGCACTTGGTTGGGATCTGCCAGCTTTCTGTTGTTTGGGTAGTAGTGCTGAAGTTCTGCCTCATTTCTGCTGACTTGGTGTGGAAAAAAAGAGTGGGGAAAGATGTGAAGGGACAAGAAGGGGAATATCTGTCTTCTCCATTTCAGGAGAAGAAAACATTCTTTTGAATACAGAAGAAGAAATTGCTGAGAAACATGGTGAGGGAAGGACAAAAAGAGAAGTAAAATAAAGTTGGTGTAGGTGTTCCACAATGAATTCCCATTCCTATGTCTGTTTTGCCCTCTTGTTTTCTGATCTCACACATGTTTTATTTGTTGGCATCCCATGTCTTTTAGGAAAATGAATATTTCCAAAGGCTGTATATTTTGCTAGTATTTATAGATATATCCAAATAGGATTCAACAAAACCTCTAAGCAGGAAACCTGTTTATTACTGCCACTAAAACATAAGAGCTTGTAAAATGTGCCATTTGAAGAAGTATATTGAAGGGACAAAAAAAATTGAATATATGCTCTAAAAATAGCACTAGCTTTTCTCTTTGAGTTTCATTACTATGTTGAAGTGTTAAAGTTAGAAGTGGAAATCCAAATGAAAATCAGTGCTGATGAGGAATTCAAATTGGCTGCCACTGGTTTTCAGTTTGGAAACTTCATGGAATATACCATACCAGTGTTTCATTAGTTAGCTCAGTATATGCAAGGTTTGTATGAAAGTACAAATTTTATTAACTTATTAGCTCCATTATCTTGTTTTGTGTCTATCCTTCTACACCTTTTAAAAATTAATGCAAAATGCTACCACAACAGAGTAACTTTCGCACACAGCTTGTGGGAATGGCTGCTCTGAATGACAGACAACTGATTGTCAGACTCTGTGGGCTTAGAAAATCAAGGGCTGTGGTCTGAAGGAAACTCTTCCCTCCTTTTCCCTAACTCCCTGTTTCAGCAACCAATCTCTGCTGGTTTATTTTTTGGTGTCTCTGTGATGCCTGTATGAGTGATCAGTATTTTCAATTGTCCCAAAGACAAGCAGGTAGATCCTTACCCAAATACTGCACACTACGAAATATCTCTGGTGCCATTGGATGCTGTGGTGTGACCTGAAGGTCAGGTCTTACAAACTTGAACTGACTTCAGTATTCTCTTAGGGGCCTAAATTATGCCACTGGAGTCACTGTAGATGTTTAAAAGGAGCAGCTGAATTGAGCCAAACTGAGTTGGTTTTTTTTAGCTCTGAGATTTATTGTTTTTTCTGCTTTGTATTTTTCTGAGTAGCTCTTCCATCCTAGAGTTTATAGATTTTGCATCAAATCCTGGCAAAGAAGATTTTGTAAAGTGAAACCTACTTTTCATCATTCAGGCTTCTTTAAAGAAAAGTGATGTTATTACTGTGCCAAATCACACAGAGAGGAAATATTTTTTCCTCTTGAAAAACTTGTAGGTAAGCTTATGTGTGTGTCCCTGTTTAAAAGGCAAGTACATGTGTGCAGGTCTCATGCATCACTCATGCTCTAATATGATTTTTCCCTTTGCCCTTCTGATTGAGTGCTGGAGACTTAGCATTTTCCACAACCTTGAGGCAAGTTTAAATCTTTCTCCTTCTCTGGTCTCTAAAAAGCAGACTGTGGGTGATAGGAAGCATCTGATCTCCTTAGGAACAGAATCACGTCAACTAATCCCCATTTGAAATATCAGACCTTATTTTTTTGTTAGCTTTCTGCTAAGACTGACACTCTTTGGAGTAGAAATAAATGACAAATCTGCCTGCAAAGTCTCCAGTAATTGTCTGCTGCAGAATATGAGTCTCTCAGATACTTCTCAACAGCTCTGCTACAAGCGGTGACCCTTCTGCTCGAGGGTCCTCCTGACACTTCCCTTAGCTCAGTTCACAATCAATAGTTTAAAGTACATCAAAAGCAAGTTTAGACACTGCCCTGAGGAATTTCCATGAAATGGAAGAGAACCATTTGTGTGTTTGTGGCACATAAAATCACCGAGTCTGAGCTGTGAAGCAAAGGTCGCAGTGACACTGAAGAGTATTGGGAGATTCTGCCAAGAATTAAAGGTAGGGTGTGTACCTGAACTTTTAATTTCAAAAATCTATGGCCATGAGTCAGCCAGCATCAGAAGAAAACCAACTTGGAGGCTTCTAACAATAACTAATATTATTGTGGCTTTATTAATTTTATAGTTACACTGATTGAACGTGATGTACTGTACAAAATAAAGCTAGTCTTAGGCTACCAGGTGTACCATGGCATTCATTTGAGACATACCAACAGAAGTTTGCATGTGAAAAGTCTTAAAGTGATACTAAAGCAATGTTACCCACATGATTGAGTCCCTTAGGAATTTAATGTTTTGCTGTTTTACATCTGGTTTCCATGCTGAGTACAATAAAATGAGCACTATCTTAATTATTCTGGGTCTCTGTTTGTAGGCTGACATGGGAAAAGAAAGGACTTTCAAGGGTGAACATTCTACCTGAATTTATGAGGTGTGTGTAAGTCAGAGCAGCTACTAAGAGCTTTCTGGATTCAGGCCTGAGATCTGGCACCTTGCAAAGCTCAGCGTGGTGGTGGGAGCTTCCCTGTGCTGTCCCTGGCGGAGAAGAAACCTGTCTGCTTCCTTCTGTGCAAGTGCAGCTTTGCACAGCTGCTCACCAGCACAGGCTCTTCTGCATCAGCTGCTGCTCCGAATTCACTCAGCCTTTCAGCAGCCCCCTGCCACACACCAACACATTATTCACCCCCCTGAGCCAAGGTGGAAAAGGCAGCGTTTTAACCCCACGGTGTCACCGCTGTAGCAGATGGTCACCACCACCCACCAGCATGCCTGCACACCACACACAAAGCTGAAAGCATCAGCATCACAGGAACTATTTTCCAGCCCCCCCAAAAAAGAGAAGTTTTGTCTCATAGTAAAAAAGAGCATAAAACAACAGATTATGGGAGTATTTTGATCCAGTGCTGTTACAGATGTGGTATATCAATGTACCTATCTTCTAGAAGGCATGAGGACCCCACCTTGGCACACACTTTCCTATGATGGGAGGACAGGAGCAGAACACACTGAGATGATGCAGTTGCATGGTGCCTCTGCTACCAGTGATGTTCTGTCTGCTCACCCTAAGCTGGAGTCTGTTCCCAAAAGTAGTTTGTGTTTCTCTTTTTGTACCTTGTACCTTGTCAGGGTGCTTCAACTAACTGCCCAGTCCTTAGGGCAACTGCAGAAGGTATTTTATCAATGATCTTTGCTGGATTCCTTATCATATGGCTCAGGTTCCTGTATGCCAGTGTCTGTCAAACATTAGTCCCCAAGCTGCCAGAGTGGATGCTTCCCTGTGGCAGCTTGGTTCATTCAGCTCTGTGCTGCATTTGTCTCAGCAGGCAGGAAAGCTGAGGTCTCCCTTTTGTACTTCATCCTACTGTAGCCTTGCTGCAGTAAGGAAAAAACCTAAAGATCTCTCACCCTGAGGGGACTGACCCAGCAGAAAAAGGACTAGTACAGAAAATAAGCAACCATCCTATCAAACCAATGATGACCAGTGCACATTTTCTGGCTGATGCAGACTTTGTCATGTAACGTGGCAGTTTCAGGGAGATGGTGCTTTCAAAAACAGAGAGTAACTCTGGCTTCTTGTTCAAACACCAACTGATTTACTGAGGCTGTGAGCTTTCCCAACAGCCGCACTACATCCCGGAGTATCTGCTTCACTTAACCTGCTAGAGAAACCATCATACCCTTAGGGATTCAAATGCCATCAAAATCACTCTGTGGCAGGTGTTTCCACTCACAATAGGCAGTATTGTCAGGGAAAATAAGACTTCCTCAGCAAATATCAAATTATGAGAACATATCGCTCCTATGAGAACCACAAAATTACCAGTTTGGTTAGCCAATGTTTTAAAACATAGGCACTTAAATCTGCAAGAGAGTATTTGAAGAAATATTACCTCATTGGTGAGAAGTGTAGGGTACTCTTATCTGCTGTTAAGGTTGGGTCATGGAGACCTGGGGATGCTTGAAATGTTCACAAAGCAAGCCCCTGTTGATGAGACCCCTGTATCCAGTGTGATAGTAGGTAACTCATTGTAGGCAACTCTCAGTAGCAATGACAGTCTGCAGACAAGCAACAGAAAGTTGCCAGTGAAAATTAGGAAATGGTGACTGGATGGTGATTGGATGGATGGTTAGCAGGACTAGGGAAGTGATCACTTCCCTGAACTCAGTGCTGGTGAGGCCACACCTTAAGTGATGTGTTCAGTTCTGGGCCCCTCACTTTAAAATGTCCATTGAGGTGCTGGAGCATGTCCAGAGAAAGACAAGAAGGCTTGTGAAAGGTCTAGAGAACACACCTTATGTCTTAAGAGCAGCAGCTGAGGGAGTTTGGGTTGTTTTGTCTGGAGAAGAGGAGGTTCAGGGGACACCTCATCCTTCTCTACAGCTCCCTGAAAAGAGGCTGTAGTGAGGTGGGCGCTGGTCTCTTCTGCCGTGCCTGCAGTGTGAGGACCAGAGGAAATGGCTTTAAGCTGAGGCACAGGAGAGTCAGCTAGATATCACAAAAATATTTTCCACTGTTAGGGTGGTGAGGCACTGGAATAGGTTGGCCAGGGAGGTGATGGAGTCACCATCCCTGGAAGTGCTCAACAGGTGTCAGGATGTGGTGCTGGGTGATGGTTTAGGAGTTACCATGGTAGTGCTGGGTAGATGGTTGGACTTGATGATCTTAAAGGTGTCTTCCAACCTTGATGATTCTAAGACTCTGTGGTATGCTCCATTGTTACTCATATTTCAGCAGTGTTTGTAGGAGTGCTTGTGCCACAAAGCACATCTCTTTCTAAAGCATCCTTTGCTCTTACAATTAAGTGGGATCAGCTGCTTGGGAGAGCAGGTGCCAGCCTACAAAAGAATTTGCCTTTGCTGTGCCATCTTAGTGATGAATTAACTTTCTTTTTAAAAGAAGTTTTCTATAGCCTGCTGTGGACTGCAGCACAAGGAAGGGATTTGGGTCATTCATGCTGAGGTTTTGCCTTAATTCCATAATTCTTTTTATTTCTTTTCCTAATTAGAAACCTGTTCATGGCAGTGTTTTTTCTCTCAATCCACTTACGTAACATCAGAAAGACATAAGTGAGCTGAGCAGTTAAGGACATTTTTCTCACAGGCTGGTGAAAAACACCCTGGCAGCTGGAGCACAACCACTGGGCACCCACCTTTCCCTTGGTGCCTGGTAGAGAATGGCTGGTGTGCAGGAATGTCTGCTGGGTTCTGCAAAGCCCCCACATCTGGGCTGAGCCAGGAACTGCTGGACTGTGTCACCCTGGCCACAAGAAGGAGGAGAGACGAGGTCTGCCTGGGAACCAGCAGAGGTGAGGCCATCCATGAAGCTGCTCCTTCTGGGGTTTGGGAGCTTCTTATGTTTCTTCCCTTCTTGTGTCTCTTACTTTTTCAAGGATAGCTACTGAGCTGCCAGTTAATGAGAGAAATTGCTTAGGTTTAGTAAGTCTTAAGCTAGAGAAAAGCCTCTAGGAATATACTGTCTCCATGCACTGGGTTACTCACCCTACTCAAACTCCTGGGCTCCCCCTAGGTTCTGGACACTTCGAATGCCTGCTCTGTAGGCAGAGGCTGGTGGACAGGCTTTACTTTTTTTTTCTGGCTGCAGGAGAGAAAAAACAGGGAATAAATAGGGCTGACACTTGCTTAGGTTGTATCCAACTGTCTCCCTCTACCCAGCAATTTAAGGCAAATGCAAAATATGCTCTAATTTTGGTTCATTACATGAAATATCTCTTTGCCTTCACTGACATGGTTCTGCATGCTTACATATTTCCCTGCTGGGAAAGTCTTCGTGGTATTCACCCTAACTTTCCTGCTGTGCCGCTTATGCACTGACAGACTATACCTCCTTCCTGCACTCATCTTCTTTTAGAGAATAATGCACTGCTGTAGGTGTAGTTCTCTGGAAAGCACTATCTGCATTGTCATCTTGGGCTTTATTATCCTGGGAGCTGACAGTACTCCCTCTCCTCCCAAAGTCACCCACCTTTCCAGCTTGGCTCAGTTGATGATGAAGGACAGCTGAAGAGTGAAGTGGTTGGTTTTTCACTCTCGTTTGCTCCTCACTTTTCAGACATTGCCGTGAGTGATACTGGCAGCTGCCTTGCATTTCCTAATGTGCATTCCTGTGCTTTGGGGACATATCTAAACTGAGAACACCAAATCAACTGGAGACATCACTAAACTGAGTGCAAACTACACAGCCACTACATGGCTTCTCCTTCCTAGGCTGGATGTAGATAAGTAGCCTCTTCCCCATCTGTCACTCATCTCTCTGCCCTTGCAAAGCCAAAGCCAGGTTCTCTGGCCTGTTCCCTTTTGGTAGCACAGGTGGAGCAGAAAGCAGTCCTACTTTTTTTTCTCCACTGGATATTTCTCTGAGATGGCAGACTTTCCAAAAGAACAAATCTGCAGTAGCCATCTCATAACGTCCATTCCTTTGCTTTCAGGGAGAAAATCTGTGCCATTTCATTTGTGTATTTTCTTTCCAGCCTGGCTCACCTACAGGCTGGAATAACTACTGCAAGCTAATTGATGGCACTGTAGAGAGAGCCTCCAAAATTGAAGGCAGTTCCCTAAATGGTCCTAATTTCCACTGAAATAGAAGCTGAAGATTTTGCAGAACCTACCCCTGACAAAAGGAAAGCTATGTGGTATAGATACATCTTTTTTAATAGCTACACACATGGAGGTTGTGTCCAGCTTCAGCACAGCTGCTCCTTTCTGTCTCCAGTGTAGACTCAAACAGAAAATGGAAAAATACCTTCACTGAATCCTCCCTCTGCTGGGGCACACTTGTCTCTTCTACTTGTCCAAGCACACATATAGTGGTACAATGCACACACTGCTCTTTCCTGGCAGTCTGCTCTGATCACACACTTTTCTATTATTGTGAGACATTCAATACCAGCCCCGGAAGAGTTTTCATACTTCTTTAACTTGTTTGGCAAGTTTTGCTTGAATAAATTATTGGAGTCTTTCAGTGCTGTGACCTATTTCCTTAAAAGGTCATCTGCCCAACCAACCCCCAAAAACTACATTTCCTGATTCTAGGAGAAAAAAGAGGCTTAGTTTCAGTGTCCTTGCCTGCGAATGTACAGTATGTACAACAAACAAGTGTAATTAGAAAGAAAACCATAGTGCAGAGCTTTGCTTGGATAGTAAAGAGAAAGGTCTGTAGAAAAAGGAATGGGCTGGTTTAAATGCTCCTCTTCCTAGGATGCTCCACACCTTTCCAGGCAGATGAGCTATCTTTTCCAAAAGCATTTCAGCACTGTTAGAACAGTTCTGTTTGGTTTTCAAAAATCAAGTGATTGACAGGTTTTCAATTGTGCTGCAATGTGCATGAAAATGAGCTACAGCTCATTAAAAGAAAAACATCTATTTAGATGAAAAGCCTCTGAGCAGCTTTCCTGCAAGATTGGTTCCTAACCAGTGGTCTTGGCAGGCTGGACTTTGCAAGGACAGGGAGAAAGGAGGTTCCCAGCTTTCCTCACCTTTGCAAACACCAGGAGTATTGGTGATGTGCATTAAGCTCAGAAGGCAGTAGAGGCTCTGGCAGGTGGGAAGAGAGCAGGGACACAAGTGCTCCTCATTACTTGAGCCTGTGAGCAGCAGGAGATAGGAGCCACGAGCCTAAAGGCATTCGATGAAGATGCAGTGAGTTGTAGCAGAGACTTAGGTATAACAGTGGGCTAAAGATCCCCCTCAGGAGAGATGGGAAAGCTTTCAGACAAGACTGTGCTGAAGAGCAGCTGAGGTAATCAGGGATGCTGAAGGTAAGGTGCAACATAGAGTTCTTGCTTATGTGATTGTTCAAACAGTTGTGAAACTTTGTCAAGAGGAGAGGATAGAGGGTCTGAGTTGAGAGGAGGGACACGGACATGGGATATTGTGTCACATGGAGTGTATTAAAAGGTGCAGCTTTGGGGAGAGGTTTTGATTCTTGGCACAGGAATAAGGTGGTTTGAAACGTTTGGCTGAATGTATGGTTCTTGCTTTGCAAGCCAGGAGTAAGAACAAGTAGAGTTAGGTCCAAAGAAAAGAAGGACAAAGAGCTAAGGCTGCAGCAGTTGTGCCTGTGCCCCTGCCAGTCAGGGCAGGCCAGGGAGTGCAAAGTGGCTCAACTCTGTTGACTTACCAGAGAAGCACACAAAACTCTGTAAGGACAAGCTCTCCACCAGAAGTTTTACTGTTTTCCTCTCTTTTTCTTGCCATGAGACACAGCTGTAAAAAGAAGAAACCCCTGGTAGATTGTTTGTATGGTTTTTAATGGGAGAAGAATGTTTTGACTGAGGTTTGAGAGATAGAAAAGGCAGATGTAGATTGATTGGGTAACTTCCTAGAGCATTAGAGAAATGTGACACAAAAGTTTTTTCCTGTATAAAAAGGTATCGTCAGCACTTTTTTTACCATTAAAGCTCTAACAGAAGAACAAAAAGGTGCTCTGGTATTTTGGATGCTCTTGACAAGTTATATGGAATTGCCATGTACTTTAAATGAGATCTCTTTTAAATAGAGTTACTGCATCCTCTGTCTTGTAGCTCTCATCCTGGCCCTGCCTGCCTTGTTTCCAGGGACCAGCACTGCCTGCAGGTATACAGAGCACACATCGATTTTAATGTCAGACTAACACACTGCACACAAACACCATGGCAGTTCCGGGCAGCAGCAGCACCAGCCATGGTGTCACATGGATATTTAACTCTTTCTCACACTGTGCCTTTGGCATGCAGGGCCTGCAGTGGGTCTGCCCTTGTAAGAGTCTCTGGGGGAAATCAGTTTGGGAGGGAGGAAATGTGAGGTTTAGCTCTCCAAGCTGCAAAGATGGCCTGAAATGGTGTTTTCAGCATAATCGATGCAGCTGTATGCCTTAAACCTGCAGGTGGCTCTAAATCTTTTCTTACAGTGCAAATTAGTATCTGACCAGAGAATCAATTTTAAAGCTCTAAAAGACTTTTGGCAATAATTGTGCACAGAGCTGGGTCCTCCCCTGCTGTTAGCTATGGTGCAGCATAGAAAAGCTGGGGAGAGTGAAGGTCATTTTTTCTTTTTTGTTTGTGCAAAAGGGTAAGCCTCTGTGCTTTGCTTCTAAGTGAAGCAAATCAAACCCTTTTCCTCTCCTAACTTTTAATGAGCTGTCAAAGCTTGACAGAAATCTAGAGGAAACAGCTGATCTTGGCAGGACTCTTGCATTGCAGTGCAATTTATAGTAAAGAGGGCAACTGTGTTGGCCCAAGGTTTAGTTCTCACGTCTCATTCCAGTGAGCAGAGCTGTCTCTGCCTGCTGAACCAGCAACGGAGGGGGTAGTCTCAAGACTGTGTCACTTTGTATGAATTCCCCTCAAAATAGCCAGCCTGTCAATTGTGGAGGCAATTTTAACTCTCACTTGCTTAGATGTTGTAGGCTATTCCAAAGCTCTTGGACATCAGGGAGTTTTGGGGACTACTGTGTGGGTAGGTCTCAGCTCATGATTTATGCACCCCAGGACAGGTATTCTAAGCCTTGCCCTTAATGTCTGAGAGAGACAGCGGGCTTCTTCATCTTCTGATTACCTGCCATGTTTAGAGAAAGTTTTCGCTTCCATGTCACTTGTAACAGGGGGTGCAGGCATTTGTTCCTCTATTCTAAGAGAATATTTTTCTCTCAGATGAGCTGATAGCAGCGGAGCCAGAAAATGCTGCAGTCACACTGCAGAATGTTTTATAGCTTCTGTACTGAGCCCAAGCACCAAAACCCTATGGGAAGTGCTCAGGTTTGGGTTTTTTAAAGCCACCGGCTGTTCATCAGCTCGTGGCCTGGACAAGGTGCAATGTATGAGACAATGCTGGGTGTCAGATATCAAATAACATCAGGGGCAGAGTCCAGGAACATTCTTCAACTTTAATCACTTGGCAGTGTTTCATACAAGACCAGTAAGTTCCAGCTCAGTCAGCCGGGTGCAGAAATTAGTTAATGTGTTTTTCTGACATATAGTAGACAATCTGTTCAGGTGACAAGGACAGTGCCTTCTGATGATTAAACCTGCAGAAGATCTTCTTGCACTGGGGTTTTCCATGTCTAAAAGGACACAATCTTACAGAAAATAATTTGTTCCAGAAGCTGAGCTTGCTCACCTCCCACAGGGTCCACCTCAACAGGGAGCAAAGGCCTTCAGGCTGACCTCCAGTGAGTGGAGGCTGACAGCCTTGGCATCCCTTTCCTAAGTAGATAAAATGAATGAATGGGGAACCTCTGCTGATTAAACACATTAAATAATGATGCTTCCTTGGAAGAACGTGTAAATCAATGCTTGTCTTTCAATTTGCCCAAGCACCTTCCATGCAAACCTGCAGTAGCATCACCAACAGCCCAGTGACACATCCCAGCGGTGCCTGTGGCACCTCCCCATCTCTGATGCTATGTGGGGACACTGCAAAGTGTATCCTCTGGAGAAGGGTGAATGAGGCACAGTCCAGGCTGCCCTCAAGCAGTTCATGCTTTGGTTACTCTTCAATGTCAGCTTACATTCCTGCCTGGATCACTGGGAAAGGAGGTGGCCACGGCTCTTCTTGACAGAGGGCAAGGTTGTGGGAAGCCCACTGAAGCAAATGTCCTGTTGCCTCCATGTTGGTCTTTGGGCCAAGCTGTCCCTTTGCAAGATGGACATACAGCCTGGCAGCTGGCCAGCAGCCAGCTCTGCCTGAAATTTTTGCCTTGCCTGAGAAACCACAGCTCCCTCCTGTCCAGGCCAGGTATGATGTTATGTTAATGTGGTACTGTTCTTCAGATCACAGTGGAGGTTGTAGAGAATTAATCTTCCTATTCCTTAATCCTACCTCTACTTTACCTATTCAGTTAGAATTCCCTCTGCAAGTCTTATTTCTAGTTCTGCTCCTTAACCTTAAAACTAAAGAAATTCCTGAACTGTGGGCACTCCAGGAGAACCTTGGGTACCAGAGCACAGCAGCACAGCATTGCTCAACAGGGAGATTCTTACCAGGAAACAAAATTAAAAGCTTTAATTCCCTCTGAAAGGCAGAGGGAATCTGCATTTACCTATTCTTCAGCATCCTATTTGGTTTTTAGTTCAGCCAGCCCCTGGACTGCAATTGCCAGTGCTCTGGGCATTGCAATCGACTCGGATGACTGCCCTGGAATGTAATGAGACTGCAGTGTATTGAGAATAATAATTCACATCATACTCCTCAGCTGCACTGCATTGTCCTTTTATATTAAAGGGCAGGGACTCTGGTTTATGTAGCTTTCTCTGAAGAGTCATATTGGGTCTGACTGAGTTGGATTTGGAAACAATAAAAAAGCATAGCTGTAAAATATATATGGAAAAATCACCTCTTTCTTTCTGTTCTAATCAATGGGCTGTCCACAAATGCATCTGCAGCTTCTCATGTTGGCATTTAGTTTGTTAAAGATTTGTGTCTGAATCAAAGCCTAAGGGCCAGATTATCAGTTGGAGTTAATGAACATAGTGCTATTGACTTCAACAAAGCCATCAGTCCTTTACAGCTGCTGATGGATTAACTTTGAATCTGAATAACTCCATACACCTAACGTCTGAATCTTGACTGCTGTCCTGTAGATAGAGTGAGCTTTGTCTATTTTGGGGGAAGTTAGGCATACAACACTGTTACATCTTGAGGGTGAATTTAACTGAGCCTTTGTCAGAAATTCCATGTTCAGAGTCAACATAGCTGAATTTATTGACTATTTTTTCCACCCCAAGTTGTTTTGTTTCATTGTTCTGTTTTGTTACAGTCTTCCTGGGGCTGCAGATTCGTCTACACCAGGCTGTAGAGTACACCAGAGGCCTGGTGTAAAGGGGCTCTTTCCTCCTGAATGACCTTCTTGCTGTTACCTGAACACAGAGTCACTTGTGAGAAGCTGACAGAACTGCCACACTGTACTGAAGTGCCCTTGACTTACTTAGTCATTTGCTTATCATAGTGTTTATATTCAGGAGTGACTGGGGGAGTTTCTTGTTTGCTGTAGCTGTTTCCACATCTGGATATGACCTACACAACCCCAGCTGGCAGACCCAGAGCCTGTCCCTGAGCTCCCTCTGATTCCTGGAGTCTCTTGAGGGCTTCCTTCCTCAGCACATCCAGGGCCCAAAAACACTGCTGTGGCCACATGGCTGTGCCATGGGGTTCTATTGCTTCCCCTCTGCTTTGGGAAAGGCTGCACTCTTACATGCAGCCCTGATGGCAGTTTTGTGCCTGGTTAACACATGCACTTCTCCGTGTAAACCCAGTCTAGCAATGTGTCTCTACCAGGGAAGCACAGGAAACTCCTCATAGCTACTATGGATGGGGTTGCTAACAACACTGAACAGAAGACATGGGGTGTTGCTGATCACCATCAAAAGACCTTTTAATCCCATTCCCATTAATGTATATTGGTTAATTTTTTCAGCTGGCAGTCCATAGCTCTGGGTGAGCACATTACATCTCCAGCAGGGCTTTGAGGGCAGATCCTTCCCTTCACCTTTGTCCTCAGGGGGTTAATTGTAGTGAAAGTCTACGGTAATGGGCATTTGACATTCGAGATTTCATGGGTCTGTTCAAGCAAAGGTGGTTTGGGAGGCAGAGAGCATCTAGAAAATTCAAGCCTCTCTCTGAGGATGTGTCTGAGACATAATGATGATCAATAGCATAATAGCTAATAACAGCTTGAGGCATCTGGACTGATAGGAAACAGCCCAGTTGTGGAGGCAGAGCTGGCATTGCCTGTAAAGTCACTTGAAACAGGTGGAGGAATGGGGCTAACACTCAGTTTGCATTAGTGTGTCTTTCCTCTCTGTGAATGCAACATGATTGGGAGATGCTAAAGCTCCAGTTTTGTCTGCTGGATATATTTTACACCCGACTTGAGATACAGGGAGTAATGGGCTCTATTGGCAGCACTAAGCCCTGAGGGGATGAGTGCTCAGGGTCTGGATGTTAAAGCAATTAGAGGATTGTGCATGTGGAAGCAAGAGAGCTCCTCATCAGGGGAAGTCATCCTTGTTTCAAGGTCAAGCATTTCTTTGGCAGCTCTTTCAGTATCTCCTGTTTTCTGTCTTGTGTTTTCTAAAGCTTCCTGTCTTTTATAGCAGGTCTTCAGCTTGTTGCAGAAGTGGCTGTCATCCATGATGATATGTGGAAGAGTATTTCATGGCTGAACTATACTGCCACTCTGCAGTGGCATTACTTGATCATCAAACATCACTTGATCACCAGCGTCTATTTTTTGCAGTTTCTTTCAATGAGAAGGAAAAAGTGCACTGCTGCCTTAGCTCTAAGCAATATCTTCAATTCTCCTTAAATTTACTGTTAACTGCACCTTATGTTACATGTAGAAATAATTAGATGAGTGAACATACACTAGTTTATGGCTCTAATAGCATATCTTTACCTCCTCAGATGTACCCAGATTCAGGGATATAGAGAAGAACAAAAGGAAGTCCAGTGAGTCTTGACAAGTCATTGTGGATTAGCTTTTTTATTTTTTTTTAAAGGACAAACTGAGAATGTATTTTTAGTGTTAGATTTAAAGCATAAGCTATGAGGGTCTCCTCTGCACCGTACCCTGCAGTGAATTAATGAAGTTATCCCAGTGCTTTCATACCTAATTTTATTCCTATTTGCCAAATCTTTATAAAGAATAAATGTCTTGCAGTGAAACTGTACTATGAAAGTAGCAATTTTAAGGAGGGCATAAGTAACAGCAAGCCCATCATTTTCACCAGGCAGCATTTCGCTATGCTGAAACTGAGGTCTCAGACAACTGCTTTTAGATTAATTTGTAATGTTATCCTTTCTGGTAGGTAGGGCCTTGAAATGGATACAAGAGGGGTGACCCAAATATTTTGCTCAGAATTTATAGTTATACCTGTAGATCACTGCAAAATTCTGGCCTTTTTGAAGTCACTGGAAAGACTTCCACTGAATTCAGAAGACTTTTTTTCCTTGAGGAGCATTTTGTCTTTCCCTCTAAACTCCCAGCAGAAAAAAAAATCATCAGAAACAAGTTTATGCCAGCCTCAAGGTTATAGAGGTTCTGCTCACTCCCCACTCGTTCTCTTTTTGTTCACATAGCATCAATACCTGAGAGCAGCTGGTATTACATCTAAACCTGGTATTTTGGCCCTTGGTTTGGCTGTTGAAAGGGCAAATATTACTGTGATTTAATGTTTTATACATATGCTCTTGCAGGCAAAAGTGGTAATAAATCAGCATTGATAAGAAGAGATTAACTTCATGGTTCAGTGGAAAGTGTGTCCAATGGGTATATAAAGTAGTAATCTGAGCTATTCCTATTTTGTTTTCCATTGAGTTACTTTGTGTCAGTACTGCCTATCTGAAATATTTGAAACATCACCAGAAATGCCATCATCTTCATCACAACACTACACAACACAACAATAGAAACTATTTACCTCTGTTTTCTGATTTTTATACCTCTAGGATTTTTTGCAACTAGCTAAGTGATTCAGAAACTTGTAATTAGGAGGTAATAAAATACTGTATGTAACAGCAAAGCCACTTTGAATACTTCAAATACTGTCAAATTATTATCTGTATTCTGTGAAAGGGTGACATGTGGGCTCTGTAACACTTCTCAAAATTCTCCTTCATTCACTGTAGGAAACTTCAGTCCTACCCTTCTTTCTATTGAAATGACCAGCTGAAAATTAGGTAAAAACTTCCTAAGACAAATCTACAAGGGGAAAAAAATCCCACTGATGATATTTTTGTACTGATCAGAAGTTTTGTTGGTTTCCTATTGTGAACCTCAGTAGTGTTCTCACTTAGTACCTGGCAGGTTGCTCCTCTCAGACTCTTAATTCCTGACATGCAGAGTTAGAAAACAGACTCCACAAATGTCTACTACATCAAACTCAGGCTCTGTCCAGCCCTGCTCAGCTATGATTCAGCTTCTGCTCTGTTTGGTCAGCAGAGTCAGGCTACAATGCATTTGGTTAATGAGCATGTTTGTGTGCCAACTGCAAGAGTGGGGCTCAGCCTGGCCCTTCCTTTTGTTCTGGTTTGTTTCCATCACTGGGAATGCAGAAGGAAAAAAAAGGCAAACTAAACCTGGCAGAATTTTTTTCAAATTTTCTCTTTTGAACAAAGTGGAAAATGAAGACAGTGTTCACAACAATAAATACCTTCTAAATTGAAAGGTAGCTTAAAACAGCAACTCAGATTTTAACTCGGATTTTTCAGCTTAAAACAGCAACTCAACCTGTAAGCTCCAAGGCCTGAGAAAACCAATTTTACTGACTTGATCTCAACACTGCTTGAGGCTCCAAACAAGAAACAAATGTTGCTGGTACCAGATAAAGTCTTGTCCTTGTCATGGAGAATTTCCATAAGGTCGGAGTGAGAGCTACTGTTTGCAGCATCTGGTTTCCATGGTTGTGGTATAGCAAAGTCATGAGCAACTCTGCAACAAGTAGTGGTGGACGACTCCTGTGTTAGCTCCTGATGTTCATATGGTTACCTAGTGACTGGCTTTTCCGTACACCTTCCCAACATTTCTTGTTTTCCCTTGGCCTGTAGAAGTTCCTGGGTTTGATTCCTGGAGCAGAAAATATTGATTGAGGTAATTTGTTGCTAATGCAGGGTTTGCCCAGATGTTAGTTTGATGCTTCTGCTGCTGCAAACTTTAGCACTGACAGCAATAGTGTATGTGTGCACTTACTATACTATAGATCATGGAGTAATTTAGGTTGAAAAACACCCTTTAGATTATAGAGTCCAACTGTAAACCTTGTACTTCCAAGTCTACCACTAAACCAGGAAGATATTAGATTTAAGGTCTGAACTGAACTGCCATGACTGGAATATGGCTGAAATGAGTTTGATGGTAGTCATCAAAGTCTGTCAAATACTGTTCTTTTCCACAGCAACCTTCCTTTTTTTCTTTCCTGCAATTTTGGGTTACTTGATCATTTAAACACTTCCCTTGGATGGTGAGGGAGGTCAGTGAATCTCCTTAGTCTGCAGAAGACTGACAATTAGTCAGACCTGGATAACTCCCTCTTTGTTTCACCAAGAGTCGATATTTCTAAGAGTGTTTCAGTCTTCCCAACATCTTGGTGCTAATGTGACTCAGCCTGCACTAGAGGAACCAGAAGTGTTCCAGGAGTTTCACTGGCACATGCTGCAAGTTTAAAATGCGTTTGCTGCTTTTCTGACAAAAGAGGAAACTATGGAGCAGGCCTTAGTGCAGTTGGTGACAGAAAGGACTTTCACAGGAGAGCAAGTGGTTAGTGTTCCTCTAACCTTGCAGGCAGAAGTTAGAAAGTGGATGTAACTCCATTGTGCTAGGTTGTATCTTTTATTTAGACATTTTAGACTTGAACCAATACTGTCCATTTAGATTCCAATGTCAGCACAGAAGCATTGGAAAAGACAGAGTTAAGACTAAAAGGTTAGCGCTGCAAAAATCACCATTTGTAGGATAATTGGCTGTTAGTGCGTTCAGCTTGAGTATATTGTAATGACCATTATTTCATGGTTGAGCTGAATAAGGCAGCTACACTGCTGTACTTTAAAAGCTCTATTTTACTCACCAGGAAAAGGTGAAAAATCTTAATGTAAATCTGAATTTCGCATGGAATCTGTGGCAGCTGCTGCTGGGCTATCTGTTGAGAACAACCCCCAAGCTCAGAGCAGGTTTCTCAAGGCCATGTCCAGTTGGGTTTTGAGTACCAGCAATGATGGAGAGGTCACAGCCTCTCTGGGGAACCTGTGCCAGTGTTTGATCACTCTCACAGGAAGGGGAAAAATAGTTTTCATTTTATAGTTGAATGGGATTTTATGTACTTCTATTTGTGCCCATTGCCTCTTGTCCAGTCACTGGATAGCACTGAGAAGAGTTGGGCTCCATCTTCTCTTTATCCCTCCCCCTCGTATCAGTTATTTTTATGCATCGATGAGCTCCTCCCTCAGCTGTCTCTTTTTGAGGTTGTACAGCCCTAGCTCACAGTTTCTCCTTGTATGGCAGACATTCCATTCCCTTCATTATCTTCTGGCCCATCCCTGGTTTCACTCCAGTAAATCCATATGTTCCTTGTATGGAGAGCCCAGTGCTGGGCTCAGCACTCCATGTGTGCCTCACCAGTGCTAGAGGAAGTATCACATCCTGCTGGCAATGCTTCTTGTAATTTCTCTTGAAGAATTTGGTGGGCTTCCTTGTTGCAAGGCACAATGATAACTTATGGTCAGCTTGGTGTTCACCAGGATCCCCATGTCCTTTGCTGTACAGCAGCTTTACAAACACTTGGCCCCCACCAGGTACTGATGTGTAGGGCTGTTTCTCCACAGATGGAGGAGGAGTCTGCAGTATGCCTTGTTGAGCTGCACAAGGTTTTGGTCAGCCCATTTCTCCTGCCTGTTGAGGTCCCCCTGGATGGCAGCACAACCCTCCTGAGCATCAGCCACTCCTTTCAGTTTTGTGTCATCAGCACTTGCTGAGGGTAGACTCCATCCACCCTGTCATAAAAATAATTAATGAAAATGTTTAACAGTACTGACCTCAGCACCCTCTCCTGGAGTGCACCACCAGTGAATGGCCTCCAGCTGGGCTTCATGCCACGACTGGATTTGGTGATCATGACTCTGAGCCTAGCAGTTCAGGACAATTTCAATTGACTGCCTAACTTGTACTTCAGCTTGTCTCTGAGGGTGTTGTGGGAAACACAACTGAAAGCCTACTACAGCCCTTGAAGCAAATAAAAAACATGCTCTGCTCTCCCCAGTCATCTCTTCATAATTGGGTTGGTCAGGCATGCTTGTCCCTTCAGAAATCCTAGCTGACTACTCCTTTATTGTGTCTTTCATGTATTTAGAAATTTCTTCATCACTTTCCCAGGGGTCAAAGTGAGAGATACTAGCTTATACTTCCCCAGATCCCCTTTCTTGCCCTCCTTGAAGATAGAAATTACATTTTCTTTCTTCCCATCCTCACAAACCTCCTCCAAGGAACACAACCTTCCAAATATCACCAGGAGTGGCCCCACTGTCATACTACCTGCTAGTGCATTCAGCACTTGTGGGTGCATCCCATCAGAGCTCATGGAATTAACCTATATCCACTTTGTTTAAATATCCCCTAACCTCATCCTATTCCACCATAGCTAAGTCTTCCTTGCTCCAGTTTTCCAGGTCTTGGGGTCTTGGATTATTTAAGGGTGGTCTAACCTGTAAAGAGTGAGACAAAACACACTCTGTACCTCAGGGTTGTGTGTTCTTTATCACTAGGTCCTTTTTCCCTTCCTAAAATGTGTTGCCAAGTAATATTCCTCTTGTAGGTTTGTTATTTTAAGAAAACATGTAATTTCATTAATGTCACTTGAGCAATTTGTATTGTCATCCAGTTGTTGTGTAGCATTACAGCAAAACACATGAATTGTCCCTTTGCTGAATAGCATTGCTCATATCCCCAAAGTTAAGCAAGCACTTAAAAGCTTTGGGAAAAGAACCTTTAATTTCCATCAGTGGAAGGCTTCAAACACAGTCTGCTGCCATCTAAATCTTCTCTGAGACATCTACAGAGTAAAAAATTGCACACATTCAAAAATCAATGTAAAGAGTTGCTACTGACAAAGGAAAATTATAGAAAATAATGGAGATTTTAAGGTGGACCAGGAGCTGGACCAGACTGACGTTCTCATGCTTGGCATGTGCTTTGCAGAGCTGGATGTGTGTTTGGATGCGTTTGGAAAAGGGCTGTATACAGCCTGAAACATTAATTTTACAACACAGAAGACTTTAGGACATGCAGAAAAACTCATCTTGGCTCTGAGTACCTCTTTTTCACACATAAGGAGCTGTCTTTCCTATGAGCACTGACACTTCCAGCTACAGAAATTTTACTCTTGGTTTTATGAGGCCTCAGCTGTTTTCCACAAAGTCTGGTAACCCAAAGCACCCTGCTGAGTGTCTTGCTGAGTCGGCCAGCTCAGCATCCTTGGGGACACTTTGCTGTGTATCTTGGCCATCTCTGCTAGGATGCATGGTTTGTGACTGTAAGGACAACTTTGTACAGAGTGCAAGAGGAGTTTAATTTGCTCCTGGAAATATGACTGATCTGGACTCAGAAATGAGTGTTGTCAGCTTTGTGACACTGCTGATGTAATTTAATTTCTCAGGGTGGAGCAGCTGCATTTGTAAATTGTTTCCGGCAAGAGCTGTATCTTTGCACCATCTCTTCCACCCGTGGGAACCATGGCTTTTGCCTAAGCTGCTACTTTGAGACTAACAACAGTCAATTATTGTAATGGGAACAAGATCAGAAGTCCTCATTCTGAGAAGCAGCAGAGTAGCTACCATGTGCCAATAGGGTAATCAGTGCTGGCTTTTGAGAAAAAGCTCTTCCCAAGAGATAATGGAGATGACAACCTGACCTCAAGCTGTTAAAGGCTCTCTTGTAAAACTGGGAGATTAGTTTAATTTAGATTAGCCCTGCCAGATTCCAACCTCACTTGTTTGCATCCTTCTTCCTGAAATTATCTTTCAAGCTTCAGTGAGACTTGGAGTAGCATAGCTGTTTGCCACTTACCATCAGTCTGCTATCTTGTCTTCTCTCTGGAGCAGGGCTCTGTGGGCTCACACAAGAGTGGCTGCACTGAGGCTGAACATGAACTGACATAATGCAGGTTATAATAATAATGCAGGTTTTAAATTTTGGCAGGTGCCTTGATGTTCCTTGAGATGATGAATATGAGGAAAACACAAGCATTTAAAATTGTTCATCTAAGGATACTTTTACTCGATTAACATACGCATTAATAGTGCTATCAATAGCACCATCTACTGCCTTTGGGATAGCAGGACACAAGATCTGCGTTATAATAGCAGAGGTAACTAGTAAAATGAGAAAAGAGCACCTAAAGAAGTTTTCCTCCTCATCTCCTGGCAGCCGTGATGCTAGAGAGGCACTGCATCTACCCGTGTTCTCAAGGCAGGCAATCTGCTGGGAGTCTGCATGGCTAGTCTCTCATCAGTGCTCTGCAGATCTATTTCAAAGCTATTGGGGCCCTCTCTTCAGATGTGTGCCACCAAAGCATCCCATCTGATTTGGTAACAAATACCAGGAATATTCTTCCTTTCAGTGCTTTGCTGAGTCCTCTCCACCTACCTTTGTTAGACCTTAAGCCAATTTGGGAGCCAGTACCACTTTCTCATCCTCCCTGCCAACCCACTGTGTCTGCCTCTAGGCAAAACCTTCACAACATGCCCTTTCTCCCAACCCCAAGGTACAACCAGTGGATGCCCCTGGATACTAAGCCAGATAAGTAGACATAGATCTCTTTGAGCATTTAATCTCTTCATCAGCTAGCCCAAACTATAGTCATGAGCTGAAACAAGCCCTTGTGCATTTTATTAACATTGCAATTTACATATTTAAATAGGAGACTATAACAGTGCACAGTCTGAATAGCTGCCTGAACTTTGGGGGATGACAAGATCCCTGTCCTTTGCACAGGTCAGATTAATGGCAATCTGCATATTATGCAATCCTTATTTTATTTTCCCTTTCCAGGATACCATTAGCCTTTGGACTTTTTGGCTCTACAGAGTCACAATCCCTTTTCGAGTCCACAAAAAGGGAGTTTTATCCCAAAGACAGTGTTTTGAAGGTCCCTGGATTCTCCAGCCCCACCCCTGATTTTGGAAAGGGACCATCTTATCATGTACTCCAGCTTTACCCTGTTGCTAAAAAGAACAGACTTTTCTTGTCCCTCTATTTGGCTTTTTTTTTCCTGTTGTTCCAGGACAGGATGTCTCACTTAGAAATCTAATTTTTTTAAAGAAGAATTCAATTTCTCACGCTGCTGCTAGTTGCTCTCCAACATTCACAGAGCCACTGCTCTGCCCCAGGGAACTGAAAGATTTTTTAAAAAAATCATAGGCAAGGAAACAGAATAATTATAAGTGGCCAGCATCAACATGGGAATGAGTACCAGGAAAAAGGCAGTTGTTTCCAGTACTGCAGAGTCAAGGACACCTGGGGTATGGACATGGATTTTAAGGAGGAGATACAGGTGTGAGCCTACATGCATATCAACCCTGTAGGAGGGCATGAAAATTACCTCGTTCCCTTCCCCAGCCAACAATCATAGGAACCTAAGGTCTCTCAGGCTCCCTAGACTCTGGCAGAAACAAATGACTGGATTCAGCAGTGATTGTGGTTAGGGCAAGGGCTGGGGTGAACAGAGGGGTTGGTCCCTTTTGCTCCTCTGACTGAATCTTCTGCAGGAAATATGCCAGCCTGATTGTCCAGCACAAGGCTCAGGATGACTCAAGATGAAAACACTCCTCATGTGGTAAATTACCAAGGAGCTCTCTGAAGAAAAATACTGTGTAATTGTGTCATTAAGGACTGTATAATGATACATCTGCTTTTGGGGTCAAGTTAAAGCTGTACAGACAGCTCTCTTTAAACCTCCTCCTCAGTCTTGAGTGATGCAGATTACAGAGTGTTCTTTTGCTGCAAAATTTGGGGGTGTTGTATAAATTTATGCCACTAGAAAGCCAGAGAGTCACAACAGATTGAAGATCTGCTAAGCAGAAAAGTAAAAAAGAAAAAGCAAATCCAAGCAAAATCATCAAGCAGCTGAAGAACTTATCAGTTCTGTCTAGATTTTAAGATTAGACAGCTTCATATCTACTGTGAAACAGGAGAAGAAAATTCAGGTGCTTACAAGACACTCAAGAATATGAATTATGAAGCTGACTGAAAAACTGAGGTGTTTTTATTGGCTTAACTGTAGCAGCAGTCTGATGGGGCAGCTGTGATGGTATGAGCAAGCACCTTAGTCCTTGGGAAGGTCAAGGATCCTACTTGTACTCATCAGTTAACTGGTTAATCTATGACTCAACATGTCTAAACCACTGACAAGTGCTTGTGAAGTATTTCAGCACTGCTGAAGCACTTGGATGTTCACCGTAGGCAACAGGAGGAAATTTTGTCATTGAGCAGCTCCTGGGCTTGGCAGGAGACCTCACTTTCCCTGCTTCCCCATGTTGCACCTCCCTTTCCTTCCCACCAGCATACATAGCCTATTTTTCAGCTCAGTACCTTTCTCCAGTCCCTCTGCTGTTATCTTGTGAGGTCCTTAAACACAAATGCACGTAATTGGAATTATCCTGGGACCTGTTAGCCTTCGTGTCATTAATTTGGCTGCCCATGAATCAGGGTGGCTTGATAAGGGGATTTCCTCGCTGTGGCCCTGAGCTGGCAGGCAGAGCCCTGGTGCTGCTCTCCTCAGGGGAGGGTTTGCTTTCAGTTCCTCATGGATGCCTGCTTCTGTCCATTGCCAACCTCTGTAAAAAGCAATTGACAGTAAAGATCAGCTTAGGTGCTGCAAGGCAAACTCCAAACCTCTACTTTGTACTCCTGACAGGTGAAAATGTCTTCAGTCTATTGGCAGGGACTTGTAAATTTTCTCCGAGACCTGTGCTGACAGTGGGAGTGATCTTTTTTGCACACCATGTTGAACAGTAGGGAAGGAAGAAGTTTTTTGTAGGGAGAGATTAGAGTATGGATTGGGCAGACCCATGAGGCTGGATAGATGAGATGTGCAATCATGTGCTGTGTTCTGTAATGAAAGCGATTATTAGCAAGTACTCACAGCAGGACAGGGCCATGAAAATCACCTTGTTGCTGCTTTCTCCTCTTCTGAATCCTGACCCTAAGGGGGGGGGTCATGAAAACAGATCCCAAGAGGGTGAGTGTGCAGTGAAATCCTCACACAGGAGTGAGTAGTGCACATCAATGCTGTGATCCTGTGCTGTCAGGTACCTCTGTATGCTATGTTGGCTTTTCACTGTTGATTTAGCATTCCCAGTGCCAGAACTGCTGTGCTATATGCATCTACAGGGTACTTGAATTCATACTTCTGGGAGGAAAATTTGCAAAAGAAGCTTATGGAGGCCTTGCTGGAATGGCACTGCAGGATCCGTCTGTACCTCACTGGGACATGGGGATTGTGCTCCATTCCTGTCGTGGTCACTACAACTGCTCAGGCAAACTGGGCTTTATAATTGTTTCATTTACTCCAAACTATGCTGTTTTCATTGACCTTGTCTGGTGCCTGTATGACCCTGAATACCCCTATGGGCTGTGAAACGTAAACACAATTATCTGTTAATGGAGACTATCCTGTTTCCACTCAGGACTGGCCCAGCAAGTGGCAGTGATTCCCACTGCTTTATGTTCCCTTTTATAGGCAAGGGTGCTGTGACTCCAAATCATTAGGCACTGTGTGGGAGCAATACAGTAAAAATGACCTTACAGCCTCTGAGCCAGCAAAAACACTAAATCAGTCGGTCAGCTGGCAGCTACAGCAGAAAAAGAAGGCTGTGGGAAAAAAACCAAAACCATAAAACAAAACCCAAACAAACAAAAAACCTAAAATGCAACAAAACCCACAAGAATAAATTGGAGCAATCAATCATGTCTGAGTGAGACCTGTGCCGCTCTTTTTTGTTTGGCCAGGCTGTGACAAGCAAGGACACACTGGAGGAGAGCTGCTGTCTCCACTGCTTCTCCACAGAAACTTCCAGGCATGGAGAATCCTTTCTTTCTGCAGCAGGAAGAACATTGTGTGTGTGTGTCTATGCACACGAGCATGATCCTTTTATTTCTTTGGGTAGCTGACATTGCAAAGGAGCTGGGGTACAAACCAAAATTATGCACTGTATTCAGAACTCCTGAACTCTGGGCAGAGTGAGATCATGAAATGAATGTGGCTGAGCACACCATGCACATCCTGCTTATAATCAAGTTCTTAAGAAGCTTTGTGAAAGAACTGAGCTGAATTCGCTGCTAACTCAAGCTTGTTGAACAGCATTTCCCAAAAGACTTGTAAGCGGCAAAAATGAGGAAGACCTGACAAAGGACTCATCTTCTCCAGGAAGAAAATTTGTTATCCCACGTGATAAGATATACAGAGTTCTGTGACTCACAGGATGAGAGAACAGGCACATAGGACAGAAGGGTTCAGCTACAATGGATAACACTTGAATTTTTCTTAAATAGAACAATTTTGTAATAGAATAATTGAAAAAAATCCCAAGCTTTTCAATCCCACTTTTTCTCCTCTTGGAATAGAATTATTTTTTCAAATAATTACATGACTTTCAGTATGGCCTGGGTTCCTGAGATGCCTCCTGTTTCATCCAACACAACACTTGGCTAGTTTATTGAAAGCAATAGTTCATTGTTATTCATTATTTTACTATTTCATTCAGCTTTATTTCATTAAGAGCTTGGGCATTGCAAGGTCATGTTCGAGTTTTCCATGGTCAGGTTCATCGTATGGTTTACATCTTTGCAGCATTCCCTGCTCCAACCCAGCTGCTGAGTGCATCAGGGTCACTCCCTGCCCTCTCCTCTCACAGACAGCCCATGGAAAGGGGAGATGGCAGAAGCTGGATGGACTCTCTACTTCCCTTGCCTGGTCATTCTTTATTTATCTGTCTTGCCAAGGGTGTCTGACACTGAAGAAACAAGGAGAGGAGGCCATTGCCCAAGGGGTTTGCATCCAAGCAGATGTTAGTGCAAGGGCTACTTGAAAATTTCCAGATGAATGATTTCTCAGTGGGAAACATCTTCTTGAGTAAATGAGCATGTTTGTGGAGAACTTCTGCTTCCCATGAGTACGTCTTCTTTTGCTGGAAAAGGGAAAGTCCCAAACTCAAAAAAAATATTCAATTTGAAAACTCAGTTCCTGTAAAACAGTGTGATCCAAATTTGCCATATCATGTGTCTTCCCTATCAGGCCTCCCCTTGAACCACAGATGGGAAAAAATCTACTGGGGCTCCAGAACTGCTTCCAACTGCAGCAACATTCCTATCATATAATCCACCTTCAGCCTAATTAGGTTTCTGGCCTTTATTCTTCCATAGAAAAGGCTACTCCAGAACTTGGCTAGGTTTTAAATAATTTTTTATTTCCACCCTAAAGTTATTTACAAGCCACATAGGCCAGTTTGACTTTTTGCTAATGTTTTTCCATAAATTACAACTCTTTCCTCTCTCTGGAGTTTATTATACTGTAGCAGTAAGCAATCATATTTGTTTCCAGCCTTCATTTTCCAATATCAAACTGAATTTTCTCCTCTTTGTTCGATCCTACTGGTTCTTTTCTGCACTTGTCTTCATTCAGATTAACTCCTTCATGAAGAAGGACTGAACACAGTGAGCTTACGGCCATACCTCAAACAGCACAACTGATATTTCTTTGGTTCAGCTGGAAACACACCACATCACAGATCCTAGGATTTCATCAGGGTTCACTATCACACTGCAGCCAAAACAGATCCTGGAGTTTGAGTTAAAGAAAAGGATAGGAGCAGGGATCATCTGGCTGGAATGACCATGAGGTGTGGTGGGGCAATTTCAGACTTGAAATAATAGATTTTCAGCCAAAATGGTGTGATCTAACATGTTATTGAAAAAAAACCAAAACATTCTTCTAATGAATTTATTTTCCTGCTGAGATTCTGCTAAGCTCTAGATCTCTCCTTGGCACTAGCTTTCCAGGCAGTGAAGTAGTCCTGTAAAACCCGGAAAAAGTAAGATTCAAAAAATGTGGAGTGACTGAAATTTTCTCGGCTCCAGGATGCACAGTTTCCAACCAGAACATGTAATCAGTGGTTTTGTTACAGGTTGCTTTCTGAAGGCCATTTGAGCTGGCTTCAGCTGGGATGATGACTTTTGCAGTAAATCAACTCGTAAAATGTCATTCACTGTCAATGTGATTATTTTACATACTTGGTAAAGGCCTCATAAATTAAAAATATAATTAAAACCAACTTGTAGGACAATAACACCTGACACAAGATCTTCCTTTTCATCCTCTGCAGGCAGCTGGGTGGCCACAATATGGCCTCAGAGCTTTACCGTGCAGGGTGACTTTTGCCCTCCTTGTGGGGAATGACAAACTCTTCATGGAGCAGAAATTCCTAAAGCAGGGTCACAATTAATGCAAGTATTTTATGTTTCCACCATGGAGCCTAACTGCAAATTCCCTCTTGAGTGGTTTGTCTCCAATGCCCAAATCCTGTCATGTAGTTTTCTCTGCTCATACAAATTAATGGGCAGGATCCTTTCCCAGCATCAGATGTGGCTCCATCCAGTCTGGTACTCAAGAGAATTTTTTTTTTCTTTGTTATTTACACAGACTTGTATTGTCAAGGCAACAAAACACCAAATGCAGAAAAGTTTTATTTAGTCCTAGTCTACGCATTTCCCTCCTATTGATCATGCTTCATTTCACCCTGCAATCAGGGACATGATTTCAGTTACCTCTCTGTCTTGGCTCTTCAGAGGCAGCTTCTACTCATATTACACCTTTTGCAATGTTCAAAGCCAATAAAAACAAAGTTTTCTGACTAAAGAATCAATGCTTATAACCATGGTCCACTGTGGGTAGGACTTCACAATATTTTGAGATGGGAGACATATGCAAAGTACTTCTTCCTCCCAGTTACATTTTAGAGGGGGTGAATGACTCTGTAATTTGACAGCTGGTACTTCATCTTTGAGGCCATCAAGTTAACTTGTAACAATCGTGGCAAAGGTCTATGTTTTGTGGATATATTTCCCTCATTGGAAAATTGCTATTGCAACTGTAGTGCAGAGAGGCACTGAGAAAAAGAAGTGCAAAATTTTTTGACTGCTCTGAGCAGCTGGACCGTACTGCCTTTTGTTGCTTTTGCTGCCAGCCATGCCCTGGGCAGGCAGCAGTGGGGACACAGCTGCCAGCTCTTCCTGAAACAGGCTACATTATTAAGCTCATAAACATAAAAAATTATGGAAACAGAAAAAAAAAAAAAAAAAAAAAAAAAAAAAAAGGAGGAAAACCTGGACCTGGGCTGTCATGTGTATCTGGTCACTTCACCGAAAGATGAACTTTTTCCGATGTGTAATATTGGAAAGATTTCCTTTACCAAAATATAATAGCACAAAACCCCCCCATTTATTGTCCTCCCATTTTTATTACTCTTATCTCATTTATCTCCCTGCAGAATGCTGGGAATTCTTCCCTGCTTTCTGACAGTTGCCTGGAGTGACTGGAACTCCACAAATAGCATCCCAAACACAGGGGGCTGTGTTTTCACAAAGTCAAGTCCAGATTCAAGAGTTCAGATTCTCTTTTCAGTTGACTTAATTAAGCCTAAATCTTCACTTCTGGCTAAGGCTGCCTCATTACTGTCTGTTAGCTGAGCTCACACAATATTGCCCCATACACAGCTGGATTCTAGTGGGGTCTCAATACATCAAAATCAGGGCTCCTGCACTAGGCATAGAGGTGTGGCCAGACACAGAGGCTGGATGGTGTTGGTTTTCTAGGCCAGGAAACAGAGACTGAAAATTTTGAGGGTTTTTGAACAGTGTAACCATCCCATTAATATCCCCAAACGTGTGTCTGAACAGCAGCACAGGCTGCCACGCTCATCTTGTCCCATGGAGACCCCACATATCTTTGAGCATGCTGCAGTCCTGCCAGCTGCTGCCTGGATCTGCCTGGTTTTAAAAATGTATGCAGGTTTCACCACACATTATTATGGATAGTGTAGCTCACTGTGAGATAGAAATGGTTTTCTCTCTTCTTTTACAACTATTGTTCTTTAAAAGTTTAATTGCTAAGGTTGACTCACAACCTGAGGTAGGGGCTGAGATGGGGAGAGAAAGAGGGAATAAACATTTCTTATCTGCTTGTAAAGCTTGTCATTATTTTCACAGGGTTTCTAGTGAAGTCTTATTATTCTGCTGTAGGCTTGTTACTATTTCTGGCACTCTGATCTTCCCATGTCTTGTTGGGTTTTTTTCCCCCATGTCTTTGTTGTTGTTGGTGGAGGTAGTGGCTTTTTTGCTTGGGTTTTACTTATAGACCTGACCCCAAACTTACCAGCAGTCCATGAAATTACTGGAATTAAGTTCAGGTTTCCCCTGCTAAAACGGGATTGAGTAGAGGATGCTGTTCCTAAAGTACTGCAAGCACATTACTGCCTGGCATGGTGCTGGGATGGAGGCACTTCCTACACCAAGTGAAAATCTTCGGAATGCAGTTGTGCTGAGATTTTAGAAACAAGCACTTTGGTGTGTGGGGTGACGTTGGTTTGGGGTGGAGGTTTTTAGGGGGTTTGTTAGTTCGTTGGGAGGTTTTTTGTTTGTTTGGGGTTTGTTTTGTTTGTTGTTGTTTTGTTTGGGTTTTTGTTCGTTTGTTTTGGTTTTTTTCTACCAAGACAGGATTTTCTTTGAGTTTCATTTATTGATGAGGCAGGGGTATTGATGAGGCGTGAGATTAGAAACAGCGTGGCAGCAATTACCAAGCCAAGGCCATTTCTTATGCATTCCCCGCTGCTTGGCTGGCTGTGAAACCGTGGGTTACCCTCGGCCACGGGGAGATTTTCCTTTTGCTCCTTGCACCCATCCCTTTCTGCCACAAGATGGGGATGCAAGCCCGAGTTTAGGCCATGGATGAACACGCTTCTTCCCCCGCAGGAATGCTTCTCCATGATCTTCGCCCGCTCAGGGACCTCCTTTTGTTGCTATTATTTACAGCTTGCAAATTCGCAAGATATATTAATTCTCAAATAATTTTATATTATTGAAGGATGCTGGGATATGCAAAAAACCTCTTTCTTATCTTTGCTGAAATTAAAACACCTCTGTGATGTAGTTGGCCATAAACAATTTGAACTCCTTGCAAATCCATGTCAAATTTTAAATCATTGCAGCAACAGTAAGAGGCAAACCTCTCTCTAAAAATACCTGTGTGTCACTAAGTAGAGATTAGTGACCTAATGATTAGTCAGATAATAGCTGGCTATTGATTTAGTCAGGTAAATCAACCCTACAAGCTGCTTTATTTTCTGTTTTCAACTTCAAGAGTCATCAAATATCTACAAATGTTCTGTCCCAAGTGGCCAAGGGAAGAAATCCAGGCTAAAATGTGGCTAAGGAAGGCCCTGAAGATCTGCAGGTCTGATATTTAGCTGGCAGTGGTGGCAGCTTGGCTGAAATGATTAACAGGCTTCATTTTGTAACATAAAAATGGGCAGCCCCTGAAAGGTTTTGGCAGAAAATATTATGTCACATAGATATCACTTTTCTGTATATTGGTGTAATGAAGCATCCCATTCCTTCTGAGCTAAAGACAAGTGTTCAGCATACTCAGCCCTTCATTTAGCCAGCATTTACTCAGTCTGGCACACATAAAGGGAGGATAAAAGGGACCTGAGCCCACAAAATCCCATTTTTCATGATCCATGTTATGAGGTGATACATCTTTTCATCACCAACGTGGGACCACTGATATCTTTGTGAATAGCGCTAATCACTCTCCCCTGCCCCCAATATTATTTCATAATGTAGGTGCTGTACATTTTTATTGTGGACCTACAATAAAAAGTAATTTATTTATAAATCCTCTTTTCCTATTTATCACCACTGATTCCTTTTGCAGTACTGTTTGTGATGACTCATCATTCAGAGTATTCTACATTCAGAGAAGTCACTTGTAATGAGTGCCTCCAACAAATACTGCCTTTTCTAAAGAAAATTTCGAATAATTAAAGTGGGATGTCATAAATAACAAGATAATACTGAACAGCAGAACAATGTTATTCAGGCTTGATAAAATTGCAAATTGTGTTTCAAGAACAACAGTTCGTTTTCTCACTTTAAAATTATAACTGTTGAATCAGATTTCTCCTATACCCTACCCTGCCTTGAAGGGCAAAGGTGATGTGAAGACATTAAAAATTCAACCTGCCATTTCTGTAGGGTTTATATTGGAAGAGAGTCATACAATAAATGCCTGTCCCATCTTTCAGTAACAGAGCTCTCAAAAATGTTTGGTTTAATTTTCTGTCCTTCATGTGCTGCCCAGTGGAGTTCAGTGGTTTTTTTTTCATTTGGACAACACAATGAAGGGAAAATGAAATAATTTCTAGTCCCTTTCACTTTCTGATTTTCATGCAGAAGTGCAAGGTAGCCATGTATTCGTTCACAAAAGCAACACCACCACCACCAGCAGCACCCGTTATTAATACTAGTTTTAGATATTTAAAATGTTTAATTCATTTACAAGAACAACATTATGGGGAAAGTCATCCTTATTTTGACTCCAAAACCTTTGCACAGATGTCTTGATTGAAGTGAATCACATGCTTTTCATTGCATGCCCTTTTTTCTTTTCTTCCCTAAGAAAAGGTGTCTTGTTATTGTTTTTTGGATTGAGTTAGTTACTCAACGACAGACAAATTTCTCAGCCAGATCATAGAATATCCTGGGTTGGAAGAGACCTCAAGGATTGCATAGTTTCAACACCCCTGCCATGGGCAGTGACACCTTTCACTGACCAGATTGCTCAGAGCTCCATCCAACCTGGCCTCAAACACTTGCAGGAATAGAGCATCCACAGCTTCTCTGAGCAACCTGTTTCAGCATCTCACCCTCACTGTAAAGAGTTTTTCATAATACCCAATCTAAACCTACTCTCTTTCATGTGTTGGTCTGGCAATTTCCAGCTGCTTCTGGATTATTGTTTTGCTTCTTGCTCTCACCTGTAGCTGCCAGGTTTTACTCACTAGAGTATGCCTCATGTTTAGTCAGGCTGACATTCCCATGACTACCCTGGAAGATCACAGCAAGTATCCTGCAGCTGCCTACTTGGGCTAGCCAGGAGGGAACAGAGTATATGGTCAAAGATGCTAGAGCTGGCAGCAATCATCTATTTCACAGCAGCCTGTTTTTATGTGGGCTCTTATGAAATGGGTGTTGAATTCTGCTGTCATTGTGGAAATGATGAATAATAATCAGGTTAAAGCAACATATTGCATCATTCACGGAAGAGGTGTGAGGCAGTTCCTTTGAACTTCTAACACTATCCCAGCTGTTCTTCCCCTCTGGGAATGCTTCAACATCTGAGGTTAAATGCCTTATTTGTAAACAAGTAGAACGGAAGAAATTTTTTTTCCTTTTTTGATTCATTGCATGATTAGCCTGATCTTTGCAGTGCTTTTACATTAGCATTTAGCAGTTATGTGGAAGTAGAAGATGATGGAGAGGTGTATCTCAGCTAGTGAATTTATTCTGTTGGCTCCCCTGAAAAGACAGGCAGGTTAAAAGCCATCGAGCTACTCTTACACAAATATAACAACATAGTTAAGAACTACAGGAAACAACTGTATGAGCCAAAGTAGGTGGGCATGATTATGATAAAAGCCAGCTGTACACAACTTGTGGTTCTCACTGACTTTTCACCAGTCTTTCACAATGCATTTGCTCTGATTTGAGCTCTCATGGCTCTAGACATATTCTATGATAAGTTGCATAAATATTCATCCTGCAGTTTTTCTGTCCATGCAGCGTTACATTCCTCAAGAGTAGAAAAGGGAAGAGACAGTTGTTTGATGCAACATCTTAGCTAGAAAACATGAAGTAGCATAATGGGAGCTGTATACAGAGATGTGTTTTTTGTTGTTGGGTTTGGGGGATTTTCTGCTTCTCCATGATAGGCACGACTGCTTCTGATTTTTTGTTTTCTAAGGATTTTCTGAATTTTTGGCAGGAAAATAGTGAAGGTTTCCTGAACAACGTGCAACCTAGAGTCAAATACCACAGCATCCTGGCTGATTTCTGTGGCACCAGAAGTACATACTGCTGTTCCCCATGCATCACACCTGTTTTCTGAACAGTCACCCTGAAGTGTGGTGCTTCAGTGCAAGGAAAAGAAGATCAGGATATATAGAAACACATCTCTGTGGGAAGGGTGGAAGGTACAGGAAGGAATCCATTTACTTCTAGGCTGGGGTTAAGAAAAGTTCAGGTAAATCTTTCTCTGCCCTGCACAGGAGTTGCTGGCACTGTGTAAAGACAGGAGGGGACAAAGGCAATTGTGGAAGTTTCAGTCTGGGTTTGATTCTTCTGCCACACAGGAAAAAAGTATGCTGGCCTGCAGCTCTCTCAAGACTTTAAGCCAGTACTGAAATGTCTTTACACAGAGAGAAGTTACCAGCCTGTCATAGCCTCAAGTACTCCAGTGGCTTGACAGAAAGTGTGACCTTCTAGGCTTTCATAAACATATGCTAAAGCTTGATTTCTGGTCTTGCTTTTTATAGAATAAGCATGTACCTGCTACCTCTCAACATGTATTTATGAAAGCCTTAATGCCATAGCTGCTGTTCACTGCTGTGGGTTCATGCTTGAACTCTTCACCCCCCATTGCAGTCGCCAAGAAGTTGCAGATTCTCATAATTCCCTCTCTGGATTACAGTTTTTGAAGCATGTCATTGGTTTTCCCGGAGAAGCTGCAAGTAGGACTAAGAAGAAAAGGGCTGTGTGTGATTCATGTGAAAGTAAGTTAGAGACTTACAGTAAAGAGGGGGATAGAGGAGGGAGGATGTTATATCAGTTCACTTTTGAGAGTCCTAAAGTGAAATTAAGACATCAATGCTAAGTCTAACCTTTGTAAACTCACCAACTGGGAAAGTTTTAATTTTGGGTTAGAGTGGCTTAGAGAGGAAAACAGAAACTGAACATGAAAGAGAATGCTCTTCTTCCTCTCCTTTTCTCTACTTGGCTAGACTTCCTTTTGTCCCTGTGCCAGAGTCAAGTATTTCTGAGAGGCACTTTCCAAAGACCTTCCCTCCTATCCTGACACTCAGGCCCTGCTCAGTGATGCTTACATCTGAGCGGATATAGAAATAAGCACGTGTGTGTCTTGCTTTTCTCCCACAAAAAAACACCGAACGCCACAAACTCCCCAGTTCTGGTTTGAAGCATAATTTGAATTCCAAGGACAAACACTGCTCCCGGGTGGCAGTGACCGGGACAAGGGCAGAAATACATTACTGTCCCTGCCACTGAGACAGCTGGCAACCGATATGTTTCACCAACATATCCCTAGATGGAAAACCATAANGGCGGCGGGCGGCACCTCAGGCCCGGGGCTGCCGCCGGCAGGGGCCCGCCGGGAGCAGTGGGGGCGGGCGGCCGGGGCGGAGCGGCTGCCGGCATGGGGGCCGGGGCGCTGGCCGTACGCGTGAGTAGGGGCTGGCGGCGGGGCGGGCNGATTTTCTGCTTCTCCATGATAGGCACGACTGCTTCTGATTTTTTGTTTTCTAAGGATTTTCTGAATTTTTGGCAGGAAAATAGTGAAGGTTTCCTGAACAACGTGCAACCTAGAGTCAAATACCACAGCATCCTGGCTGATTTCTGTGGCACCAGAAGTACATACTGCTGTTCCCCATGCATCACACCTGTTTTCTGAACAGTCACCCTGAAGTGTGGTGCTTCAGTGCAAGGAAAAGAAGATCAGGATATATAGAAACACATCTCTGTGGGAAGGGTGGAAGGTACAGGAAGGAATCCATTTACTTCTAGGCTGGGGTTAAGAAAAGTTCAGGTAAATCTTTCTCTGCCCTGCACAGGAGTTGCTGGCACTGTGTAAAGACAGGAGGGGACAAAGGCAATTGTGGAAGTTTCAGTCTGGGTTTGATTCTTCTGCCACACAGGAAAAAAGTATGCTGGCCTGCAGCTCTCTCAAGACTTTAAGCCAGTACTGAAATGTCTTTACACAGAGAGAAGTTACCAGCCTGTCATAGCCTCAAGTACTCCAGTGGCTTGACAGAAAGTGTGACCTTCTAGGCTTTCATAAACATATGCTAAAGCTTGATTTCTGGTCTTGCTTTTTATAGAATAAGCATGTACCTGCTACCTCTCAACATGTATTTATGAAAGCCTTAATGCCATAGCTGCTGTTCACTGCTGTGGGTTCATGCTTGAACTCTTCACCCCCCATTGCAGTCGCCAAGAAGTTGCAGATTCTCATAATTCCCTCTCTGGATTACAGTTTTTGAAGCATGTCATTGGTTTTCCCGGAGAAGCTGCAAGTAGGACTAAGAAGAAAAGGGCTGTGTGTGATTCATGTGAAAGTAAGTTAGAGACTTACAGTAAAGAGGGGGATAGAGGAGGGAGGATGTTATATCAGTTCACTTTTGAGAGTCCTAAAGTGAAATTAAGACATCAATGCTAAGTCTAACCTTTGTAAACTCACCAACTGGGAAAGTTTTAATTTTGGGTTAGAGTGGCTTAGAGAGGAAAACAGAAACTGAACATGAAAGAGAATGCTCTTCTTCCTCTCCTTTTCTCTACTTGGCTAGACTTCCTTTTGTCCCTGTGCCAGAGTCAAGTATTTCTGAGAGGCACTTTCCAAAGACCTTCCCTCCTATCCTGACACTCAGGCCCTGCTCAGTGATGCTTACATCTGAGCGGATATAGAAATAAGCACGTGTGTGTCTTGCTTTTCTCCCACAAAAAAACACCGAACGCCACAAACTCCCCAGTTCTGGTTTGAAGCATAATTTGAATTCCAAGGACAAACACTGCTCCCGGGTGGCAGTGACCGGGACAAGGGCAGAAATACATTACTGTCCCTGCCACTGAGACAGCTGGCAACCGATATGTTTCACCAACATATCCCTAGATGGAAAACCATAACGGGGGGCAATGCTTGGACGGCTTCACACTTTCCAGGCTCAGGTTAAGCGTTGCACCGCATCCCGCTCTGCAGGGCCGTGGCAGTGCCGTGGCACAGAGTGCTGTGTTCGGCCCGGTGTCCAGGCCACGCTGCCCGGCTCCCTTCGCCCTCCGGGCGATCGCGGTTGCGCTTCCCCCGCACCCCGCTAACGTTACTAGGCTCAGCGGCTTCGCGGCGACACTTCCAGCGCCTCTGCCCGAGCCCAGGCTCGCACAGAAGCGGAGCGGCTCCGCTCCCCGCGCGGTACCGAGCGGCAGGTCCCGGCTGCCCGCCCCGGGGCCTCGGTGATGCCCGGGGGCCGCGCGGTGCAGCGGCG